>CM023535.1:20913456-21465956 GCA_013350335.1 Chimonanthus salicifolius | reverse complement strand
GTCTATATTACCTTAGAGATAGGGTTGATATAAAAAATTATTGAACCTGACTGAATTATTCAATCCAATTTGATTTGAATTGTTGACCTTGACTCAACCTGAGTGTTAAACCAAATTGCTAGCCCGACTTAACTTGAGTGTTATATTAATTTTTTAAGTGGGTCGGGTTGAGTCAATTCCAACTCAACCCATATACAAAAATATTGAATTTGACCTGAATTGTTGAACCTAACCTGATCCGAATTGTTGAACCGACTTAACTCAAGTGCTAAACCAAATTGCTGGCTAACTCAATCCGAGTGCTATATTAATTTTTTGAATTGATTGGATCAGATCAATTTTAAGAAAGCCAGACCCAACCCGACCCAAATTTAATTTGAATTTTTTTTCTTCAACCCAAGCTGATCTTAATTTTAAAAATGTAAAAACCAACCCATTTGATTTCTCAAATCGAGTCATGTCACCCCTAGTTAGAGAGATTTTGATTGGTATGACGAAAAGATTAGTTTAATCATAAATAGGCTTCTTTTCAACTAATCCGGACAGTTGTCTAACTTTAAAGTAAAAAAGATTAAAGAACAATGATAAATTCTTATTCAATTGATTCAAATTCTAAGTTTAATTAAGTAGTTTGTGAGCTCTAAAGCTCAACTCACATTCATGTGGCAGTAAACAATATACTTTTATGAAAAAATATTTTTGAGATTTTTTTTTCTTTTAAATCCACTTACCAACCTTTTAATAATTGAGTATGAAAGAATCGGTGAAGAAGTACAAATCAATCCCAAATTCAAGACATCTGGATGTTAGCAATTATTTGGTGGTACATAATGGCGTCGGAGTCCCGACGCCTCCGCCGAAACAAGATCGGGATGTCTCAATGGTTTTACAGATTCATTACATATGTACAACACACTTATAAAAATACCATCAGCATATTATGATAGGGAAAAGGTTGATGTGATATGTTTTATAGCGGAATAAACATCATTATATTATGAATTAACACATACCCGATTCCATGTGTGTTGTAATAGGGAAGAAGAAGAGTTTTTTTATGCTTTTGGTCTATCCCTTTTATGCAGTAATTAATCAACAACACAAATACAAGAAACGAGTAATATGAGCAGTGTCAGTGTGCTTGGAAGAACTAGTTGCTCACTCCTTTCTCTGCGTAATGCATACTTCATTGAGGAAGAAAGATTAACCCCTTTCTATATCATTAGGAAAAATAGAGAGAGCCTAAGAAGAAGATATGTAGGAACCATATAGAGGAGGAGGAGGACCAGTTACCCTTTATTGTGCCATTATTTCCTCTACACTCCATAACTGTAGGAGAAATCTTAGGAACAGTTAGATGCCCCTTTCTATCATCTTTTGACCGTTTCAAAACAGATTGTGGATATGGACTCGTCAGATACATGGGTCATCCTAACGGATATAACTTACATTCTCCCACTTGGCCCATGTGTCAGAATAATTGGGTACAACAAGATCAGTATAAGTGCGCACATAAGTCATAACCATATATATATATATATATATATATATATAACACTGTATTTAAGCAAACCACTAATGTGAGTCATGGCGATTCCACTTTGATTTAAAACGACATAGTTCCTTCCATGTACCATAACATCAGCAACCTACTTAGTATAGTCTGTTTTGCAATAATGGTCTGTTTTGCATGTTTCCATGATATTGCTCCTCCACATAATAGGAACAAATATCCACCAGTTGACTTTCTGCTATCTTTACATCCTGCAAAATCCGAATTGGAGTAGCCAATAACCTCCAACTCGCCAGACCTCTTAAACGTTAGCATGAAGTCCTTTGTACCTTGTAAGTACCTCATGATTTTCTTTGCAGCTTTCCAATCCTCTAAACCAGGATTACTCTGGTACCTTCCCAGCATACCAACAACATAACTGATATCTGGTCTGGTGCATGTCTGTGCACACATAAGACTCCCAACTGTCGAAGCATAAGGAATTTCATTCATTTGTCTTTTCTCCCATTCATTCTGTGGGTATTGCTTTAAACTGAACTTGTCCCCTTTCTGTACTGGGCGACAGTCGGTGAACACTTCTCCATATTGAATCTCTCAAGAACTCTTTCAATATAGGCTTTTTGAGACAACCCTAACATTTCACGAACTCTATCACGGAATATCTTTATTCCAATCACATAAGCCGCCTCTCCTATGTCTTTCATTTCAAAGTTCATTGAGAGAAACTTCTTTGTCTCAAACAGTAATCAAAGATCATTAGTGGCTAATAAGATATCATCAACGTATAATATCAAAAAATATAAACTTGCTCCCACTAACATTTAGATATATACACCGATCAACTGGTGTTTTCCTTAAATCCAAAGTTACTTATGGTATTATTGAACTTTATATACCATTGACCAAAAGCTGTTTAAGTCCATATATTGACTTCTTAAGCTTACAAGCCAAGTGTTCCTTTCCATCAGTTATGAAACCTTCAGGTTGGTCCATATACACTTCCTCATCTAGACTTCCATTTAAGAACGCAGTTTTCACATCCATTTGATGTAACTCTAAATCATACTGAACTACCAACGCCATAATGATTCTCAATGAGTCTTTTCTGGATACAGGTGAAAAAGTTTCCTTATAATCAATGTCATCTCTTTGAGTGAAACATTTGTCCACAAGTTTGGCTTTATATCGTTCTATGTTGCCTTTTGTATCACGTTTGGTCTTAAGGACCCATTTACATCCAACTTTCTTGTATCCTACGGGCAAATCAACGAGTTCCCAAACTTCATTCTGGTCGATCGATTTCAATTCATCTTTCATAGCATCAATCCCTTTATCAGAATCCACATTTTTAATGGCTAGTGAAAACGTGACCAGGTCCTTGCAAGTCCCAATGTCATAATCAGATTCTTACAAATATACCACATAATCATCTGAAATAGCAGATCTTCTTTCTCTTTGAGATCTTCTTAGAGCTAATTCATGTGGTTGATCTACAATCGGTTCAGTGGTGATGTTCTCATCATGGAGTGTTTGATCATTAGGATGTTGTTCCACAACATCAGGTTGTACAACAACTTCTTTCTCAGTCATAGGTAAAAGAACTGATATCCTCACTTCTTTAATGACCACATTACGTGTGTTATCACTCCCACTAATCTCACCATCTTCAATGAATCTGGCATTTCCGGTTTCTACTATTCTCATACTATGGCTAGGATAGTAAAACCTATATCCTTTGGATTTATCACGGTAACCAATAAAGTAACCATTGATTGTCCTTGCATCAAGTTTCTTTTCATGTGGATTATAAATTCTTGCATCCGCTAGATAACCCCAAACATGCAGGTGTCTCAAACTGAGTTTTCTTCCTGTCTATGGTTCAAAGGGAGTCTTAGGAACTGCTTTACCAGGAACTCTGTTCAATATATATACTGCGGTCTTAAGAGCATGCATCCACAAAGATAAGGGTAACGTGAATTACTTAACATACTCCTAACCATGTATTAGAGTACGATTACGCCTTTCAGCTGCACTATTTTGCTGTGGCCTTCCGGGCATGGTATATTGAGTACGAATGCCCAATCTTTCTAAAAGTCTAGCAAATGGTCCTGGGTGTTGACCAAACTCGTCATACCTACCGTAATATTCACCTCCTCTATCAAACCTAATGACCTTCATCTTTCTGTGTAATTGTCTTTCTACTTCAGTGATATAAGACTCAACAGTGTTAACTGCTTGAGATTTATCATGTAACAAATAAACATAACTATAACGTAAATAATCATCGGTAAAAGTGATGAAATATGTTTCTCCCCCAAAAGATGGAGTGTCAAATGGACCACATACATCAGTGTGGGTCAACTCAAGAAGCCCATTACTCCTAGTGGCTCCTTTCTTAATGTGCTTAGTTTGTTTATCTTTAATACATTCCACACACACTCCTAAGTCAGTGAATTCAAGACCTGGTAGAATTTCATCATTCACTAATCTTTCTATCCTCTCTCTAGAAATGTGTCCCAGTATTTTATGCCACAATTTATAGGAGTTTTCATTAATTTTCCCTCTTTTCATTCCAACATTATGATGCATAATGAGAACTGTGTTTGCAAAAGTACTATCAAGACTTAATTTATGAAACCCATCAACCATAATTCCAGAACCAATAATAGAAGAGCTTTTAAATAAATTAAAACATTTATTTTCAAACTTGCAAACATAACCATTATTATCAAGTTTGGATAAAGAAACAAGGTTTCTAGCAATAGACGGTACAAATAATGTCTGAAACAAATCAATAAAACAACCGGTAGAATAATATAAACGGTAAATGCCGATAGCTTCGACAGGAGCTTTATTCTGGTTGCCCATATAAAGAAAGTTCTCACTTGGATCTATGCTCTGGATCGTAAGGAATCCCTGCGTTGTATTACAAACATGAGTAGTGGCACCACTATCAAGCCACCATGTATTAGAGGGAACTTCAGATAAATTTGACTCAAAACATACTGAAATCAAATTCTTACCTTTCTTCTCGAACCATGCCTTTTTCTTTAAGCAGTCTTTTTGGAAATGTCTAGACTTTCGACAGAAATGACACTTTCCACTGTTTTTCCCTTTAAATTGAGTCCCGGACAAACTGGACTCAAAAGGCTTTGAGGGTCCTTTCTTAAAGTGTTTACGGGGCTTCTTCACTTTCTTGTTTGTATTGGTATCATTATTGATGATATGACATGAATGATGTCCCAGTTGCTTTAATCTTGACTCTTCCTGAATCAGCATACTAGTCAACTCATTGACTTGCCATTTATCCTTCACTGTATTATAATTGATTTGGAATGACCCATATTGTGTTGGAAGAGAGTTCAAGATAAACTGGACAATTAAAAAATCATCCATGCTCATACCAAGATTCTTCAGTTGAGCAACCAGATTTGTCATTTCTAGGATGTGATTTGCATCCCATGACTTCTATCAAATTGCATTGTGGTAAGCTTATGCAGTAAAGTACCCGCAAGGATTTGTCCGCTGTCTTAAAGCGGTCTTCCACATTCTTAAAAAATTCCTTGGCATTATCTATCACAGGAATTGACATCTTTATGTTGCTTGCCATAGTCATTCTCATGAACATAAGGCTCAACCTGTTTGATTTATCCCAAGCCTCATAAGCGGACTTTTCTTCATTACTGCTTCCTTCAGTGAGAGCAGCAAGTTTTTCTGTTCTTAATACCTTATCAAGATCGCTTACACCTAAGTGAAATTCGACTTGCTCTTTCCATTCCGAAAAGTTAGTGCCATTTAGGATAATGCCAAGGAACAGATGAGGCAAGAGAAGGAAGGGAAACTGGGATTTGAACTGCAAGTTTCATAATAAGTTTGCATCAGTCTATGAACATAATTTTGCATCAATTGAAGCACATGGTTTATACTATAATTATTAGTGTTGCCGGTGACCTAACTTTGGGCTTATCAAATGGTAATCTATTATCAATTAATGTGATTCCCACTCACTGATAGAACTAGGGAATAAGGTAGACATAACCGAGTAGGTCTGTCACCTTTGGGCATCAATTCCAAACCTGATTCTGAATACTTATCCACCTATCCTATCCCAATTCTCTAACCATTAAGAACGGTACACCTTTGGGCCTACCTTTTATCTTCATGACTAGGAATTGCTATTTGCAAGACCGATACTATTTATCACTTGGGAGAAGTGTTAAACTCTATCATTTGACTCAACTTCTACTACTTTTCGATCAAGCCACTTTGGTGACTAACTGCCGTGGCTTAATTGTAGGCACTGGTCAACTATAACAGTCTTGCTAACTTTATTGTCTCACATGAATATCAGCGTGTGAATATCACTTAAGTCGGTTCACCGATCGACATAAAAGCTGTAACACCCCGCCCTTTTCACTCTAATTTTCAGAGTTTATTATTATTATTTTTTAAATAATAATAATAATCAACAAGTGATCGGGGCGGAATGTCACGACGCGAGTTAAGTTCGGATCTCTAAATCCGACCCTTAACTGGCCAAGCCCATGTGCGTATGAACTAAGTCCATAAAACTGATCCGCACATGGTACATATATAACTAGCGGAATTAATTTAGTCTAAATCTAACTGAGGTTATAATAGATCCTATGACTAATCCAACTTTCCATTCTTAGATAGCAAAGTACCTTATTTATTCTCCAAAATTATTATATAACCTTAGTCTACTATTCATTCCAAACCATTCAAATAAATCCAACCATAGCATCTACTTAACTACTTATTACATGCCAACATCTAATAACAAATTACATTGTCCAAATAAATCAAATAACAAGTCCATAAATAATCCATTCATAGTCCATTCCAATCATTCAAACCGCCCAAGTTTCCGTACTTGGTCCTCTTCTCCAACCACGTTCTTTCCTTTCCCTGCATCATCCACTAAGGATATAGATAGGGCGTTAGATCAACGCGCCCAGTAGTGTTTCCGAATAGGGCTACCACTTGGTTAGTCAAACATACAAATAATATAATGATAGTACATGTGTAACAAAATTCAATAAAAACATGCTATGTATGAAATGAATATGTAATGAGTCCCACCCATCACCATTCAACATAGACATCACTTGACGGGATTCTCATCGTCAAGGTAACCCACAATGGACTTTCGGACGCCCCGACGGAGTGTGGCCTCCGGATTCCTCCTGATGGGATTCTCATCATCAGGGTACCCCACAATGGTCTTTCGGACGCCCCGACGGAGTGTGGCCTCCGGTTACTACACCATCATCCCATGCCATGCATGAGATGTCTATGCAAACATGCCATTTGTAAATATATCATTTGATTCAAATAACTTATTCAAATAAACATAAAACAGCAAATAAGTTATGTGGTTACAACAAGGTAGGAAACCTACTATAGTTTACTTTGTTCGACCCTTCCTTTGGACCGTCTTCCGATCACGGCTTGCTCACCGTTCTAAAAATCCGAATACCCTATGTACATGGCAGCAAGTTAATCATTTATTCACCTAATTTCCAGCAAAGCTTAATGTTCCAAGAACCACCTAGTGGGGTTCGGCCAAAGCCATAGCCGAACCTCATCCATTAAAACTTTGGTCATTCATTTATTTAATTAAAACCTATCTAATTACCCAAACTTCTAAATGAACCTTGGTAGGGTTCGGCCATACATTATGGCTGAACCTTACCACTTTGGTTTTAGCCCATTTATCCCATCATATGATCATCTTATTTTTTATCATTTCAGCCATAATTACGATTGTGCCATTGAGACCAACCTTTGCTTTAAATTAGCCAACTTCCATCACCTAACATAAAACCATCTTTAGTGGGGTTCGGCCATACACACGGCTGAACCTTACCACTTAATTTGATCCTTCTTAAACCTTCCATATCTTCATATAAACTAACCATTAAGTCCCACAATTACCATTAGTGGGGTTCGGCCATACACATGGCCGAACCTCACCAATGTGATTTTTATCCTCAATTTCCATCATTCATGTTGGCTGATTACTTACCCATACTAACTCCATAAACAACATATATTATTCTTAAATCAAAGCATATAAATAATACCTAATGTCCAACATAAATTTAACCCAATTATTCCACAAAACAGTCCATGGGTTTTCATGGTTTCCATGGGGTTCACAACATGAAAACCAACATTCCTTTTACATGGGGTTCGGCCCTCTATGATGGCCGAACCTAATGGTTATATTACTGTTTTTAAACCTCAATTAATCATGTAATAACTGTATATTTAAATCAGGTTTTTAACTTTCAAACAACCATCCAAAATTAGCCCAATTTCATAGGGTTCGGTCATGCTTATTGGCCGAACACCATGAAATTAATTTTGAACATTTAGCTTAGGTCTGAAACCAGCACCCAAATCCATGTTTTTAACCATTCTAAAACATGTATTTACATCTTAAATAATAACCCAAAACAGTCCACCAACTTCATGGTTTATATGTTTCAAATACATCAAAACCAAACCATTATTTGCATGGGGTTCGGCCCTCCATGGTGGCCGAACCCTGTGACCTTTGGTTTTGAATTTCTTAATCATTCATCTATGTCCAAAACAAACTTCCTTATTTATGTTTTAACCTTTTTAAAACACACACTTAAAATCATCTAAAAACAGTCCCAAATTTGTATGGTTTTAATTTCCAAAAACCATCTAAATAAATCAATTATTTCCATGGGGTTTGGCCATCCAATGGGCCGAACCCTATGGTCCATCTTTTTATCTCATTCATGTACTTCCAACCAATATTTAACCTTTGTTAGATTCGGCCATCCAATGGCCGGATCATGATTTAAAAATTGTTCATTGAAAAACCTACCGTTTCCACGACTCCTCCAATTGATCTTCCCTCCGGCTTGTTCCTTGTCCTTTCTTAGCCTCTCCTTCTTCTTGATTCCTTGATGGTCAGGGACTGATTTAAACAACCAGCTGCTGCTCTTGGTAGAAAATGGCAAAGAGAGAAAGAGATAGAATTTTTTATTTTGGATGGAATACCTTGAGGCCAACTCTTTTGCTCAAGGTATGCTTTTGTCTTGGTGAGACAAATCAATCAAGGACTGATTTCATATCAATAACCAGCTGCTGCTCTTAGTGTTTGGGAAGATAAAGAACGACCAAGAGAGAGAGGTAGGGAGAGAAAAACTGAAACTTCTTTGGCTAATTTACATTCAGCCCATGTGATCCCTTTGGTACCCAAAAATTGTAACTCCTATTGTATTTATCTTTAACTCTTATTTCATTTGGGGGATGAAGATGAAACCCTCCAATGTTTTTTTTTAACCCTTGACCTTCCATCTAAGGTGGTTAATCCTCATGGTTCCAATGCATGTAACAATTTTGAATATGAAACATTTATGTAACCTTTATTTCTTAATACCTTCCTTGGGGGTTTCATCTTTGAGATGAACCTCCAAGGGTACCCAACGGCCTATGCATATCCTTGTATTTGTTTGCATTCTCTCCTTTATTCATGCATTTGTAACTCTCAAAGCCACCACCCCTCATATCTCCATGGTAGCCGTTACATGCATGAAATTGCTCATGCATGCAACCAACGTCCCTAGCAACCCTTGTGACTTCAAAAAGTAACTCCCATTCAAAATGTAACTCCCATTTTATTCATCACATAAATGGGAGTTACATGCATGGTAATGCCTCCCATGCACCAACGTTTTCCCTAGTGTTTGAATTTAAATAACCTACAAACCCTCTATCTCTACATCTCACTCATTTAATGCATATTCATCCAACTCACTTACCCAACTCACCCAACGTAACTTATTCATTTAATTTAACTTAACTAATAAATTCAACTCAACTAAACCCATCATTCATTTCAACTCAAACCAAACTCAAGCAATTAATAAACTTAAATTAACTAAGCTTGAACTCCATCCATGGTTAATCATGCCATTCACGACCCATTGGGTCCCATCTAGCCATTTTGACCCATTTATCAAAATTTGACCCAAATATGATTCTTGACCCGTTTAAATTCATCTTATCCATTTATTTGTTTTGTAAACAAACTACCATCCTTTGGGTCTTGATTGAGCCATTGACCCATTTAAATTCAAATCAATTTTATCACAATGGCAATTCCGTAAATATGAATATTTTCATATAAAATGATAACTTTGAAATTCTAGGGTGTTACAAAAGCCTCCATTTCTAGATTATATGTTTCAACTTCACAAAGTTAGTCTTTGTGATTTAATCATAACAATACAATGTGTAAACATTAAACATTAGAGGAATCTTTAATTTTAATGTATTGCTTAATGCTCTCTAATCATTAACATCATAATAATAATAGGGGATTGACTCATTGAAAACATTAAATGAGTCACAATTAATTATCAGATGCCCATGTCTATGGTTCTATTTAATCAAATGTAAAGGGTCTACATCCCATTCTGATAGAAAAGTGGGGCATGACCTCATGCTGTCCTTCAATATGAGTGTGATGGGTGCTGATTTTCACCTTTGAGTAAGTTACTCATTTAAACCTACTCAAAAGAATTTGCGAGATCATCATACAGAATCATTTGTTGGTCCATGATAAATTAATTCCATAATGGACCATCAAGACATCAAGGAAACCATCAAGACATCCAAAAACCTGTTGGCTCTGATACCAAATGTTAGCAATTATTTGGTGGTACATAATGGCGTTGGGGGTCCCGACGCCTCCACCGAAACAAGATCGGGATGTCTCAATGGTTTCATAGATTCATTACATATGCACAACACACTTATAAAAATACCATCAGCTTATTATCATAGGAAAAAAGGTTGATGTGATATGTTTTATGCGGAATAAACATCATTATATTATGAATTAACACATACCCGATTCCATGTGTGTTGTAAGAGGGAAGAAGAAGAGTTCTTTGATGCTTTTGGTCTATCCCTTTTCTTCAGTAATCAATCAACAACACAAATACAATAAACGAGTAATATGAGCAGTGTCAGTGTGCTTCGAGTGTGCTTGGGAAGAACTAGTTGCTCACTCCTTTCTTTGCGTTAGGCATACTTCATTGAGGAAGAAAGATTAACCCTTTTCTACATCATTAGCTATGGAAAAATAGAGAGGGCCTAAGAAGAAGATATGCAGGAACCATATAGAGCAGGAGGAGGACCAATTACCCTTTATTGTGCCATTATTTCCTCTACACTCCATAACTGCAGGAGAAATCTTAGGAACAGTTATATGCCCCTTTCTATCCTCTTTTGATACCAACTGTAGCGCCCCTCCCTTTTCTCCCTAAATATCAGAGTATTTTTTTTTATTTAACAACATGAAGTAAGGGGAGAGTGCCACGACGCGAGTCAAGTCCGAATCTGAAGATTCGACCCTTAACTGGCCCAACCAGTGTGTGCACATGGAAAGACTCCACGTAAACTTAACAACACACTAACTTACAATAATGTGGAAATAAAAACATTCATTTAACAGTCTTGATTCAATCATTCTCAATCTAAGCAAAGCATGATAATAATCTCAAATCAAAGGTTCAATTACAATAATCCAACTTTCTCAAATAACTCATAACTACGATATGTTTCATTCACTAATGACATTAAAAATGACAAGCCTCTACGTAATTCTCCATTTTGTTTCCATCCGTAGCTACGCATGCCTGACGCTTGGTCCAGCCTCATCACATTTCTCCTTTCTTGTATTAACTTCTAAAAGAATAGAATATTGTGTGCTATGTCAATGCCCAGTAGGATTTCCATCAAAGTGGGTATCAACATGACATATATAAAATCGGGGAAAACATATACAGTTCTTCATATCATATAATTCAGTTGAAATCATCCCCACCCCATATTTCAAAATCAATTCATATCTCATATTTATAAAGCATTTAAAATCAGTTCATAAATCAATTCATAATCAACATACTTTAATAACTCAGTAAATCAACATGATGCAAATGCCATGGTACATGAATCAATGTAAACCCCTCTCATGCCCATGCAATTCTTTCTATCACACTTTCCATTCAAACAGTTCTAATCATTAGCCATTATGTCCGTAGCTTTCCTGGGGCACCAGCTAGGAGCTACTACCCAATTCCTAGTATTTAACCGGAGTTACCGGGGATATACTATCACCCATACTCTCCTGCGCAGGTTTCGGGTCTCTCACCCAGGAGCTTTGAGCCCATCTTAATTGTCCAATTCCTGTGTTCATGGACGCGGCCATACAGAATAGTTATGGTATTTCATATTTCTCATGTTAGAGTTTAACATCCCCTAACCTTTATCTCAACTATTCTCATCCCCCACAAGATGCATGCTTTCATGTCATGCATCAATAAATCATTCAAAATATGCATTTGAAATTAAATACCATCTCCACATACATAACAGTCATGTGATACATCAAGAAAGTAAGAAAAACCTACCTGATCAACAGAATCCTGTGTAGGAGTGACTACGGGGTCCGTACAGCTCCTAGATCACCTTCCAATCCTCTGATTACATTCATCAATCAAAGCAGACCATGTAATCAATTTGAGTTCATGATTTCCAACCTCTTAGTTTATTAATTTCATTAACCTTCATTTAATGATACCTCTTTAATTCTAAGTTCTTTGGAGTTAATAATTTCCCTTATCAATCCTCACTATCAACCTCACTACTGCCTAGATCATCATTAAAAATAAATAAACCCAAACCCATCTTTCTCATATAATTCACCATATCTAAAGACCAATGGTCATATCAACCATTCAAAATAAAATAGGGAAATGGGTTGCTGCAGACATAAGTAAGGAAAACTGGGTTGTGCACTGGTAAAAAGGAAAGGTGGGGTAGATTGTGGATATGATCTTGGACCTATCAGATACATGGGTCATACTAATGGGTATAACTTACACTGGAAACCAAGGGTAACGGTAGAGACAAGATAGTGGTCAAGAAGACATCTAGCATGCATTCTCTGTTTGCAAACTTATATGAAAAAAAAAGTTGGTAAGTATATCTATTGATAAGATTAAGTTTTAGTTGGGATTTAGTTATGTTGTATTTTGAATTTATTATGTTGGCATCAGAATCAATTAAAACACAATTAATTTTGTATAAATTAAATTGAAGCGAAGCCTTTTTCAATTTTATTTTGGTGAGAATTATTGGCCTCGGTGAGATTTAGGGTCTTTGATTATTTCTTTGTTGAGTAAAATTTCATGGATTCCTCTAAATGATCTGTAGGGACCCATATAAAATTGGGCCGGATTGAGAATAATTTCGGGTGACCGGTTTTCTTTTCCTTTGTTCTCTAACTTTGATTTCTTAAGGAAATAAAATTTTAATTTATTTTCAGATTCGAGTCAATGGACTTAATCTTTAAACTTCAAATTCGAAGCCTTTGACCAATTCTGTATTCCGTGGCTGACTTCTTTAGTTACTATTTGAAACTGCATTATTTCATAGGCTAAGCTGATTCTGTTATAAGTTGTAAGGAGGCTTGTAATCGGACCCAGGTCCTGTAACAACCCGTCCCGCTACGAGTACGTCAAACTGATACAAGGTCCTAAAACCAATCTGATACCGATCTGATGCTAATTCAGGGGTATATTTTTTTTCCAAAATAAACGGAAGTACCGCTCCCACAACCCACACTCAAATCAATAGCCGATAGTACCAGTAAAGTATTAATCATAATTTGAAACAATAACATCATTCCATTATTACATTCATCCAACTTAATGAAAAGTACACATATCTCAAATACATTAACATGTCCTCAACTACAAAATGAAACCATGACAAGTACAAAGCTGCAACTCTACGCCCAATGTCCGATTGAGGGTCCCTCCGACCCTTCCTCTATGAATTACCTGTGAGGCAAGGGGTGAGCTCTACATGCCTAGTGAGTGTAACACACACATCATATGTCACCAAGCATACACTGTATATGATCATATGAACACATCAAAGTCTATGATGTCTACATGCATGACTATGCAAGCGGGTGCCCTACCCCTAACACATTGGCCCACATCTGTCGGGCCTCCAGTACATCCTCTAACCAACTCATTACAACTCTATGGCAACTCTCTCATGTGCCCATCCGTTGCTGTCCACCCACCCTCGGGTATAGAGACTGATCTCCAATTGGACCAGGATCTATATTCCTCGACCAGACCTATAACTCTCTCATGACAACCCGCACACATATCACGACCAACCCAAGAGTCGGACTCACTACAGTCCCAAACCGATTACCACACGGGAGTAACCACCTCACTAGTCCTCAACGGACTGCCAACCAGACTCATCTATGGTCTCCTCAACCAAACACCAGAGTCTCGATAATCAAACCTATAACCTTGAACCACATCTGTTGGTCTCCACACGACTGGCGTATCCACCCCTCACAGAATTCTATAGGTTTTCTATTGAGTTAGCCGGCCGAACTCACTCGTTAAGCGCCCATAAATTCCTGGTGAGTCAATGCCCACAAAACGAGTCTCAACAATGAACCCCAAAGTCATAACCGCTGTTAAACACAGTACGACATCACACCACAGGCTGTCCCCACCATACAGGTGTCCTAGCTTGGAATACCATACCTCAGACTGTACCCACCCTGCAAGTATCATAGCCTGGAACATCATCTCACACCACACCTCAGGTTGTCCCCACCCTACAGGTGTCCTAGCCTGGAGTATCTCATCACATCACATCGCAAGTTGTCCCCCACCCTACCGGTGTCCTAGCCTAGAACATCTCATCACATCACATCACAGGCTGTCCCCACCCTACAGGTGTCCTAGCCTGGAATATCTCACAGCACCATCCCTCGACCAATGAGCGGGTGAGCACATCCTCAGCCTGCTTGGTCATCCGGGGAATCACAAACCATGCCAGCAGGAGTTGTCCCTCACCACATCGTCCCTCGACCAATGAGCAGGCGAGCACCTCCTCAACCTACTCGGTCATCCGTGGATGCCTCGTCCACCCCTCACTCGGGTCCCGTGACTGTAGGGGAAGACTACCCTGAGTGAACCAACATTCAACCTGATGGTCTCTCTCTGGGGCTAACATAACTACCTCTCAATTAGTCCTTATCTGGGACTTCCCAGGTACATTGTTTTCTAGACCAGATTACACCTCTCTCACAGGTGTGTTTGAGAAACACAAGACGGACCGACCATTTGATCCATGCAAGGGGGTACAACTACCCATTTCCAATCACAAGGGAGTCCGCATCCCAACCACGTGTCCACTGCGCGGTCCCATATAACATCCCCACCCTAACTGCCTGACAAGCTAGGGGGAGTCTCTAGATCCTGATGTGGCCTAGTACACATGCCGCACCGGCATCCCACATATGCTAGCTATATGCATGCACAATTACCGCTGCACATACTATTAACATGGTTCACCATATAATAATCAGGTGTATATATATATCACTATCCATCATGGGCTAGGATGTTAACATCCAAGCATCTTATAATGTCTGGAAGCTCAAACTAATCATCATATAGTCGTATGGCATATTATCAACAAAATACATCACACCATAACCAGGTATATACCACCACATATCACATATTCACATGCTGGCATCTTAGCATATTATCAACCAAAATAAACTCCAATCATGTCACCACACATCTATCAATTATGACATTAAATAATCAATTCATATATGCCTCTGTGGGAATCGGATACGAATACATCCGAATGGGGACCCGCCACATAATAGTATCAACAGTTCCCTTGCCGAGTGGTTCGTAATACCGGGGACCCCCATTCGCCATATTCCGTACCCGCACATCTGATATAGCAGTAATATGCATAGATGCATGCTAAAAGCGGTGATAAGTTCCCTCACCTGTGTGTATCCTTGAAATCCAACGCGAGAAAATGAGTCCAGGGGATAAGGAGCTCAATCTGTTGAAACAAGAACACAAGGATAAGTAACCGGGAAAAAGGGTCAAACTAAGTCTAGACTACAAACGGGCCTCGAAAGCGAGTCGGGTCCAAACCGGACTGAAGTGGGCCCGAAACTGAAAACTGGGTCTAAACTTGGGACCAGGCTCGAAACTGAGCCCAAAAGTGGAAACTGGGTTTGAAATTGGGTCGGACACGAAACTGGGTCAAAACGGGCCGAGCCTGAAATCTGGCAGGGCCGAAGGTGGGCTGGGCCGAACTGACTGAGTTGGGTCTGGGCCTGGTCTGACTGGTCCAACAGTGAAATGGACCTGGGACTGCCAAACCCAGAACCGACCCCACCCGAGTCAACTCAGTGACTCGACTGTGTTGGCTAGGAACTCACTAAGAAATCAAGAAAAAGAAGGAAATGAGAGGAAAAAGAAGGAAAAGAAGGGAAGAAGGTAAATAAGGGAAAATGAGAAAAACGAAGGAGAAGAAGGGGAGGGAAAAGGTTACCAGGTTCGGTCGAAGGGAGGGGCGGCGAATCAGAACTCCGACGACGACAGAAAGGATGGGATCCGACACTGAAGTCGTCCGAACGAGATGGGAGCAGGAGGAGGAGAGAAGAGCATCGGTAGAAATGGGAGAGGGGAGTGGCCGAGAGAAGGAGATAGGAAGGAAGAGCGGTGGCGGCGGCTTGAGGGAGGGGAAAGAGAGAGCCTAGGGTTAGGGTTAGGAAGAGAAAAGAGGAGAGGAGAGAGGGACAGGAGAGAGAAGCAACAGCAGTTGCGGCGGCACTGTAGTACCTTGCTATAGTGCTGCCGAAACGAAGGTTATAAAGGGGTAGGTTTAGGGTTTTGGAATTTTTTTTTTGAATCTCCAATTTCGAAAATATTTAAAAAAAAAAACCTGAAGAAACCAAATGACAAATGTTGGGGGGAAAAACGTGTGATTTTCAAACTTTTAATTATGACAGAATGTTCAATAAATCCAAATTACTAAAGTGCCATTTGAGTCTTCGAAGTCAAAACCGGGCAAACCAGGACCCACCACGGGGCCCACACTCACCCCACCGCTACCTAGACCCTAAAACTCCGAAAAATCGGGTCGGGTCGTTACAGGTTCGGCCAGGCCTAATAGAATCCTGGCCTGCCTATAAAGCAACTGGATCCGTCCGCGACCCGGCCCGACAATATAAAGTCCGATTATACTAAGATCCGGCCCGGCCCGATAGGGTTATCGGACCGTCCACAGGCCCGATAAAGGCACGTTTACCTGTTTCGACCTAGTATGCTACATGACCCAAAATCAATTTTTTAAACTCTATTTTTTACCAGAATAGGCCCAATTAATCAGATAGTTTTTTATAATCTAAATTAGAGTTTGAAATTTGGAAATTCAAACTTGATTTGATAGTTCTATTATGTTGAGAAATTAAATTAAATTTTAACAAAAAATTGCTCAACTTGATTTTTTGTTAATTTTAAAGAAAAAATGAAGATAAATTTTTACTTTTCAATTGATTTAAATTAATTGTTTCTTTTTCCCAAAAGTTTGAGTATTCAAATTCGAAAAAAGAAAATTGTAATTCGCATCATTTCCTTCGAATGAGGTTTGGATCGCTTTTACACTATAACCTTTATGAGATAGACGAATACATGATAATAATAATTTTACAATCCACTAAAATCAAACTCAAATAAAATGTATGCCGAAGCTGATCAACTTCAAAAAGAGGGTTGGCATCGCAAGAAAATCACCTGCGCCAATTGCTGATCAACTGCGTCGATCTCATTTATAAACTGTTCTAGAGATCAAGCCCATCAGTCCCACACTCCCTCCACCATAAACCAAATTTATCCTCCTCTTCACCTGCAATTCACATACAAAACAATAGACAAAAAAGTCCACATGAATTTTCAGATACCTTCATATAATAATTACAGATGAGTTTGGACTACAAAAGTGACTCAACTTTGTACTGACATGAATTATGATTTAAATTCAAAAACCTGACTTCACAATATGGTCACACACGAACACTTCAACAGTTTCTGGATACATAGAGCTGCGAACAGGTCAAGAAATCTACCTCCAACACTAAAAGCAAATTCTGATGCAACAGTCGACACTAGAATGGCTAGAATATCACGAGCCATCATTGCAAGAATATGGTACTTGGGAGTATTACTTTTCCTGCCACTAGAGCATATCAAATTCATTGAACTCCGGAAAGACGGGTTCCTCGAAATATAAATCGAGATCTGATTTGCGAACAAAACTTTAACTTTCATCAAGAAACTTCGAAAATCTTTTCACCCATTTTGTTCCATGTGATGTCGATGAAGCAATTCCACACATGGGCGATTGACTTTTTGCACTATGCATTGGCAATTTAGCCTCATACTCTTTATGAAGAGCTTTAATATCACATAGAATCTTAACCATTTGATCCTTATCAACATCAGGCCCAAAAAAAAATGGATAATAGAACTCAATCAACTTCATCTTATATTGAGGATTCAAGAATTGTGCAATCGCTAGAGGTAGGCTACAAATGTCCCAATACTTCTCAAACTTGCCAAACATCTTATCCACTATAGGGGCAAGTATATCGTCTGCAATGATTGATTGTTCATACAAATGTAACCGAATATCACAAACTTCAAAAAAATAAATTTGAGGTCGATATTTAGAACCAGAAAAAAACATTTGTAGCAGTATAAAATGGTTCTAAAAGCTTAAAAATCTTTTCAGCATTCTCCCACTCACTCTAAGATGACGCTCTCGCTTTCTCTATATAGTTGGCATCCAAATGTTCCAAACGTTGGAATGCATTTTTGTACTTCAAAGCGACATTTAACATTTTATATGTAGAATTCCACCTTGTAGGGACATCCATGATCAACTTCTTGTTGGAATTTATTTAGATTACCTACACATTTCATTGAAGGTTTTCAACCTTGATTGTGACCCGTTGACATATTTGACACTTTTGCGAATCTTGTCAACATCCTTATTTATTACCTTCATGCCTTCTTGGACTATTAAATTTAAAACATGTGCTCAACAACGCACATGAAATAGCCTACCACCAAGTGCTAAGCTCCCCCCTAACTTCCCAACAAGCTTTGAAACCAAAGAATCATTTACTCTATGGTTATCGACTGTTATTGCAAACACCTTCCGGTCGATATTCTAATCTATCATGCTCTTGAAAACAGAATTGAATAAGTTTTTCCATCATGAGGAACAAGTTCTACTTTAAAACGGAGTAATCTCTTTTGCAAATTCCATTCAACGTCTATATAGTGTGCCGTTAAACACTGTAGCTTAAAGTTTGTATTGATGTCCACATATCAGTGGTAAGGCTAATATGACTAGTGAGGGAATCTAAATCCCTATATAACTCAACTTTTATCTTCTTATACAAACTCATACAAATGCCCTTGATGGTATTCCTTGAGACAAGCTGAAATTGAGGTTGAAGATTCCTCGAATACTGTATAAACCCTTGATGTTCAACGATTGAAAAAGGATATCAATGCAACATTATCATACTGGCAAGATCATCTATACTATGTTGTTGATCAAATTTTAAATGAGAATCGGCACACTCTATTTCATTATGGCCACCCGATTGTGTTGGATCATATTTCTTATAAGATAACAAGTGGAGTAATGCCCCGACCCGGAGGTGGCCCGGAACGCTACTAATTTTTTTCTTTTTTTATCCTTAATAACTTCTAACTGGGCTTGATCAAAAGTTAGGCCCTAGAAAATAAATATCACACATGTTCTTTACATGTGGACTCAAACATATACTATATATCTACCTGTTTACAAGTATATATCATACAAATAAATATTTTCATCACAAAATATAATATCATTCATATCAGTGTTACTAGCAGTAACATGGTGGTTCATACATGATTAAAATATAATAAGTACCACATGCCGTACTTAGTACAAAACATGGTTCAAAAGAACCAACAGTCAAAATAAAAGGTAATTCCCATCTGTGGGAATCACAAGCAACTGCAAGAGCTTTATTCACCCTAAGCTTGAAGTGGAGGTTCCTCCTCCTCGGCTACATCTCCTGAAATGTGAGTGGTGTGAGTTAACCAGCCCAATGAAAAGAATATAACAATGTAGTGTAATAGATATCAGGTTAAACAAATTAACATCCTCATCATAATTGGTTTATCATGCCAATATATCAAATTATTTCTATTACTGCTGACATCCAACGTAACACCTAGACACTACACTGACTATAAGCATTAAGTGTAACACCCCATCCCTTTATAGGTATGTTACCACTGATACCGAACTACAAAGTAGTGAGACAAAATACTGGTACTATTTTTTTTCTTCTTAACCACTATCAACAACTATAGAGGTTTAATAAAAGTACCAAAAAATTCAACCAACATGACAAAGTTATAAACAGTTATTACAATTATCCATAATATCAAACATCATTCGAAATAACCACGCAATGTGTTCTCTCTAGATAACAAAAGGAGAATATGCTAAACAACCCTCGGTTGTCATCACCTAGACCTGACCTTGGGACCCGTTGGGTCCCTCCTCTGCCGGGCCATCTGAAAGGCAAGGGGGTGAGTACTACATACCCAGTGAGAGAACATGAAAATATATTCACACCACATAGACCACACACTGCGAAACTAACACTATGAGGTATCAAAATAAATCTACATATATAGTCCCGCGTACACACACAACTGACCATACGAGCCATCCAACAAGTGTTCGATCGAACCATCACCACCCTGCCATGGGGTCAACCCGTCTACCACGGCACATACTGAAATGCCCACCCTCGGGCCGTAGCCCTGAATGTCTTACTACACCTCTGGTTCCCCCTAACCTGAAAGTGTCCCACACTGAAACATCGTACAATCTCACGTCACAGGTTGTTCCCATTCTACAGGTATCGTAGCCTGGAACACCGCATTACACCACTCCTCAGACTGTCCCCACCCTGTAGGTGTCATAGTCTAGAATAAGACATCATATCACAACTCAGATTGTCCCCACCCTGTAGATGTCATAGTCTGGCATAACACATCATATCACAACTCAGACTGTTCCCACCGTTTAGGTGTCATAGTCTGGAATAACACATCATATCACAACTCAGACTTTCCCCACCCTGTATGTATCATAGTCTAGAATAACACATCAAATCACAACTCAGACTGTCCCCACCTTGTAGGTGTCATAGTCTGGAATAACACAACATAAGCCTAACTGCCTAATCCCCATCAAAGAGCATACCTACCCGCATCTAACTGACGGGTGGTCTACGCCACACATCCACTGTATGACCCACATAATGCCCCAACCCAAAGTACCCGACAGGTTAGGGGACAACTCTAAGTCCTGGAGTAGCCTAATCTCTAAGCCCCACCGCCATCCCACGTACACCAGTTACATGCATACAGAGATAATCTTAGACATGTTATCAACATTGTACAAAGGATCATAATCAGATGCATACATTAGCACTTATCACATATTAACATGTTATCACACGTCGTGTTGTCAATCAATTGTATCTAAACAAGTAAACATGCATATACTACGTATTATCACATCCAGTCATCATGATCTTTACCATCACTGGACACGAGTACACGGAGTGGTCCCCTCGCCACATAATCATCTGAATAGTTCCCTTGTCGAGTGGCTAAAGAAACATAGGGGTTCCATTCGGCGTACCTCGTGTCACTCAAATACTTAAATATAGGTATATGCAAAAATGCATATGGTAAAAGTGTGATAATTCCCTCACTTGTGTGCGTTTTGAAATTAACTGCGAGAAAAAGGGTCTGCCGAGTTGGAGAGGGCTCAATCTGTAAAAACAAGAGCACGAGAATAAGTAAAAGAGTAAAACAAGCCAAACTAAGTCTGAAGTGGAAAATGGGCCCAAAAGTTTGTCAGGTTCAAACTAGGCCAAACTGAATCCAGAACTAAAAAACTGGGCCAAAAGGGGCCGGGCCCAAAGGATGGACCAGGCTGAAGTTGGGCCGAGCTGGGCCAGGAAAGGCCCGAATGAGAGTCGAGCTGGGCCTGGTTCATCGGGGCCCATACTCAAACTCAGCTGAGTCAACTTGGCTGCCCAGTTCAATTGACTCAGCAGCCCAGCCGAAGGGGAGAAGAAAGGGGAAAAACAAAGGAAAGGGGAGGAAGAAGAGAGAAACGGGGGAAAACCAGAGAGGATCGGGAAAATCACAGAAAAAATCGAGTAAAATCTAAGAAAATAAGAGAGAATAGGGAAAAGAAAATAAGGAAGACAGAGGAAAAAGAAGTAAAATCGGAGAAGAGGGGAAAAAGTGGAGGGAATGAAAAATGGGAGAGGGGAGGAAGAAAGGTTGGAGGATGAGGGAGAAGAAAAGAAAATACCTGATTCGGTCGGGCGGCGAAGGCGATTTCAGAGATGTAGGTCGTCTGAGCGAAGAGAGGTCGGAGAACGAGAGAGGGAGGGGGTCTGAGAGAGAAAAGGAGGCAGCGGCAGAGGTGCTACGGCACTGTAGCTGCGTACTACAGTGCGCTGCACAATTGGAGTTATAAGTGGGGTCTAGGGTTTAGGGTTTCTTTAGTGTTTTTATATATAAAAACATAAAATTAGAATCTTTCGAAAACAACGTTTCAAAACATGAAGGAAAATCAAAAACCTTGGGTGAGGAAATGTGTGATTTTCAATTATTTTGGCAAGACAAAATATTAAATAATTCAAATTACTAAAACGCCCTTCGAGTTTCTAAGCTCAGGATCGGGCGAGACAAGGCCTACTACGGGGCCCACACTCTCCCGACGGCTACTGAGACCCTAAAATCTCGACAAATCGGGTCGAGTCGTTACAATCCACCCCCCTTTAAGCAATTTCGTCCTCGAAATTACACTAGGAAGTCATACTTTGATCCTCGAAGAAGTCAAGATATCTTTTCCGCATCAACGACTCTAACTCCCAAATAGTTGTTTCTTTTCCCCCACGCTTCCATATCACTAGAACCTTTGGAATAGTCTTACCATGGAGCACATGTTCTGTCCTGTCCATGATCTGCACGGGGCCTTCGTCGAAACTGACATCCTCACTAAGGTCTACGTGATCGCAGTTAAGCACGTGCAACGGGTCTGGCTGATACTTCCGAAGCATGGAAACATGGAAAATGTTGTGTCCTCTAGCGAGTTGCAGCGGAAGTGCAAGTCCTATAAGCCACTTCCCCTACTCTCTCCAGCAACTCAAAGGGACCAATAAACCGTGCCGATAGCTTTCTTTTCCACCCGAATCTTTGAATTCCAGGGCAGGGCGAGACTCTGAGGAAAACATGATCACCCTCGGCAAACTCCAGTGGCCTCCTCCTGCAATCTGCATAACTCTTTTGTCGGCTCTAGGCAGTCAACAACCACTGTCTGATGAGTTTGACATGCTCTGTAGTCTCACTAACCATCTCTGGTCCTGCTAAGACAACCTCACTAGTCTCTGCCCAACATAGGGGCGATCTGCACGGTTGACCATACAATGCCTCATATGGTGCCATCTGAATGCTAGACTGGTAGCTGTTGTTGTAGACGAACTCCACTAGATGTAAGTGATCCTCCCAGCTACCCACATGATCCAAAACACAAGCACGGAGCATATCCTCTAAGATTTGGATGGTCCACTTCGACTGGCCATCTGTCTGTGGATGAAAGGTTGTGTTGAAGCATAACTGAGTACCCAGCTCTCTCTGTAAGCTCTGCAAAAACTGCAAGACAAACCTGGGGTCTCGATCCTAAACAATAGACACTGGCACTCCATGTAGTCTAACCACTTGCTCCATATACCGCTGACTCAGCTTCTCCAAGGAATCAATCACCTTCATGCCAATAAAGCGAGCCGACTTGGTTAGTCTATCCACTATGACCCAAATGGTATTGTGCCCCTTGGGCGATCTTGGTAATCCAGTCACAAAGTCCTTGGTGATGTGCTCCCACTTCCATTCAGATATCTTAAGTGGTTGCTCTACACCAGCTGGTCTTCGGTGCTCAAATTTGACCTGTTGACATGTCAAGCAACGGGTCACAAACTTTGCTACTGCCCTCTTCATGCCGACCCAATAATACTAACGGCTCAAATCATGGTACATCTTGGCACATCCAGGGTGTACTGCAAATCTCGTATGGTGGTCGTGTCGTAAAACCTTCTCACGACACTGCTCCGGTACATACAATCGACCATCGAAAGTCACTGCACCATCTGCTCTAACTCTACAACAATGTGGTCTGTCCCCAGCAACCACTCGATCTCGATATCCCATTGAATCTGAGTCAGTCTGCTCGGCTTTCAAGACTAAATCATCCAACCCTGGTCGTACTACCATACTGCACAAGGCTACTGCTCTGGTCCCACCAATCAAGCTAGGTAGTACTCCTCAGGACTTCTGGCTCAAGGCGTCTGCAACTACGTTCACCTGGCGAGGTGATAAGAAAGTTCGAAATCATAATCTCCAACGTACTCCATCCACAGACGCTGCCTCATGTTTAGTTCTTTCTGCGTGAACAGATATTTGAGACTGTGGTGGTCCGAGAATACTTCGAACTTCTCTCCGTAGAGATAATATCTCCAGATTTTAAGTGCAAAGACCACTGCTGCCAACTCCAGGTCATGAGTGGGGTAGTTCTGCTCATGAATCTTGAGCTGTCGAGAGCCATACGCCACAACACGACCATCCTGCATCAAGACGGAACCCAAACCATCTGCAGAAACATCACAGAAGACTGCATAGGCCAAACCTCTCTCGGGTACGACCAACACTGGGGCGGTCGTCAGTCTCTTCTTCAGCTCCAAGAAAGCTGACTCACAAACCTCAGTCCACTCATAAGGCTAGTCCTTACGAGTCAATCTCGTCATAGGGGCAGCTATCTTAGAAAAGTCCTATATGAACCACCGGTAGTAGCCTGCTAGACCCAAGAAACTAAGGATCTCGATCACATTACACGGTATCCAACTCATCACGACCTCCACCTTGACCGGATCAACAGCCACCCCTTCCGCTGATACAACATGTCCCAAAAACTGTACCTCTGGCAACTAAAACTCACACTTGTTGTATTTTGCAAACAACTTATTATCCGTCAAAATCTGTAGCACGGTCCTCAAGTGCTGCACATGATCCTCCTCTGATACTGAGTACACAAGGATATCGTCAATAAATACTTCAATGAACCGATCTAGATAAGGCCTGAATATCCGGTTTATGAGATCCATAAAAATGGCTGGGGCATTGGTCACTCCAAAAAGCATCACAACAAATGCAAAATGCCCAAACCGCGTACGGAATGCTGTTTTCTCTATGTCACAATCCCGCACCTTTACCTAATGGTAATCTGATCGGAGATCAATCTTCGAGAAACATCTAGATCCTCTCAGCTGATCAAACAAATCATCGATCCTCGACAGTGGATAGTTGTTCTTTATGGTCACGCGATTCAGCTGCCGGTAATCTATGCACAATCTCATACTCCCGTCCTTTTTCTTAGCGAAAAAGGCTGGAGCGCCCCATGGCGATGTAATGGGACGGATAAAACCAACCGACTGTAACTCTGTTAGTTGCTTCCCTAACTCCAACATCTCAGCTAGTGCCATCCAATAGGGTGTGACAGAGATGGGGCCGGTATAGGGGAGTAGGTCTATAATGAATTCCACCTCCCTATGTGGCGGCAATTCAGCGAGCTTCTCTGGGAAAACATCCGGGAATTCACTCACCATGCGAGGCATATCAGTACCTACTGGCCCCGAACCTTCCCAACTCAAACTAGCCACAAGTCCACTCAACTCACATATACTAGGACAAACGGCAATGCTCAAACGTTCAACAAAAATCCTGCCTGAAGCTGTACTACCTGAAACTCTTCTGTGATAGCAGTCAACGACGATGCGGTGAGAGTACAACCAGTCCATTCCGATGATAACATCAAACTCTGACATATCCATGACCCGCAGATCAAATTTAAGGTGCCAGTCACCAAGAGATAAAACACAACGTCGACAAACCTGATCTACAACTACCTCAGTACCCAAAGGGGATCTAATCAATAACTGATCTTTAGTCCTCTCTATTTCTAAACCAGAGTTAAAGGAAAAATCCAAAGCAACATAGGAGTACGAGGCACCAGAATCAAATAGAACATGAGCTAAAGAACCATGGAGAACCAACATACCTTGCATAACTGCTGGTGGCACAAACTCCTCAGGCTGTTGCATAAGGGCATACAACCTGCCTGGAGCTGACTGAATGGGTCTGCCTCAGCCCCTGCCTCTCTACGGAGGCGTAACTATCTGTGCCAGAGGTCATACAGGTGCCATCTGACCATAACCAACCGCAGGAACCATCCCCCGAGTGGGCGCCACCATAGTACCTGGGTAGCCCCACTAAGGGCAGTTCCGCGATATGTGTTCAACATCACCACAGATATAGTAGTGGAAGGTCCTGACCTGGCACTGGGATTGAGGGCAATCTCTCCAAAGGTGACCGGCCACCCACTGCTGGCACAATTGAACTGGGATGTGGTCGTCCAGGAAAAGCTTCTCTGGTATGATAAGGCGCTGGTCGCCTTTTCTTCCTATCGTGGCCTCTGCTCGGCCCATAAGTACCCACTGCTGATGGTTGGTAAACAATGCCATTGGATCTCATGATGGCGCCCTCTGCTATCAGTGCCCGTTGTACCACCTCTGCGCAGGTAGTGCACCTCAATGGCATGACCATGCACTGCAGAGCTGGGTGTAGATCCTCCTCAAACTTGCAGACCCTCTCCTCATCCTTCGCCACCAAATGTGGTGTATAGTGTGCCATCTCCACAAAATGGGCGTCATACTCCCGTACTGTACTGCTACCCTGCTCCAGCTTAATGAACTCACTGGTTTTTTATTGCTTCACCACTGATGGGAAGTACTTGGCTAAAAAGAGCTCATTGAACCTGTCCCAATCTGCTCGCCCCTACTCTCGGAGGGACTCCTCGAGCCACCAACTGGATGCCTCTCCCTGAAGGTGATGTGTTGCTAGAGTGACTCTCAAATCAGGCTCTACAATGCCCAATGAGTCCAGCAGACGGTCCATCTCTCAGCCTCCAAGGGGTTCGTACCCCCATAGTATATAGAAGGGAAATGGCGCTTGAACTCTCTAAGAGCCACCATTTGCCTAGTCTCGAACTGTCCAACTGCACGCAGGGGATTGACGGGTTGGTTGACATGTTGGGCTATCAGATCTTCTTGCCTTTTAGATTCCTCTCATAAGTCTCGATCATTCTCTCGTATCGGGTAAACATCACCTTGGGTTCTAGAGGTCTTCGAGCAGGACCCACAATTGGCACAGGGACCACTGGAGGCTGCCCCACTGTTCCCTCGGGTACTACCACATGCGTGTTCTCCACTTCAGCTTGTGGAGTCTCCACTACCTCTGGAATATCCGGCATCCCATACGGCCCTGGACGTCCTCCCCCATTGGAACGGGTGTTTACCATAGCCTGTTCACAAATCAAGTACCGATCAGTCTTAAAGCCAAGTAGGAAATCAAAACTAAACACACCGCAAGCATCCGAAGTCAAACAATCTTATGAACACACCATAACAAAACCAGGGTGTCTAGTCTCAATCCCCAACTTGGTCTCATCTACCCTACCTCACAGGGGATTAACCTAACCTCTAATCATCAACAACTCTCAATCCAGCCCAAAAGCACAGTCCGAGAGTGGAATCGTGCTCTGATACCAAATGTAACTCCCCATCCCGCTACGAGTATGTTACCACTGATACCAAACTGCAAAGTAGTGAGACAAAATACCGGTACTATTTTTTTTCTTCTTAACCACTATCAACAACTATAGAGGTTTAATAAAAGTACCACAAACTTCAACCAACATGACAAAGTAATAAACAGTTATTACAATTATCCATAATATCAAACATCATTCGAAATAACCACGCAATGTGTTCTCTCTAGATAACAAAAGGAGAATACGCTAAACAACCCTCGGTTGTCAGCACCTAGACCTGACCTTGGGACCCGTTGGGTCTCGCCTCTGCCGGGCCATCTGAAAGGCAAGGGGGTGAGTACTACATACCCAGTGAGAGAACATGAAAATATATTCACACCACATAGACCACACATTGCGAAACTACCACTGTGAGGTATCAAAATAAATCTACATATATAGTCCCGCGTACACACACAACTGACCATACGAGCCATCCAACAAGTGTTCGATCGAACCATCACCACCCTGCCATGGGGTCAACCCGTCTACCACGGCACATACCGACATGCCCACCCTCGGGCCGTAGCTCTGAATGTCTTACTACACCGCCGGTTACCCCTAACCCGAAAGTGTCCTAGACTGAAACATCTTACAATCTCACATCACAGGTTGTCCCCACTCTACAGGTATCGTAGCCTGGAACACCGTATCACACCACTCCTCAGACTGTCCCCACCCCGTAGGTGTCATAGTCTGAAATAACACATCATATCATAACTCAGACTGTCCCACCCTATAGGTGTCATAGTCTGGAACAACACATCAAATAACAACTCAGACTGTCCCTACCTTGTAGGTGTCATAGTCTGGAATAACACATCATATCATAAATCAGACTGTCCCCACCCTGTAGGTATCATAGTCTGGAATAACACATCAAATCACAACTCAGACTGTCCCCACCTTATAGGTGTCATAGTCTGGAATAACACATCATAAGCCTAACTGCCTAATCCCCATCAAAGAGCATACCTACCCGCATCCAATCGTTGGGTGGTCTATGCCACACATCCACTGTATGACCCACATAATGCCTCAACCCCAACTACCCGACAGGTTAGGGGACAACTCTAAGTCCTGGAGTAGCCTAATCTCTAAGCCCGACCGTCATCCCATGTACACCAGTTACATGCATACAGAGATAATCTTTGACATGTTATCAACATTGTACAACGAATCATAATTAGATGCATACATTATCACTTATCACATATTAGCATGTTACCACACGTCGTGTTGTCAATCAACTGCATCTAAACAAGTAAACATGCATATACTACGCATTATCACATCCAGTCATCATGATCTTTACCATCACTGGACACGAGTACACGGAGTGGTCCCCTCGCCACATAATCATCTGAATAGTTCCTTTGTCGAGTGGCTAAAGAAACATAGGGGTTCCATTCCGCGTACCTCGTGTCGCTCAAATACTTAAATATAGGTATATGCAGAAATGCGTATGGTAAAAGTGTGATAGTTCCCTCACTTGTGTGCGTTTTGAAATTAACTGCGAGAAAACGGGTCCGTCGAGTTGGAGAGGGTTTGATCTATTGAAACAAGAGCACAAGAATAAGTAAACGAGTAAAACAAGCCAAACTAACTCTAAACTGAAAAATGGGCCCAAAAGTGGGTTAGGTCCAAACCAAGCCAAACTGAATCCAAAACTGAAAACTAGGCCAAAAGGTGCCGGGCCCAAGGATGGACCAGGCTAAAGCTGGGCTGAGCTGGGCTAGGAAAGGCCCGAATGTGAGTCGAGCTAAGCCTGGTTCATCGGGGCCCATACTCAAACTCAGTTGACTCAACTCGGCTGCCCAGTTGAGTTGACTCAGCAACCTAGTCGAAGGGGAGAAGAAAGCGGAAAAATGAAGGAAAGGGAGGAAAAAGAGAGAAAGGGGGAAAACAATAGAGGATCGGGAAAATCACAGAAAAAATCGAGTAAAATCCGAGGAAATATGAGAGAATAGGGAAAAGAAAACAAGGAAAATAGAGGAAAAAGAAGTAAAATCGAAGAAGAGGGGAAAAAGTGGAGGAAATGAAAGATGGGAGAGGAGAGGAAAAAGGGTTGGAGGATGAGGGAGAAGAAAAGAAAATACCTGATTCGGTCGGACGACTACGGCGATTTCAGAGATGCTGGTCATCTGAGTGAAGAGAGAAGAGAGGTCGGAGAATGAGAGAGGAAGGGGGTTCTGAGAGAAGGAGGCAGCGGCAGAGGTGCCGAGGCACTGTAGCTGCGTGCTATAGTGAGCGGTACAAGGGGAGTTATAAGGGGGGTCTAGGGTTTAAGGTTTTTTTATTTTTTATTTTTATATAAAAACATAAAATTAGAATCTTTCGAAAACAATGTTTCAAAACCCGAAGGAAAATCAGATGTTGAACCTTGGGTGAGGAGATGTGTGATTTTCAATTATTTTGGCGAGACAAAATATTAAATAATTCAAATTACTAAAACACACTTCGAGTCTCTAAGCTTAGGATCGGGCGAGACAAGGCCTACTACGGGACCCACACTCTCCCAACGGCTACTGAGACTTTAAAATCCCGACAAAATGGATGGGGTGTTACATAAGTCCCAATACGGTCACAATGCAACATCTTGCAAGAACATCTCCGACACACTTGGGCCAGTACTGACACACTTGGGCCAGCAACTGACACACCTGGGCCGATAATAGTTTAATAGTTAAGGGTACGTGGAAGCAGTATTAATAATATCATAGCTCATAAGCATTTCATCATTATAATCACAATATACGATAAACATCGTTAGTATCAATAAATATTTTTCACAATAGTGCATCATGTCTAGGCATATAAGTGGGTTCATTAAGTCTGATTCTTAAAACCACTCATTGCACTAGATCCTCTTAACCTGATTTACTCCTACTGCAATGTTAAGTCTCCTCACCGAAAGTATAGGTATTGAAGTATCTGTCAAACACACAAGCAAAGATACAATGAATCATTAATCAAACATAATACACAGATATGTATATGTAATACAACACATGTTCAACTCCTTCTATCTTATTTTCCAGAAAAACTCCAAGGGAAATGGATCTAAGTCTCCTAAATGGGTTACTATCCATTAAAATTACAATAATTAATAATATAATAAGGTGCTCAGGCCACTATACATATTGTCTTCTGGAAATGACCATGAAGACATATTGAGTTAGGCCTAGAGATATAAGATGCTCAAGCCACTACTTATATATTTAGTTAGGCCTAAAGATCACTCAGTGCCCGAACCCTTCTTTTCTACTGAGCAGGCGAAGTTAATCGCTCAGCTACTGATAGCTATCGAGCTGCGTTTCCGCTGCGCCACAGATAGAGAGTATTGGCCTAGACGTGAATACATAATATATATGTATACATATAATAATACAAACAAAAGGGTGAGTATCATTTTAATTTAATGGCCTTCAAGATAAATTACAAAAACAAATAATATTCCAATGTTACAAATTTAGAAAACAAACCAATCTTCTCATTTTAAATAAACTCATAATATTTTCATACACCAAAATCAATAAAATATTTTAATTTAATATATATATATATATATATATGTCTATCTATACATTTATATATTTAAACAATATGGTTTCATAATTAAAGAAATACCATGGTCTTGAATAATTCATTTTAAATCAACAATAAAAATAGAATGAAAACATATTAGAAAGCTAAAGTAGTGAATTAGCAATTTAATAGAACAAACAAAAGAAAGAGGAGGTGCAGTGGGTGTCGTTGGAATTGTAGCTTAATTCATCAACATGCAAGTGGGGTCTATCTGAATAAAATTCAATCAGGACCATGGCTGGTTTGATTCGAAGGTATCAAGCATGGGTTTAGGCAAGGAGTTTGATTTGGATCGGTGGTATTCTCTACAGAAACATGCATATACGGCTCTAAGTGGGGTCTTGGTCAATTTATAAAGTCTTAAAGTTGTTAGACTAAAATAAAAGAAAACTTAACTTTCGTTCAAAATAATCATACTAAAAATAACAAAACATAAATTAAGTTAAACAAAATATCATTACTTTAATAAAATAAATCAAAGTAAATGAATGAAAGTATAAGATACATGCATATGGTGCTACTGGCCAAAAAGGTGGTGAAAAGTGAGAGTTAAGAGAGAGAAGTAAGGGGCGGTGGGTTATGGAAGTTTGCTGAGAAAGGTTGGAAAAGAGGCTAGATGAAAAAAGAAGGTAACTGAAGAAAGGCAGCAAAGCTTGTAAATTCATGTAAAAATCTTACTTCTCATCTTCTCCTTAAATAGAAAAATTCAAAAAGGCTATATGGCTGCATGTGAAGCCAAGAAGCTACCTATGATATTAGCCTTGATGAATCACCATAGTAGATTGATGATTCCTTGCATAGTTACAGCTTGTGAGCAGGAGATAAAAGATAACTTATTTTAATTTTTTTAATATATTTTAATTACTTAATCTTATCTTTACTAATTAAGTATGAAATGAGTTTAATTAAATTAATTCAACTAAACAAAAATATTGCAATTTAAAAAAAAATTATAACTATTGTAAAATTTTTGAGACAAAAACACTTTGAAAATCAATAGATTTTAATAAAATTTACATTTAAGCAAATTTTTATAAATCAAATTGTATTTATTTAAAGGGTTTTAAAATCATACTTTTAAAATCTAAAAATACAAAATGATAGTTCAAAAGATATATTAAACACTAGGTATTTTCTTAGAATTCTCTAACTTCTAGAATTATTATTTTTTAAATAACTATTTTCATAAATAGGGACCTTTTCGGGTCAAGTTATAAATATTTCTGAAAATCAAAGACATGAATTTAATTATCCAATTAACTCAGAATTTAGAATAGTTAAAAATATTAGAACTTGAAAGTCTAATTTGTTAATTAAAATATTCTTCATTTAAACAATGATTAACACCTACTAAATAGTTATAATTGTGCAAAATTACAATTTTGCCCTTTCAACTTAAACGAGTTGGATCGATGAGCTACTGATCTCTGATTGGGCCAATCCTGGACCTTTCTAAAAGCCCAAAAAGTAATCTTCATGATTAACGGGTCAAAACATAATTTATTAACATAAATCACACAATTTAGTTTTAATTAGAGTTAGGGTATTACAAGTCGTGCCGCAAGTGGGAAGTTCCTCTACTACTCGAACCTGTAAATAATCCCGAACAATGATTATATATTGCAGTCCCAACTCCATTCATCTCCACCTAATGGAAATCATTCCAAATAGTCGACGTCTTTTTCCTATGTACATTTTTTTGGGGTCTAGAAGAGTTAGATGTCGTATCTATCTCATTCTCCGTAATAAAGTCAATCCTCTCATTAGGATTAGACATTGTACTGCATAAACAGTTATGTTCAAATAAGCAAAGTGTTTAAAATGGAGAATTCATCATGTTGAAGTAAAAATCTTAGAACCAAAAAACAGTAAAACAACAAAATATTTTTACTTTTATGTTTACAGTTTAAAGATTAAACCTATTAAATCCCTACATAATGCCTAATAAGCAATAAAATTTAAATTCAAATATACAAATCACAACCTGTCCTTTACACACTCTAAATGTACCATTTATACCTCTAAGAGGGGCTTCATTTTATACCCAAAGCAATTCAAATTAGAAAATATCTCAAATTGGAATCACCAAATAGGATTTCACCAACACCCCTCAACCTACTTGAAAGAAATTCTCTATAAAAATTTACCCCAAAGAGTATCATGTTCAGTGAAACTGGAAGTTGACAACTTTAATTATGAAAATCTCTCCGACTTCCAATTCTGGTAGATTTACAGATTCTTGTCTGCAGGTGTCATTTTGGAATTGCTAAAACCTACCAAACACTAAAAGTTCATGCCTGATTTCTCCACAACCACTGCCACTACCACCAATCAATTAATTTCACTAAGGGTGCTCCATTTTATTTATCTCAGTTCTTGTTCCCAGGCTTGGAGCACTCCTTAGCCATTCCTCGTCCATTCTACTTCAGAAGTCAATCCTTAGCCATTCATTGCTTTGGTTTATACAATTCGTATTTTGAAATTACCAACAAAAGCAACACTCATCTCAGACCTAAATAAACATAACAAGCTCAAGATTCATTGAGCGACTGCATAAAACAAAATGACAAACCCATATCCATTCTCATCAGATCCTAAAAAATAGTTACTTTAGAAAAGAAAGCAACAAAAAAATGGCTAAACCCCAGTTTCTAAAGTTTAGTTCAAAATGGTATCCAAGCAAAAGTAAAGAGAAAAGAGGGGTACTTATGGAGAAAGAGGGATCCTTGAGGGTGCAAACACTTCTCTGGAATTTGCCTCTGATTCCTCCTCTCCTTTATATGGTTCTTTAGGGTATTCATTGAGGGAATGGAAAATCTTACTGTGGAGATCCAGAGAGAGACCTAGAGAGATACCGAGAGACCCACAGACCTAGAGAAAGAGACCGAGAGAGAGATACCGAGAGATCTAGAGAGAGAGACTGAGAGACCCAGAGACCGTGAAAGAGATCCAGAGATTGTGAAAGTGAGATCGAGAGAGAGAGAGAGCGGCAATAGAGATGAAATCTAGAGAGATCCTGGTGAGGGATGAAATCCAGAGAGATCAGGGTGAGAGATGATATCTAGAGAGATTTTGGCGATTTGGGTGGGAGGGAGATCAAGAGTGTCGCTATGGTATGAGAGAATCGCGAGAGACAGAGACGAATACGGTGAGAATGGCGTTACAAAAACAAAAACCCTAAATTCATATAAATTTAGTCGGACTCGCGGACGGTTCGCGGCCATCCCAAGTCCTTGTCGGACTCTTAGGATCCGGTCCTGCCAGTCCTGGCGGAGTCCAAGATCCGGCTCACTATCAGACTCATTGGATCTGGGCCGAACTAAGTCCGTTTACAAGCCTAGTTGTAAGCATTCCTTTAAAAACTGAATTAGGTCTGGATATAGCCTAGGGCCAACAGACACTAAGTCATCAACTCATATTGTTCTAGTATCTGAACTGGGCCTGTCTGTAATCCTAGCCCAATAGTAAGGCATGGACTGCGTGCTGTTGTATAAAGCTGTTATAGGCTTGGTATTTAGCCAGGTCTAGTGGATTCCAAACTCTCAAATCTGGCCATTAATGTTATTACTATACAATGAGATTTTCTACATGTATCATGACCTAATTTTGTTTTGTGTTTTATATATAAGACTTTAGGGTCTGTTTCTGTATGGTTAAAAACCCATGTACATTATTAACGGAAAGCCATCTCAGCCATCTCAATCTTCTCACGGATAATCACTGGCTAAATCACCTTCTCTATTTTGTATTCATCCCCAATCAAGGGATTCTTGATTTATTTCATTCCCTGTTTAGGGATTGTATTTTTTGTATAAATTTCACATCAATGGAATAGTGAAATCATCGAGTTTTCCAAATTTCTTCATGGTATGTTTCTCAAAATTCTTAATATTCTATTAAATGGTATGTAATGCCTAGTATAAGTCAGGCCCATATTCAATTCGACCCCAAATTTCACTGTAAAATGGGCTTGGATAATAGTTTCTATATATTGGATGCATGTCTGCTTCTGGACTAAGCAAAGAGCCATCCATGTACGAAAACATTTTTATCATAGTGTGTTTAGAGGCCCAAATGGTTTGTGTGGCCCATTTAGAACCCAAATCCCTTTTCTGTGCCGTCCATTTCGGGTCCCCAAACTTTAAAATTATAGGATTTCAGTATTTAAACAGGCTTATATTACAACCCAAATACCGTACCAAGCCCATTCCTACAACCAAACATTAAATTATTGACATTTTTAATGAAAACTAACGCTTGTATCCATTATGCTTTTAACTTTTGGGCGTTCATTATGAACAAATAATATCTTTTGAAAGAGAAGACAACTTCATTTTTTACCGTGGCAATTATAAGATTAAAGTAGTCAGTTCGAGCTCCGAATTAGTAGGTTTAATGCATGTGGGCCTCATACTTGGGTAGGGGCTCACTCAAGTGTTTAATGGACCCCATTTAGAGGAGGGATGCATGCCCTAATGTAAAAGAGGGAATTCCAATGTGGCTACTTTTTCTCATTAACAGAAAATGAAAGCAACTTTGTAAGCATAATCGAGGTGTCAAACGTCATTAAATTTTTACAAAATTTGGTTATTTGGAAATCTTATTCAATCACATTTCAACAAACCATATTTTACATGATTCCGACTAAGATATCATGAGTCATAACTATATTCGTAAATATGTGTCAGACCCTAGCCATGACCGACTTCTGTTCTACCTTTACTCTCTTTAAACATGTGCAACTCTTCATGGCCGACCACAAATTCTACTATCTCTTAGGCGTCTAAACTCCTCTTGAATACATGGAATTGGAGACCTCCCATTTGGTTGAAGACACATCACTTTCATACATGGCTACCTCTCATTGAATACTCTCCCACTCCATGGGTGACTCAACTCTCTCTCTCTCCCTCCAACTGTGTGCAAGGTTGCATGGGCACAAGGATTGTTTGTGTTTATGTTGGTTTAGAGTTTAGGTGGATTTTTGTCATTGGTTATAATTTTTATTTTATTTTTCTCATTAGTCAATGCATATAAGAAAGAAGAGTCAAATTCAGCTAGGAAAGCCATGTCCATGTTTTCCTCTTGTTTCCCCTGCCAACATCAGTTGGTTCATGCCAACCATGAGTGATCAACCCATGGTTAGTCCACTCCTCCTTGGCCTATAAAAGGAGGTTGTGGGTGTACATGGAAGGGATGAGGGCCAGCTCTTGTGAAAGGTGAGATAAGCTGGCCTCTTAAGGCCCATGCGTTAAAAATGCCCGATTTTCTTAAGTTACCGTTAAAACTTAAAGGCCCAAATTTCGGTGTTTAATAATTACTGAAAGCTTATTCCCAACTTAATTCTCTCTTTTTTAAGTCCCCTCAACGGAAGAAACTCTATTTTCTCTCCTCTCTACTTCTCTAGCCGTTCTCTCTTCCCTCATTCGCCTATCTTCTGCTCTTCTTCTCTCACCGCTCTCTCGCTCTCTCTTGCTCTCGTTCGGGCTTGCTCCCTCTCTCAAGTACTTTCTACTTTGTAATAGGTTTTGATTTTCTTCTTTGTTGGTGTTCCACTTCTAAATTTTAATTTCTTTGGGTTTTTTCCCTGGGCTCTTTAATGGTTTTTGGCTTGTTATTTTTCTCTATAAATGGTTCCTTTTCTTTGCTGTTGAGGTTATTGAATTTCTTATTTTTCAGTTGGATTTTGCATTTGTCACTGAGATTCTTGGACTGTTGGGGCTCTGTGGATATATAGGAGGATTTTGAAGAGAAAAAAGGCAATTTTTGTTGGATCTTTCTTCTTCATGGGCGAGGTCATTGGATTGTCGGTGTCATCTTTATGGTCGCTGTGTGTTTAACTCATTAGATTAATGAGTTAAATGGATTCTTGTTTTTATAGATGGTCAGTGTCGTAGGTGTTTAAGTCCATGTTGTTCTGATAGTTGATATTGAGCTATTAGGTCTTCCTACTTCATCAACTGTTACGTTTGTTATAGCTTCTACCAGTTGGCATTCTACCTGTAGATTTAAAGTTTTGGGTTGTGTTTCATTGAAAGAAATTGAAAAATGTGAGGAAAAGAAACATGAACTTGAAATTACTTTGTACTGAATACAGGAACAAGAATTCCAGCCATAGGGCTGGGAACATGGCAGAGCGGTGGCGACCTCTATGTTGAGGGGTAATAATCTTTGAAGATGAATGGAATATACATGTAGTAAGGGTTGTAGAGAATCTGAAATCTCATTTTAATAATAAGATTGAACAGTTGGGGTTGCAAAGAATGGAAATCAAAACATGAGAAACTAGGGGTGGATTTGGGTAGAGAATCTGACGGTAACATGGTAAGGTTGGAACAGGATGGGTCATGGCCTCATGGGTGATTGGGTGTGGGCTGAATAAAAGACAAATTGGGTGCAATTAGTGAATAATGTCTATACTCAACTCAAAAAGACCCTTTAATATATAGATCAGAGAGGAAACTTCAAAAGATAGCAGCCCACGTGTCACGGCCCGACCCAACGGACACGTGAGAAACAATAATATATATATATATATATATATTTATATTTTAACTCTGAAGCATACACAACTCATAGTCCAAACATGTGATACCTACACTGTTGCGAGATTCCTACGGATCCTAGCACTTATTGGACCTTTGATTTGATCGAATTGAATTATCAGCTGCCTACGTACTCTAATGGATATCAGATCATACGTAGTTCTCAATTCATTTATTTCATGACACTAACCCCATGCTATTCATGATGTCACACCGAGACATTTTAATTACCCTATCGTGGGCATCATCAATAGAATAGATCTCATCTATCACGAGTCTAGCCAATCATGGGTATATACCAACCATGGGAACACTGTCAACCATGGGGTCAATGTCACACATGGGATAAACCTCAACCATGGGACCTATACCTGAACATAAATATATCCCTCATCGGGGACATTACTCTAAATATATGTCCAATCATCTATGAAATCAATGCCCTCCGTAGGAATATCTATCCACGGTATACAATACTCATCCATGGTCACAAGGCCCTCCATGGGAATAACCATTCATGAGAAAATAATATCTATCCATAGAACCGTAACGTCCACCATGAGACCAATACGTCTACCATGTGACCACTATACCTATCATGGTGGTTAGGATTCATGCCCGGATGGTAGACATATTGGTATTATTGTTTCTCAAGTGTCTGTTGGGTTGGGCCATGACACATCGTCCTATCTTTGTACAAAAGAGAGCAGCCCATCATCCCATCTTTGTACAGGTTAAAACTGGAAGTTGCTCGCAGCTCACTATGTCAATACCACTCTAGTAAAAGGAATTTCTAATTACCTTGGGCTCCACGTACATATTTAGAAGGTGATTAGATTTAGATTTGCCCAACTAGACTTCTCGGATTTTCTGCGGGAAAATCTGTATTGATTCGAACCACATCCCCCTAATGTATATAGAAGTTGATGAGTCTTTGCCAGAGATTTTTTCATACTCTAAAGACCTTGCCTTTCCCTTTTAGGAGTCCTAAGTAGATTTTATCTCCTAAAATTATTAGATGTAATCCAAACCACACACCTAATACTACAAACACAACACAATTTACAAATATCTGAAACATTTGTAACACCCCGCCCTTTTCACTCTAATTTTCAGAGTTTATTTTTTTTTTAAAATATAATAATCATGTGATCGGGGCGGAGTGTCACGACGCGAGTTAAGTTCGGATCTCTAAATCCGACCCTTAACTGGCCAAGCCCATGTGCGTATGAACTAAGTCCATAAAACTGATCCGCACATGGTACATATATAACTTGCGGAATTAACTTAGTCTTAATCCAACTGAGGTTATAATATAACCCATAACTATTCCAATTTTCCATTCTTAGATAGCAAAGTACATAACTTATTCTCCAAAATTACTAATCAATCTTAACTAATCGTTCAATCAAACCATCCAACTTAAAACAAACCATAGCATCTATCTTAACTACTTATTAAAACCAACAAATCTAGTTACCAAATTACAGTGTCCACATAATTCAAATAACACATCCATGAATAGTCCATTCAAGTCCATTCAAAATCATTCAAACTGCCCAAGTTTCCTTGCTTGGTCCTCTTCTCGATCCACGTTCTTCCCTTTCCCTGCGTCATCCACTAAGGATATAGATAGGGCATTAGATCAACGCGCCCAGTAGTGTTTCCGAATAGGGCTACCACATGGTTAGTCAAAAACATGCAAATAATATAATAATAACACATGTGTGACAAAATTCCATAAAAACATGCTATGTATGAAATGGACATGTATGAGTCCCACCATCACCATTCAACACAGCCATCACTTGACGGAATTCTCATCGTCAAGGTAACCCACAGTGGTCTTTCAGACGCCCCGATGGAGTGTGGCCTCCGGATTCCTCCTGATGGGATTCTCATCATCAGGGTACCCCACAGTGGTCTTTCGGACGCCCCGACGGAGTGTGGCCTCCGGTTACAACACCATCATCCCATGCCATGCATGAGATGTCTATGCAAACATGTCATTTTAAACATAACTTTGTAATCATATAAGATATCAAAATCAACATAAAACAGCATAATAAATAGTGGTTACAACAAAGGTAGGAAACCTACAATAGTTTACTTTGTTCGACCCTTCCTTTGGACCGTCTTCCGATCACGGCTTGTTCACCGTTCTAGAAATTCGAATATCCTATGTACATGGCAGCAAGTTAATCATTTGACCATATGATTCTAATTTGATCTAAAACCCAAAAATCCACTTAAACTTCCATGTCCTATCTTAGCCATAAAACCCCATAGTTTTGGTCCTTTTAAACATGTTTTTGGCCTCATTTAGACATAGGATAACAGTATAATGTTACCATATTTTTACCTTTCAAAACCATCCAATAAGCCCATCACTTTGTATGATTTCCATTTTGTAAAACTCAATACAAATATCCACATAACAGTCCATGGGGTTCGGCCATATGGTTTTTGGTGTAATTAATCCAACCATTGTCCATGGTTTTAATCCATAATTTAACCATAGTATTAATATGGTTCAGCCAAGCCATAGTTACCTAAAAACAGTAAGCTTATCTTCACTTTAAATCCTTTAAAATCTCACAAAACCATTTAATACTTCCATGAAATGTCATACCATTTCATGGGGTTCGGCCCACCCAATTGGCTGAACCTCATGGCCTATGGTTTAGATCCATTTATCCACTTATAAACTTGGTTTATTCTTAAATCAAAGCACATTATGTTTGCATAAAAATCCATCCTACACTTGACCCAAATAACCATAAAAACAGTCCATGGAGTTAGGCCATACACATGGCCGAACCCCAAGGTTTCCTTGATGTAAACCCTCCAATATTTGTCCATATTTTTTTATCAGTATTTAGCTTAATAAACACATAATTCAGCCATGTAATAACTGGTCAAAATCAGTGACCTTATCTCCCTTTAAAATCCTTTAAAAGAACTTCAATACATAATATGAATTTCATCTCTCAAACACCATAAAAATCACCAAGTTTTCCCATGGGGTTCGGCCATCCAAAGGGCTGAACCCTATGGTCCATATTTTATCACTTTTAAACATCATAATCCCATATTTAAACCATTGATGGATCTGTCCATACGATGGCCAGATCTCATTTTCTTAACCAATCTATTAAACAAGAGTTCAAAATGCACTTACGAACACCGCGTCTCCTTCGGTTCTTTTGACTCCTTTCTTGACCCTTTATTTGCTTGACCTCTCCTTCTCTCTTACTGTTCTTTGGGCTGAGACTGACCTTGCTGCAATCTCCTTGGAATACTTCAGCCAGATGACATGGATTTGAGGGAGAAAGAGAGAGAAAGGAAACTTTGATCTTAAACCTTGGTGCCAACTCCTTTTGCTCAAAGTGTGCTTTTGTCTTGGTGAAAGAAATCAACCAAGGACTGATTGCAAATCAGTAACCAGCTGTTGTTCTTGCTTTTGGAATGTAGAAGACAGCAAAGAGAGAGAGAGATAGAGATAGAAAATTGAACCTCTTTTGGCTACTCAAATTCAGCCCAAACTTGCCTCACATGTAACTCCCATATTAACCCCAAATCCTTTATGCTTACTTGGGGGTTTCATCTATGCAATGAAACCTCCCCAAGCTCTCCAACGTCTCCCATGCTGGTATTTGTGTAACCTCTCCTTTTCTTCCTCCTCTCATTATCATCTTACATGGGGGTTTCATCTAGAAATGAAACCTTCCCCCCCCCCTCCAATGTGTAGTCTTATCATATTTGAATTTTAAAAGTCAAAACCTCATTTGTAACTCTATAATACAGCAGCTCCATTCAGCCCATTTGATCGTCATCAATGTCCCATTTGAGAGTTTCATTCTTGAAATGAAACTCCCCTCCTCCAAGTGTGAACACACTTTGTAACTCCCATTGGTTTTAATATAAAATAACCTCTGAAAATTAGAGTGAAAAGGGCAGGGTGTTACAGTTGGTATCAGAGCGAAACGGGAAGTTGAATCTTCCGAAGTAAGATTAAGACGGTTTCATGTCTCACTGACAGATAAGAATCCCAACTGACCGACTCTTCGGAGTCCGCTGACTGGGGGCCTTACTTCGTAGACTCAGACTGAACAATCAATCTGAGAACAACAAAGATAGCAAAGGAAGTACACTCAACATAAATGATGTACCAAACATAGCAACATAGGAAACACTTCCCCGATATCCCCAAATGGAGAAACAAACACATGATACTTAGGGAGGTTTTCCCCGAGAACAGGAGAACATAAAGACTTCCCCAAATTGAGAAATGATACTTGATACTTAGGAAGTTTCCCCAAAAACAAAGAAATACAAAGAGTGCTTATTTGGCAATTTTCCCCAAGGACAAGAAACACAAGATGTTTATTTGGTAAAATTCCCCAAACACAAGACATTATATGATACATAGGAAGAATCCCCAAACAAGAAGTACAAGATATTGATTAGGGAAAATTGCCCAAAACAATGTTTAGTTTGATTTGATTTATGGTTGTTATTGATATGTTTTTGTTCCTGTGATACAGATATGACGAAAAACATAGAGTACACCGAGTTGTGGGACAAAGGGACACCTAACTGTCCGATAGACCTAGTTTCTTCTTCCGACGATGCTAGCATACCAAACTTCATCAATGAAGTTGAAAACAGTCAGGACATGGAGGTAAGATCGCCCGAGTACAATGTTGGGGCCTTTGTACCCGAAGAGGATGAGGAATATGTCCCAAACATAAGAGAATTTGTAGGGGAGATAGAGCCTGGGTATATGTACGAGTTGTGCAATCAGGAGGGGCACAATTGTACTTACTGCCCCTACCTCCTTGAGGTCATTTGCCCTGTTTGTGGACTGCACGGGCACGGGAAGGAGAGGACTAATTGTCCTTACATTGGAGGACCGGGAATAATACCCTGTTTGACGTGCGGAGTGTTGGGGCACGTGTCGATGACATGCCCTGACAATTTCTTTGACGATGATGCAGGATCTTCTACGGAAGACTAGGTTAAGAGGTAGAAAGAAAGGTTAGGGAAATGGAAATATTTTGTAAGGGTGTATTTTGTGATTCTAAGGGTTTGTTTTACCCTATCAACCCTTGTATGGTGATGGAAGTTTAAATGATTTTCAATAAAGTATGCAACTTTAGGAGTTCATGAGGACTTTGACACTGAGATGTATGTGAATAAGTTATTAGAGTATATTGAGACGTGGTATGGGTCCGTCCCTCACGTGATATTGATGATTAAGACTGTGGGAAACTCGATACGAATTACGGAGACTTGGTCCCGTAGGGTTACCGTTGAGGGGCGGGTCCCTTGCATGCTACGTGTTGGAGGGCGCTCTCACGGCTATTTTGTACACTAGATGTGCGGGAAGGCGCAGAGCTAGGTACTATTTTACCCCGTGGGGGTGGTACTAGTTTCATCAGACGCGGATCGACCGCCTTAGAGATTGACTGAATCACCTATGAGGTGAAGGGATGCAGGGCGAGGTAGACTTGATCACGTTGGACGTGGGTCTTCCGCTTAGTAAGTCATGGGCCCTAATCTTGCTAGGGGTCGGGATACATTTATGTTTTGTTATTGGTGCCACAGTCACGTAGTGACACAGTCAAGTGTTGTTTTTACGGATAGAATATCTCATGGTAGATGAAGTGCCTAGGTTAGTATGCCCATGAATGGATTATACCCAAAGGAGGGTTACATTCATGGACAGAGTGATACCGAGGATGGATTGTTTCCATGAATGGATTATACCCATAGATGGGTTATATTCATGGATGATTATTAAACAGGGATAGATAATAGTTACTGAAATAGTGATACCAGGGATGGATGTATTTAGCCATGGATGATTATTCCCATGATGGTTTGAATTTATGCCGGGTATTGGTATCGTGGAAGTTGGAACAAAAGTTGTTAGTCACATAGAGACTTATGTGCAAAGAAAGATGTGTTTAAATTTGGAGATATACTCAACGGAAAAGATAAGTGTCTGGTGAAACTTGAATGGGAAACTATGGACGACTGTCGAGTTAGACTGATCACCTGGCTCTGTAGTTAGCCAATGGAATTCCAGGAGAGTGTAACTAGAAACCTAGTTAAAATGGAATCAGAAAAAGCTTTGAGCATAGGCTCGCATTGACAGACTACCTCACACAGAGAGTAGATGAAAGAACACATTGAGCAGGTACGCATGGAAAATACTTTGAGAGCAAGTAAAGTGAAATAGAGTAGATTGGACTATGTGAGATCACAAATGGCTCACAAGAAAAAGATATAACATGAGACAGAACAAAAGGTGTTACGGAACCAAGTGATTCAATTTGTCAAAGTGGTGTGGATCGACATGGTAATGAAGAAGTCACTTGGGAAATTGAAATCGGAAATAAGAATAGCACACTCTGAGATATTTATGGAATCGTTTAGAACCCTACTTCGCTCAATTTTCGGGACGAAAATTTTAAAAAGAGGGTTATATTGTAACACCCCGATTTCTCAATAAGATGAATATTTACGAAAATGCCCCTGGATTGGTGAATTCAATAAATGTGATTGTAAATAAGGAAATAGTGGGGTCCATTGCTCAAATTAAGATCATATGAGCACATTATGAATGTCAAGTTTGATTGGATGGGTAATTTCTCAATGAAGTGGATAAATTACGAAAATGTCCCTGATGTGTTAAATTAATTATTTTGTGATGTTAAGTAAGGAAATGGTATGGCCCATTGCTCAAATTAAGATCATATGAGCACATTATGAATGTCAAGTTTGATTGGATGGGTAATTTACATCAATTGGGTCAAAAATGGCTAAATGGGTCAAAGGGCCCAAATGGGACCCATCGGGTCTTACTGGAGTATTTGACCGTTTTGTGATTTTAAATTAAATGGGGTTAAGCCTATTTGATTGGAAATCAAGTGGAGAAAAAATGGGTAGGCTTGATCCATATGTAAAAACCAATTAGAAATGACCAAAATACCATAATTGGGTCATGGAGTCAAAAACGGGTCAAGGAGCTAAAAGTGGACCCAACGGGTCGAGTTGACTATGGTTGACCGTGTGGACCCTCTAGGGAGCTAAAACACGAGTTAAATCAGTTGAGTGGGACTGAAGTGAGTTGGAATTAAATCAAGGGTTGAGTTAACTCATGTGCATTGAATGAAATGCATTAATTATGGTGAGTTGGACATTGAGTTGAGTGAGTAAAAAATGGAAGTCAAATGGGCTGAAAATTCAGTGAGATAAGTGGGGTGTCTGTTTTGAGAGTTACAAATACAAGGTTAACCAAGGGGCTAGTCATTGGAACATGGAGAGTTTTATTTAAAAGTTGAAACTCCAAGATAGATATTAAAACCAATGGGAGTTACAAAGTGTGTTCACACTTGGAGGAGGGGAGTTTCATTTCAAGAATGAAACTCTCAAATGGGACATTGATGAGGATCAAATGGGCTGAATGGAGCTGCTGTATTATAGAGTTACAAATGAGGTTTTGACTTTTAAATAAAACTCTCCATGTTCCAATGACTAGCCCCTTGGTTAACCTTGTATTTGTAACTCTCAAAACAGACACCCCACTTATCTCACTGAATTTTCAGCCCATTTGACTTCCATTTTTTACTCACTCAACTCAATGTCCAACTCACCATAATTAATGCATTTCATTCAATGCACATGAGTTAACTCAACCCTTGATTTAATTCCAACTCACTTCAGTCCCACTCAACTGATTTAACTCGTGTTTTAGCTCTCTAGAGGGTCCACACGGTCAACCATAGTCAACTCGACCCGTTGGGTCCACTTTTAGCTCCTTGACCCGTTTTTGACTCCATGACCCAATTATGGTATTTTGGTCATTTCTAATTGGTTTTTACATATGGATCAAGCCTACCCATTTTTTCTCCACTTGATTTCCAATCAAATAGGCTTAACCCCATTTAATTTAAAATCACAAAACGGTCAAATACTCCAGTAAGACCCGATGGGTCCCATTTGGGCCCTTTGACCCATTTAGCCATTTTTTACCCAATTGATGTAAATTACCCATCCAATCAAACTTGACATTCATAATGTGCTCATATGATCTTAATTTGAGCAATGGGCCATACCATTTCCTTACTTAACATCACAAAATAATTAATTTAACACATCAGGGACATTTTCGTAATTTATCCACTTCATTGAGAAATTACCCATCCAATCAAACTTGACATTCATAATGTGCTCATATGATCTTAATTTGAGCAATGGACCCCACTATTTCCTTATTTACAATCACATTTATTGAATTCACCAATCCAGGGGCATTTTCGTAAATATTCATCTTATTGAGAAATCGGGGTGTTACAACATTAGACCTCTCGCAATTGCTTTTGTAATAGAGCAGTCCCAAGTGGTATGTTTGCAAAAATGAATGGTTGATTACTTGATTTGTGGAGCAAAGTCCAGTCTACCCATCACTATTTATAAGGAATAGATGCAATTCTTTAATTAAAGTTTATTCTAAAGCCTATAAATTTTTACTTAACAATATATTTCCTCTTTGCAGGTCAAGCTGTGACTTTTAATTTAAAGATCTTTATTGAATTGGTTGAATAATAAAGGGCATCTCAGTTATTCATCAATTCTCTTATTGTCACAGTGACATATTCTATTGTTCTTTAATATTTCAATTTTAGTTCTTTTTAATTATTCTTTAATCTTAAAGGTTTTTGTCGTATTTATAATTGTCTTTTAATCATAAATATGTCTACTAAAAATTGTGAATTTGGATTTCAAAAAATTCAAAAAAGGAGAAGAATAGAAAATCTAGTTCAATCTCAAAAAGGGGCTCTTGATAAATTTGTCACTGACAATAAACAAAATTAAAAAATAATTTGAATGAAGATTGAACAAGTGAACAACCGATTCATTTAATAGAATTAAATCATGATGAGCTAACGGTACAAAAGAATGATAATGAACAAATTCATAATGATACTCAAGAAAATTTAGAAGAAAAAGAAACAAGAAAAGAAAATGAAATATCCGATTCTATTTCTACAATTAGTTATGATCCAGGACGATGGGAAACTATAGTTACAAAAATAAGAGATTTATTAGTAGAAAGGGGTCCAATTAGAGAGAAAAATATAAAATTTCCTATGGATGAAAACTCTAGGCATTTCTCTACTAACTATTATCCTAGAGTATTATCAAATAGAGAAAAGTATGATAGAAAATGGCTAGTATATTCAAAAGAAATGAATTTGGTATTTTGTTTTTGTTGAAGTTATTTAATTCAAAACCGAGTAAAAGTATATTAGTTATGAATGGAACTAAAGATTGGAGAAATCTTAATTCTAAGCTTAAACATCATGAACTAACAAATGAGCATGTTATGAATATGGAGAGTTGGATTGATTTAGAATCAAGATTGTTAAAAAATAAGACAATCGATAAAAATATTCAAGAACAGATTAACAAAGAGAAAGAACATTGGAAAAAAAGTACTCTTAAGAATTATTGCTGTTGTGGAAACTCTTTCTAAAAATAACATATCCTTTCGTGGAAGTAATGAGAAGATATATGAAGAAAATAATGGAAATTTTCTAGCTTTGATTGAAATGATTGCAAAATTTGATCCAATAATGCAAGAACATCTTCGTCGTATTAAAAATGGTGAAATCCGTAATCATTATCTTGGACATAATGTACAAAATGAATTAATACATATTTTAGCAGCTGAAATTAAAAGTACAATTGCTAAAAAAATTAAAGAGGCAAAGTATTATTCAGTTATACTTTATTGTACTTCGGATGCAAGCCACCAAGAACAAATTACTCTAATATTGCGTTGCGTGAATGTTTCAATAGATCAAATAAAAATTGAAGAATATTTTTTAGAATTTTTAAGAGTAGATACATCTTGAAGAGGGCTTTTTAATGAACTTTTAAATGTAATAAAAAATTTAGGACTTGATATTAATGATTTAAGAGGACAATGGTATGATAATGGATCAAATATAAAAGTAAAGCAACAAGGTGTACAAAGAAGACTATTAGATACAAATCCTAAAGCTTTCTACACACCATGTGGTTCTAATAGTTTAAACTTAGTACTTCGTGATATGGCAAACTCATGTCCTAAAGCTATATCCGTTTTTGGAGTAGTACAACGTATATACTCATTATTTTCTTCTTCTACAAAGCGCTGGAAAATTTTAAAAAATAATGTATCTATTTTAACTATAAAACCATTGTAACAAACACGTTGGGAAAGTTGTATTGAAAGTGTTAAAGCGATAAAATTTCAAGCTCTAAAAATTAGAGATGCTCTACTTCGATTAGTAGCAACTAGTGAAGACCCTAAAAGAAAAAGTGAAGCTAAAAGTTTAACTATATTTGAGATCGGAAATTTTGAATTTTTATTAGGTATGACTATTTTGTATGATATATTATTTGTTGTTGTAATACCCCGGATTTTCAATTTATTATTTATATGAAAATTATTCTTTTAAATTGTGAATATTAGTCTTCGATCTTATATGGATAAAGAATTGGGCTATGATCCAATTAGGACCCAGCGAATTGGGGGATTGGTTCCAATGAAAATTAAATGGGACTAAAAATTAAATAATATGCTACAATATCTTGAGAAGATATTTAAAGATTGTATGGCCGTGTATGGGATAGAGCATGGCCGAATTTTAATTATTAAATCCAAGTTTATGCGCATAAGTGATATGCATATCTATGTGATATGCTAGAATATTTTGAGAAAATATTTAGGATTTGCATATCCAAGAAATTGTCTAAAATTAAATAAAGAATATATCTAAGAATAAAAATAAATGTGCATGGCCGAATGATAGATATGAATATCTATATGTTATGCGCATGGAATGGGAAGCCAACGTCGGCAATGGCCAAAAATAAATAAGGGGCGCATGGTACTTTCTATTATGGGATTAATTGGAAAGAATGAGGGGCTCACGGCACTATCTAATCTAGATAAGAGGGTACACGGCAATGTGGCATGGTGTATCTTAGAACCTTCTAATTTTGGATCAAAAGGAAGTGATAAAAGGGGAGACATAGGGAGGCTCACGGTTTTACACCCTATTCGAACTCTCTCTCTCTATCTCTCTCAATCTCTCATTCTCGCCAAAGAGCAAGGAGAAGAAGAAGGCAGCCAGCAAGACGTTTATTTGGCTTGGAAAAATTAAGAAGAAAGAAAAAGGATTGGAAGAACAAGAAATCGGAAACGGTTAGTATTTTTATTTGATAAAATTGTTTTGAAATAAAAATAACCATAGGGTTCGGCCATGGTGTTTGGCCGAACCCCATGGAAGAAGTTTGGATGATGATTTGATAATTTTTAAATGGAAAGAAAAGAACTATAGGGTTCGGCTATGGTGAATGGCCGAACCCCATGATTGATTAAAGGAAGCTATGGTTTATTTCATTGGGTTATTAAGAATGAAAACCATGGAAGTTAATAATAAGTTCATGGGGTTTTCAAACATGAAGATCATGGATTTATGCTTATGTCTTAAAGGATTTTAAATGGAGATATGGTAGGGATGTGGGTCGGCCATGGCATGGCCGAACCGTGATTGCTTTATGGCTAAGTTGATTGGATCAAAAGAATGGGAAAGAAAGGGGTGAGGTTCGGCCATGGTGTATGGCCGAACCCCATCAATTATATTTATGTTTTTAATTGATTATAATGGATGGTAATCGGTTAAATTTAATAAGAGGTTAATGTTATTGATATGTAGCTTTTCAAGGGATTAAATAATCAAGATCATGAACCATAGGGTTCGGCCATATGGGGTTGTTTTGGATTGGTAAATGCATTTTGTTGCTAAGTTTGGAAAGCTTCCAATTATGGAAGGAGTTGGCTAAATTAGAAAGCTTTTAATTAAGGAAGGAGGTTGCCAAATTAAGAAGTGGTATTTATGGAAAGTTTCTATTCTTGGAAGGTGGACATTGAAATTAGAAAGTATCTAATTATAGACCATGGAAGATTAATTTGGAAACCTTCCAATTATAGAAAGGTGGAGTTCATTTATGGAAACTATCTAATATTGGAAGGTAGAGATTATTTATGGAAACCTTCCAATTATGGATGGGTGGAAGATTAATTTAGAAACGTTCTAAATATAGAAAGTGGAGATAAGATTGGAAACAAAGATATCATGGGTTTGGCCAGGTGTATGGCCGAACTCCATGAATCAAAATTGTGGGTTAGGCTTGTATTTTGTAAATAAAGTGAAGGATACAAATGTATGTTATGGTTTGATGATGAAGGTAATGGCAAAAATGTAATTACATGCCAAAATGGAGAATCATGGGTTCGGCCATGATGTATGGCCGAACCCCATGAGGTGTATTTGATGACCTGATTTGGTTAAGAAATTTTATAAGTTCTAGTTATGGTAAATTTAAATGAATGAGGGAATCAATGGCAATTTTGTAATTATGGATAAAAATGGTAGACCATGGGTTTCGGCCATGGTGTATGGCCGAACCCCATGGGGTTTTGTTTATGGACTTAGAACCTTGAAAATCAAGTGGGACTTGATTATGATTAATTATTGTGTTATAAGGTAACGGGATCTCACACGACGTTTACGATCGTGAGCGGTTACCGGAAGAAAGACGCAAAGACACATTAGTGGTCTTTGGTAGGATTCCACCTCTTTGAAACCATGGGTTTATGTACACTTGTTTTATCTTATGTTTGATGAAATTTATGTTTCAAAGGATATGCTTTATATGAATTTTTAAATGCTATGTTTATTTGTTTAAATAGCATGTATTGGATATGCTTCAAAAGGTGATTTTCAATGCTATGTTTATGTTATAAAATAGCATGTGTTTCATTGGCATCTCATGCATGGCATGGGGTGGAGGATTTATAACCGGAGGGGGTCACACTCCTTCGGGGCGTCCGAAAAACCTATGTGCGTTACCTTGATGTGATTTTTCATCAAGAAGATTCCGGAGGGTCCACACTCCGCCAGGGCGTTCGGAAGACCTTTGTGGTGGGTATATTTATGTACATGTGATGGGTGGGACTCATTGCATTTGTCATCATTGCATGGCATGGATTTTACAGGATTTTGGATATTATTTTATAATATATGTTTTGTACTAACCATGTGTTAGCCGTAACTGGAATACCTACTGGGCGCATTGTTCTAACGCCCTACTTCTACCCTAGTTGATGACGCAGGAAATCAAGGAAATGATGAATGCAAGACGGGCCAGGCATAGGAGCTTGGAAGACTTATTTTTATATGTTTTGAATAAAATTACTCATGAACTTGTATTTGACTATCTAGATTACGGAATGTAATAACTTAGATGGTTGGATGATTTATTGGATAATTATGATGTTTTAATTATGGATAAGGACTTGACGTACTTTGCTATCTGATTGGAATAGAATTTGGTTCTATTATGATTCTGCATTTTGATATTATGATTCCGCAGGTTATGATTTTATTCCCCAAGTTGATATTGCTATGTGTGAACCGTTTTATTGGACTGAGTCCATACACACATAGGGTTGGCCAGTTAAGGGTCGGACTTTGGAAGTTCAGACTTAACTCGCGTCGTGACGTCTCGTGCTCTATCACTCTACTCTGTTATAAAAAAAAAAATACTCTGAATTTACGGGAAGAAGAGAGTTAAAAAGGGCAGGGCGTTACAGTTGTTAACTTAGTTAGTAAGAAATTACAAGCTATAGACATGCATATTGATGTTGTTATACATCAATTAAAAAGTCTTATTAGTTTTTTTAATAAATACAGAGAAAATGGATTTACATCAGCTCTTATTGAAGCTAAAGAGATTGCAACTAAAATGGATATAGAACTTAAATTTAATGAAAGACTTAAAATTCGTAGAAAAAAACAATTTGATGAAAATTCGTAGAAAAAACAGTTTGATGAAAATGAATATTTTCTTTTATAAATGTCTCTTTGCTTAAACATATCAATATAATATTTATAGGTCCAATGGTGCACTTAATTACAGTGGTTCGACTATGACCCAATTTAAAGCGACTTAAATTAGTTGACGTGAATTGAAAATGAGTTAGAATTTTAAAAATAGATTCAGTTATATAGTCCAATATGGACGTACGAAATATTTTCACTTATAAATGAATTTTTAGGCTTTTTTACTCAATTTCATAATTTTTTAATTTTTTACAAAAAAAATTGTTTATATTATAAGATATATTATTATATAATATTATTATAAGATATATTGTTAATTTTTATGTCAATTTCTATGGAAAAAATTCCAATGTTATAGAGAAAATTTTATATTTACTTTTATTTTTTATATTATATGAATTTATTAAAAATTATGGATTCTCATAAAATTGTTAATATACATGTTTCCCCTGCTTACCATTACCAAAAAGATTTTTTACCTTTAGAGTAAGTTCTAGCTTTTCCACTATAATTACCAAATAAGATAAGGGTAACACTTGCAAAGGGTATTCATAATTGATTGTCCACCCCTCGTTACCCACCCCTGCAAAATTTACCCGTCATCCAAATGCAGCCCAAATAAGTTTCCGATTTGAGGCTAGCTCCTTCTTAGTTTTGATTGAGTTAAATAAAAGTTGCTTGTGTTTTCATTACTTAGGTTGAATTGGATTGCTAAGTGGATCTCTTTTAATTCAATCAAGCAAAGAATAGTTCTCAAGAACTACTTTCTTCATAAAGATTGTGTGTCAGGATTTCTTTTAGATTGAAATCACTTTCGGTTGACATCGAAGTAATTTCCTTTGCCTATGTGGACTAAAGACGATAGTGTGCTTTCAATTGACACCGAATTGATTTCCTATGCTTCCATGGACTAAAGATGATTCTTAACACTATCTTAGGCTACATCAGAGCATATATCTAATAAACAAAAATTGAATAATCTTCTTTTATCCTTAGTGTGACTTTTGTATACCATCTTTCAAATATAAATTTTAAAATTTCATTTATATTAGTTTGACTTGTTAATAAATTTAATTCATTTTCATTTTCTAATACTTTCAGAGCATTAACTCTCATTCTTAATTTTTTTAATTCCTTTTTCATTTCGTTTAATTCTGTTTGTAAATTTTGTATAGTTATAAGAGTTTTATCACTAGGTTCTCCTTCTTAAAGTCTTTTGTAGAGTTTTGACATATTATATATGTCTTTCTTATTTCTTATTTATTTTAGATGAATCTAATATTTTTTCTATATGTGCCTTTTATTTTTCGGGTTCTTTAATGTCATTAATCATTTCTAACATTAATTTTTCATTAGTTGTGTAATGACTTGCTTCTCACTTGTATAAATATTGTCCGCTTTGCCGACACACAATTTTTGTTCTCTCCAAGTTTTTCTTGGGAAAAGACCTCCTTGCAATAAAGTGTAAGCATCACACTTATGAACTTCACATTGGACAAGTCTGTTTCAGATGCGAGACTAATGATTAGCTACAACAGTAGTTTGCCAGTGACTCATACTTGCACACACCTGGCATCCATCACAAGGTGTTAAAAACTTAACATGAAAATCTGAATAAGATGTTTCTAAAGAAGAAAATTCATAACCCATTCGATAAAATTTACAAGTGTAGTTATTTTTTTCCACAACCTTTATTAACTTCATTTATCTTACTAAGTATTTTGTTTGTTATATTGTTTTATTATCTAAATAGTCAGAATGTGACAATGGCGATGATATTGAATTTTCAGATTTTTCTTCTAAAATTTCCTCCCCCAATAAAAAGAATTCTATTTCATTTTTTTTTTTCTCTTGAAGCATTTTTGAGCACAATGACCTTTTTCTCCACATTTATAACACATTGGTTCTTCTTTTTTAGATGCAGAGGGTTTTTTTAGAGGCTTTATGTCTGTTGGTATAATATTTTTTATGTTTATTTTTACTATTTTTACTAGATCTTTTATAATCGTTTATATGATAGTTTTTCTTATATCTTGATTTGGGTGATCCTTTCTTTAGTCCTTTATCTAGAGGATCACAAGCAAATTGACAGCAAAAATCTCTTAATAAATACATATTTGATGACTTTATATCAAATGCATTTGTTGATCTAGATTAAATATATACTGGATGGGCTATTCTTGAGGGTCTATAAATTTCTTCACTAATTTTTTTTTGAATTTAAGTATGAGAAATCCAACGTAAAACCCTCAGAGTAATGACTTTTCTATGATCGGGATGAGTTGGAAAATCTGTTGTTGAATTTTGACTTGGCTTGTATTTCTTCCTCAGGAATGGTAAATATTGTATTCTTGCTTAAATAATTGTGTGATTCAGTACGGATATTCTTAATGGAGGTTTTCTGCTTTCGTAAGTAAAACTTCTCGTTCCATATGGTGCTTGCGATATTGGATTTTCTACTCGGTGTGTGTAATATCAATCTTGCCAGGTAGGATGCGATCTAACAGAGTACGTACTTTGGATGCTCTACATAGATTGGCATAGGTGTAGTTATTTTAGTTGGTTCGTCAAAGGGTGCTTTGTAGATTGTCTGAAATTGATCTAACTTTTTGATGGTCTGGATTGAGTTGGAATTCTGTTGTTGAATTTTGGCATGTCTCGTTTCGCTTATATAGGAATGATGATTATCATATTCTTCCCTAAAGGACCTCACGATGCCTGACGGATATTCATAGGAGGAGGGGGTTTTCAGCTTCTCTACAAAAGTTTTTCTCATTTCATATGGATTATGATATTGACATTTCTAGTTCGTGTGTTTTATATCAATCTTCTCAGGTGGAATTCGTTGTGACTGAGTATTTTGGATTCTCCCCGCAGGTTGGCTTAGGCGTACTTATTTTAATTGGTTCTTCAAGGGGTGGTTTGCAACTTATCTGAAACTTATCTATCTTTTTTGATGGTATGGATGAATTTGGAATACTATTATTTAATTGAGGCATCTCGGGTTGTTCTCCTCCAGGAATCATGATTTTTGAGAACGATAGGATGCAGATCGGATATTTTTGAAGGGAGACATTTCACTTCTCTAAAAACACGAGGGAGTTTGCGGTTCAGATAAATTCATTTGACATTTTGATGGCAGATCAATTGGCTTTTATAGTTGTGTTCTAATTTCTCTACGGATCGTCTATTTTGTAGTCTAATTCATTCTGGTTGGTAGTGGTTATGCGACTAAGATGAAAACAACGCTTTGAATTCGCTCGTGCCCTTGCATTATTGCCTCCAGATTCTTCGCAGTTCTTGTCTTACAAATTGAACTTGAGGGGTTGCTGGTTCCTTTTATGAGATTCAATTCACTTTTTGATGGTCGGGATGGGTTTGGAATTCTGTTGTTGAATTTTGATATGGCTTGTTTTTTCTTCCTCAGGAATGATGAATATCATATTCTTGCTTAAAGAATTTTATGATTCACGGCTGATATTCTTAAAGGGTTTTCTGCTTCTCTAACAAAAAATTCTCATTTCATATGTTGTTTGCAATATTGGATTTTCTACTTGGTGTGTCTAATATCACTCTTGCCAGGTTGGATGCAGTCTGACAAGAGTACGCACTTTTGATCCTCTCTACTGATTTGTATAGGTGCATTTATTTTAAAATGTTCTTTAGAGGGTGTTTTTTAGTTTGTCTGAAATTCATCTAACTTTTTGATGGTCTAGATGAACTTGAAATTTTGTATTTGAATTTTGGCATGTCTCGTTTCGCTTATTCGGGAATGATGATTACCATATTCTTCCGTAAAGGACATCACAATACTTGATGGATATTCATAGGAGAAGGGGGTTTTCAACTTCTCTTAGAAAGTTTTTCTCATTTCATATGGATTTATGATACTGACATTTCTACTAAATCTGTTTTATATCAATCTTCCAAGGTGGAATGCGACGTGACTTGAGCATTTGGATTTTCTCCAGAGGTTATCGTTGGCGTACTTTTTTTAATTGGTTTTTCAAGGGGTGGTTGGCAACCTATATGAAACTTGTTAACGTTTTTGATGTTCTGGATGAATTTGGAATTCTGTTATTTAATTGTGTTATCTTTGGTGGTGGTTCTTCAGAAGTCATGATTATTGAGAACCATAGGAGGCACATCGGATATTTTTAGAAGTGGATATTCAAGTTCTATAAAAATTCGAGGGAGTTTACGGTTCAGAAATTCATTTAACTTTTTGATGGATGATCGATTGGTTTTCGTAGTTATGTTTTTAATTTCTCTGCTTATCGTCTATTTTGCAATATAAATCGTCCTGATTGGTAGTGATAGAGAGACTAAGATGAAACAAAACTTTGAATTCACTCGCGCCCTAACATCGTTGCCTCTGGATTCTTCTCAGTTCTTGCCTTAGGAATTGAACTTGGGGGTTTCCTGGTTCCTTTTATGAAATTCATTTGACTTTTCTATGATCGGGATGAGTTGGAAAATCTGTTGTTGAATTTTGACTTGGCTTGTATTTCTTCCTCAGGAATGGTAAATATTGTATTCTTGCTTAAATAATTGTGTGATTCAGTACGGATATTCTTAATGGAGGTTTTCTGCTTTCGTAAGTAAAACTTCTCGTTCCATATGGTGCTTGCGATATTGGATTTTCTACTCGGTGTGTGTAATATCAATCTTGCCAGGTAGGATGCGATCTAACAGAGTACGTACTTTGGATGCTCTACATAGATTGGCATAGGTGTAGTTATTTTAGTTGGTTCGTCAAAGGGTGCTTTGTAGATTGTCTGAAATTGATCTAACTTTTTGATGGTCTGGATTGAGTTGGAATTCTGTTGTTGAATTTTGGCATGTCTCGTTTCGCTTATATAGGAATGATGATTATCATATTCTTCCCTAAAGGACCTCACGATGCCTGACGGATATTCATAGGAGGAGGGGGTTTTCAGCTTCTCTACAAAAGTTTTTCTCATTTCATATGGATTATGATATTGACATTTCTAGTTCGTGTGTTTTATATCAATCTTCTCAGGTGGAATTCGTTGTGACTGAGTATTTTGGATTCTCCCCGCAGGTTGGCTTAGGCGTACTTATTTTAATTGGTTCTTCAAGGGGTGGTTTGCAACTTATCTGAAACTTATCTATCTTTTTGATGGTATGGATGAATTTGGAATACTATTATTTAATTGAGGCATCTCGGGTTGTTCTCCTCCAGGAATCATGATTTTTGAGAACGATAGGATGCAGATCGAATATTTTTGAAGGGGGACATTTCACTTCTCTAAAAACACGAGGGAGTTTGCGGTTCAGATAAATTCATTTGACATTTTGATGGCAGATCAATTGGCTTTTATAGTTGTGTTCTAATTTCTCTACGGATCGTCTATTTTGCAGTCTAATTCATTCTGGTTGGTAGTGGTTATGCAACTAAGATGAAAACAACGCTTTGAATTCGCTCGTGCCCTTGCATTATTGCCTCCAGATTCTTCGCAGTTCTTGTCTTACAAATTGAACTTGAGGGGTTGCTGGTTCCTTTTATGAGATTCAATTCACTTTTTGATGGTCGGGATGGGTTTGGAATTCTGTTGTTGAATTTTGATATGGCTTGTTTTTTCTTCCTCAGGAATGATGAATATCATATTCTTGCTTAAAGAATTTTATGATTCACGGCTGATATTCTTAAAGGGTTTTCTGCTTCTCTAACAAAAAATTCTCATTTCATATGTTGTTTGCAATATTGGATTTTCTACTTGGTGTGTCTAATATCACTCTTGCCAGGTTGGATGCAGTCTGACAAGAGTACGCACTTTTGATCCTCTCTACTGATTTGTATAGGTGCATTTATTTTAAAATGTTCTTTAGAGGGTGTTTTTTAGTTTGTCTGAAATTCATCTAACTTTTTGATGGTCTAGATGAACTTGAAATTTTGTATTTGAATTTTGGCATGTCTCGTTTCGCTTATTCGGGAATGATGATTACCATATTCTTCCGTAAAGGACATCACAATACTTGATGGATATTCATAGGAGAAGGGGGTTTTCAACTTCTCTTAGAAAGTTTTTCTCATTTCATATGGATTTATGATACTGACATTTCTACTAAATCTGTTTTATATCAATCTTCCAAGGTGGAATGCGACGTGACTTGAGCATTTGGATTTTCTCCAGAGGTTATCGTTGGCGTACTTTTTTTAATTGGTTTTTCAAGGGGTGGTTGGCAACCTATATGAAACTTGTTAACGTTTTTGATGTTCTGGATGAATTTGGAATTCTGTTATTTAATTGTGTTATCTTTGGTGGTGGTTCTTCAGAAGTCATGATTATTGAGAACCATAGGAGGCACATCGGATATTTTTAGAAGTGGATATTCAAGTTCTATAAAAATTCGAGGGAGTTTACGGTTCAGAAATTCATTTAACTTTTTGATGGATGATCGATTGGTTTTCGTAGTTATGTTTTTAATTTCTCTGCTTATCGTCTATTTTGCAGTATAAATCGTCCTGATTGGTAGTGATAGAGAGACTAAGATGAAACAAAACTTTGAATTCACTCGCGCCCTAACATCGTTGCCTCTGGATTCTTCTCAGTTCTTGCCTTAGGAATTGAACTTGGGGGTTTCCTGGTTCCTTTTATGAAATTCATTTGACTTTTCTATGATCGGGATGAGTTGGAAAATCTGTTGTTGAATTTTGACTTGGCTTGTATTTCTTCCTCAGGAATGGTAAATATTGTATTCTTGCTTAAATAATTGTGTGATTCAGTACGGATATTCTTAATGGAGGTTTTCTGCTTTCGTAAGTAAAACTTCTCGTTCCATATGGTGCTTGCGATATTGGATTTTCTACTCGGTGTGTGTAATATCAATCTTGCCAGGTAGGATGCGATCTAACAGAGTACGTACTTTGGATGCTCTACATAGATTGGCATAGGTGTAGTTATTTTAGTTGGTTCGTCAAAGGGTGCTTTGTAGATTGTCTGAAATTGATCTAACTTTTTGATGGTCTGGATTGAGTTGGAATTCTGTTGTTGAATTTTGGCATGTCTCGTTTCGCTTATATAGGAATGATGATTATCATATTCTTCCCTGAAGGACCTCACGATGCCTGACGAATATTCATAGGAGGAGGGGGTTTTCAGCTTCTCTACAAAAGTTTTTCTCATTTCATATGGATTATGATATTGACATTTCTAGTTCGTGTGTTTTATATCAATCTTCTCAGGTGGAATTCGTTGTGACTGAGTATTTTGGATTCTCCCCGCAGGTTGGCTTAGGCGTACTTATTTTAATTGGTTCTTCAAGGGGTGGTTTGCAACTTATCTGAAACTTATCTATCTTTTTTGATGGTATGGATGAATTTGGAATACTATTATTTAATTGAGGCATCTCGGGTTGTTCTCCTCCAGGAATCATGATTTTTGAGAACGATAGGATGCAGATCGAATATTTTTGAAGGGGGACATTTCACTTCTCTAAAAACACGAGGGAGTTTGCGGTTCAGATAAATTCATTTGACATTTTGATGGCAGATCAATTGGCTTTTATAGTTGTGTTCTAATTTCTCTACGGATCGTCTATTTTGCAGTCTAATTCATTCTGGTTGGTAGTGGTTATGCGACTAAGATGAAAACAACGCTTTGAATTCGCTCGTGCCCTTGCATTATTGCCTCCAGATTCTTCGCAGTTCTTGTCTTACAAATTGAACTTGAGGGGTTGCTGGTTCCTTTTATGAGATTCAATTCACTTTTTGATGGTCGGGATGGGTTTGGAATTCTGTTGTTGAATTTTGATATGGCTTGTTTTTTCTTCCTCAGGAATGATGAATATCATATTCTTGCTTAAAGAATTTTATGATTCACGACGGATATTCTTAAAGGGTTTTCTGCTTCTCTAACAAAAAATTCTCATTTCATATGTTGTTTGCAATATTGGATTTTCTACTTGGTGTGTCTAATATCAATCTTGCCAGGTTGGATGCAGTCTGACAAGAGTACACACTTTTGATCCTCTCTACTGATTTGTATAGGTGCATTTATTTTAAAATGTTCTTTAGAGGGTGTTTTTTAGTTTGTCTGAAATTCATCTAACTTTTTGATGGTCTAGATGAACTTGAAATTTTGTATTTGAATTTTGGCATGTCTCGTTTCGCTTATTCGGGAATGATGATTACCATATTCTTCCGTAAAGGACATCACAATACTTGATGGATATTCATGGGAGAAGGGGGTTTTCAACTTCTCTTAGAAAGTTTTTCTCATTTCATATGGATTTATGATATTGACATTTCTACTAAATCTGTTTTATATCAATCTTCCAAGGTGGAATACGACGTGACTTGAGCATTTGGATTTTCTCCAGAGGTTATCGTTGGCGTACTTTTTTTAATTGGTTCTTCAAGGGGTGGTTTGTAACCTATCTGAAACTTGATAACTTTTTTGATGTTTTGGATGAATTTGGAATTCTGTTTTTTAATTGTGCCATCTTTGGTTGTTCTTCTCCAGACGTCATGACTATTGAGAACCATAGGAGGCACATCGAATATTTTTAGAAGTGGCTATTCAAGTCCTATAAAAATTCGAGGGAGTTTATGGTTCAGATATTCATTTAATTTTTGATGGTACATCGATTGGTTTTTGTAGTTATGTTTTTAATTTCTCTACTTATTGTTTATTTTGCAGTCTAAATCGTCCTGATTGGTAGTGATAGAGAGACTACGATGAAACAAAACTTTAAATTCACTCACGCCCTAACATTTGTTGCCTCTGAATTCTTCTCAGTTCTTGCCTTAGGAATTGAACTTGGGGGTTTCCAGGTTCCTTTTATGAAATTCATTTGACTTTTCTATAATCGGGATGAGTTGGAAAATCTGTTGTTGAATTTTGACTTTGCTTGTATTTCTTCCTCAAGAATGGTAAGTACTGTATTCTTGTTGTGATTCAGTACGGATAGTCTTAATGGAGGCTTTCTGCTTTTGTAAGTAAAATTTCTCCTTTCATATGGTGCTTGTGATATTACATTTTCTACTCGGTGTGTCTAATATCAATCTTGCCAGGTAGAATGCGATTTAACAGAGTACGTACTTTGGATGCTCTCCACAGATTGGCATAAGTGTAGATATTTTAATTGGTTCGTCAAAGGATGCTTTGCAGATTGTCTGAAATTCATCTAACTTTTTGATGGTCTGGATGGAGTTGGAATTCTGTTGTTGAATTTTGGCATGTCTCGTTTCGCTTATATAGGAATGATGATTATCATATTCTTCCCTAAAGGACCTCAAAATGCCTGACGGATATTCATAGGAGGATGGGGTTTTCAGCTTCTCTACGAAAGTTTTTCTCATTTCATATGGATTATGATATTGACATTTCTAGTTCGTGTGTTTATATCAGTCTTCTCAGGTGGAATTCGTTGTGACTGAGTATTTTGGATTCTTTCCGCAGGTTGACTTAGGCGTACTTATTTTAATTGGTTCTTCAAGGGGTGATTTGCAACTGATCTGAAACTTATCTATCTTCTTTGATGGTATGGATGAATTTGGAATACTATTATTTAATTGAGGCATCTCGGGTTGTTCTCCTCTAGGAGTCATGATTTTTGTGAACCATAGGATGCAGATCGGATATTTTTGAAGGGGGACATTTCACTTCTCTAAAAACACAAGGGAGTTTGCTGTTCAGAAAAATTCATCTGACATTTTGATGGTAGATCGATTGGTTTTTATAGTTGTGTTCTAGTTTTTCTACGGATCATCTATTTTGCCTAATTCGTTCTAGTTGGTAGTGGTTATGCGACTAAGATGAAAAGAACGCTTTGAATTCGCTCGTGCCCATGTATTATTGCCTCCAGATTCTTTGCAAGTTCTTGTCTTGCGATTTGAACTTGAGGAGTTGCTCGTTCCTTTTATGAAATTCATTTCATTTTTTGATGGTCGGGATGGGTTTGGAATTCTGTTGTTGAATTTTGATATGGCTTGTTTTTTCTTCCTCAGGAATGGTGAATACCGTATTCTTGCTTAAAGAATTTTATGATACATGACGGATATTCTTAAAGGGGGTTTTCTACTTCTCTAACAAAAAATTCTCATTTCATATGGTGTTTGCAATATTGGATTTTCTACTGAGTGTGTCTAATATCAATCTTGGTAGGTTGGATGCAATCTAACAGAGTACGAACTTTTGATCCTCTCCACTGATTTGTATCTGTGCATTTGTTTTAATTGGTTTTTCAGAGGGTGTTTTTTAGTTTGTCTGAAATTCATCTAACTTTTTGATGGTCTGGATGAACTTGGAATTCTGTTGTTGAATTTTGGCATGTCTTGTTTCGTTTATTCGGGAATGATGATTACCATATTCTTCCCTAAAGGACTTCACAATACTTGATGGATATTCATAGGAAGAGAGGGGGTTTTCAACTTCTCTAAGAAAGTTTTTCTCATTTCATATGGATTTATGATATTGACATTTCTGCTAAATCTGTTTTATATCAATCTTCCAAGGTGGAATGTGACGTAACTTGAGTATTTGGATTCTCTCTACAGGTTATCATTGGCGTACTTATTTTAATGGGTTCTTCAAGGGGTGGTTGGCAACCTATCTTAAACTTGTTAACTTTTTTGATGTTATGGATGAATTTGGATTTTTGTTATTTAATTGTGGCATCTTTGGTTGTTATTTGCCAGACGTCATGATTATTGAGAATCATAGGAGGCACATCGGATATTTTTAGAAGTGGATATTCAAGCTATATAAAAATTCGAGGGAGTTTACGGTTCAAAAATTCATTTAATTTTTTGATGGATGATCGATTGGTTTTCATAGTTATGTTTTTAATTTCTCTACTTATCGTCTATTTTGCAGTCTAAATCGTCCTGATTGGTAGTGATAGAGAGACTAAGATGAAACAAAACTTTGAATTCACTCGCGCCCTGGCATCGTTGGCTCTGGAATCTTCTCAGTTCTTGTCTTAGGAATTGAACTTGGGGGTTTCCTGGTTCCTTTTATGAAATTCATTTGACTTTTTTGTGGTGGGGATGCGTTGGAAAATCTGTTGTTGAATTTTGACTTGGCTTGTATTTCTTCCTTAGGAATGGTAAATACTTTATTCTTGCTGTGATTAAGTATAGATATTCATAATGGATGCTTTCTGCTTTTGTAAATAAAATTTCTCGTTTCATATGGTGCTTGTGATACTGGATTTTCTACTCAGTGTGTCGAATATCAATCTTGCCAGGTAGGATGCGATCTAACAGACTACGTACTTTGGATGCTCTCCACAGATTGGCATAGGTATAGTTATTTTAATTGGTTCGTCAAAGGATGCTTTGCAGATTGTCTGAAATTCATCTAACTTTTTTATGGCCTGGATGGAGTTGGAATTCTGTTGTTGAATTTTGGCATATCTCGTTTCACTTATATAGGAATGATGATTATCATATTCTTCCCTAAAGGACCTCACGATGCCTGACGGATGTTCATAGGAGGATGGGGTTTTCAACTTCTCTACGATAGTTCTTCTCATTTCATATGGATTGTGATATTGACATTTCTACTTCGTGTGTTTTATATCAGTCTTCTCAGGTGGAATTCGTTGTGATTGAGTATTTTTGATTCTTTCCGCAGGTTGGCTTAGGCGTAGTTATTTTAATTGGTACTTCAAGGGGTGGTTTGCAACTGATCTGATACTTATCTATCTTCTTTGATGGTATGGATGAATTTGGAATACTCAAATGAATTTGGAATACTATTATTTAATTGAGGCATCTCAGGTTGTTCTCCTCCAGGAGTCATGATTTTTGAGAACCATAGGATGCAGATCGGATATTTTTGAAGGGGGAAATTTCACTTCTCTAAAAACACGAGGGAGTTTGCGGTTCAGAATAATTCATGTGACAATTTGATGGTAGATCGATTGGTTTTTATAGTTGTGTTCTAATTTTTCTACGGATCGTCTATTTTGCAATCTAATTCGTTCCGGTTGGTAGTGGTTATGTGACTAAGATGAAAACAACGCTTTGAATTCGCTCGTGCCTTTGCATTATTGCCTCTAGATTCTTCGCAGTTCTTGTCTTACGAATTGAGGTTCCTTTTATGAGATTCATTTCACTTTTTGATGGTCGGGATGGGTTTGGAATTCTCTTGTTGAATTTTGATATGGTTTGTTTTTTCTTCTTCAGGAATGGTGAATACCGTATTTTTGCTTAAAGAATTTTATGATTCACGACGGATATTCTTAAATGGGGTTTTCTGTTTCTCTAACAAAAAATTCTCATTTCATATGGTGTTTCTAATATCAATCTTGCCAAGTTGGATGTAATCTAACAACGTACGCACCTTTGATCCTTGATTTGTATATGTGCATTTATTTTAATTGGTTCTTCAAAGGGTGTTTTTTAGTTTGTCTGAAATTCATCTAACTTTTTTATTATCTGGATGAACTTAAAATTCTGTTGTTGAATTTTGGCATGTCTCATTTCCCTTATTCGGGAATGATGATTACCATATTTGTCTCTAAAGGACTTCACAATACTTGATGAATATTTATAAGAGGAGGTGGTTTTCAACTTCTCTAAAAAAGTTTTTCTCATTTCATATGGATTTATGTTATTGACGTTTCTACTAAATCTGTTTTATATCAATCTTCCAAGGTGGAATGCGACGTGACATGAGTATTTGGATTCTCTCCGCAGGTTATCATTGGCGTACTTATTTTAATTGGTTCTTCAAGGGGTGGTTGGAAACCTATCTGAAACTTGTTAACTTTTTTGATGTTCTGGATGAATTTGGAATTCTGTTATTTAATTGTGGCATCTTTGGTTGTTCTTCTTCAGAAGTCATGATTATTGAGAACCATAGGAGGCATATCGGATATTTTTAGAAGTGGATATTCAAGTTCTCTAAAAATGCGAGGGAGTTTATGGTTCAGAAATTCATTTAACTTTTTGAAGGACGATCGATTATGATTTTGACATTTCTACTTCTTGTGTTTTATATTTTTTTCTAGGTAGAATTAGTTGTGACTGAGTATTTTCATTTCTCTCCGCAGGTTGGCTTAGGCATACTAATTTTAATTGGTTATTCAAAAGATGGTTTGCAACTTATTTGAAACTTATCTTGGCTTTTTGATGGTTTGGATGAATTTGGAATTCTATTATTTAATTGTGGTGTCTCGGGTAGTTCTCCTCTAGGAGTCATGATTGTTGATAATCATAGGATGCACAACGGATAGTTTTGATGGGGGATATTTAACTTCTCAAAAAACTCGTGGGGTTTGCTAAATGGGATGTGATCAAGCAACCTGTTTAATTTGGTCACTGAGGCATTTTGCTTTCCTTAGTTCTTGTAGACAAGCCGTGACAAAATGTTAGATTTTCTCTTGGTTACCTTGTAATTCTATCTTACGTTTTTATATGGAGACTTGGTCCTCGATTCTTTAATCTTTTCACGATGGGTTTATCACTGTTTGAATTTTTGTTGATTTTTTATTCCGAGTTCTTTGAGGCTATTCTAGTTGGCTCTTCATCCCCTATCTATGGTTGGTTAAAGGGGGAATCAAATCAAAAGCTTGCCTGTGATCTGCGGTTAGAGAAGCTTGCAATAACTGACAAAGTCATTGCTTTGTAGTTTGTACCATGTGCAACATAGGCTACTTACATAATCATCTCAAAAAGGGTCCACGTAACTCATATTGCAGTTCAGATGGTGTTGGACGATGCTGGGATTTTTGTCTTGATTTCATATCCTCTTCCTTCTTCAGTAAGGCCATGTACTGAAGTTGCAGTTCACCTTAGGCTCTCTTGGTTTTGACTTATTTTCAATCTTATATTCACTTATGATCTATGACAAATGTCAGCCATTTCTTTGTACTTTGTGCAACTTGGGTTACTAATATGATCATCTCAAAAATGTTCGAAGAAACTCATCTTGTTGTTCACTGTAGGCTTTCTTGGTTGTGACTTATTCTCCTGCTTATGGGTGGTGGTGGTCCACTCGATATGTCTTGACTTGGTGTTGGAGTTGTAGGTGGGCGAAGCCAGAGAAGTATGTCACGTGATGGTGGTAACATGGTTTCATTGTAGGTACTGGTTTTTACAAGCAGCTTTTCCCTCCATACTTTCCTCTTACAATGACATCTATAACTAAGTATTGTCATTTTCTTGGCATTTTATGCAATTCTTGTTTCTCTGCTGCCATCTTCAGAAAGAGAATGTGAATTCCAAGTTTCATCAACACAAGGGGAGGTGTTTGCCCTTCCTTCCATCTGAAGGGGTTCTTTTTCTGTTTCAGGTTTTAGCGTTTCATGATTTATTTTCTATATGTAGATGGTTGTTGGTAGCTCCAATCTCAGGTGTGTCCTAATGGTGTTTGTGTTTTCAGGATGGGCCATATAGAGGCACCATGAAGTGGATATTAGATTAAGATATGGCTTACTATTCAACTTGACTATCGTTGAAATTTGAGCAATTTAGTCCATTTTATTGTCTCAGAAGTGTTGTGGTTTATGGTTACCTTATTAGATATGGGGCAGCGGTAATCCTATCAAGAGCTATTCTTTTTGAATTCATCCATGTGACAAAGGCATCATTCGGCACAGGCTCAGCTCTTTTGTCAAGAAAGGGGAGAAGGCAGGGTTTATCTCAAACTCTTTGCCACATTGGTTGGTTGCTCCTTCAGGATGAGGATTTGATGACAGTTCTATTCGAACACTTTTTGAGTTCGGTTTTGCATTTTCAGGTTGATTATTCTTCTTTTGGCTGTATGCTTGGTGGTTGGATGGGCCAATTTAGCATTTTTCTTGACTTTGGTGATCTAGATTGGTTTATCAACTTGGTTTAAGAGCAGCACTGACATTCTTTTTTGATCTTCATATAATTTGCTACTGTTGTGTCTTGTTCATCTGCTTTCTTTGATCTTTGATCTCTAATTATTCCTTTATTTCTGAATGAGTCTTGGATTGAGCTCTCTTTGTCTTTGGGAAATTATTGGATTCTCAACACGAGCAACCATGGGTGTTGCAATTCCTCTAGCAAACAAATTTTGGTTCTCTTTAGTTTCACTGTCTCAGTTTTTGCCTCGATTTTCTTTCCTTCTTACACTGATGCTTCTGGGGCTGGTTTGCCTCTTTCTCCCATAGCAAATGCGCGAACGATTACTATTGGATGAATTCTTACAACAAGACAAGCAGTATATGCTACTTATTATTTAGTGATTTATTTGAGTCTTTCTCTCAGGGAAGCTAATTAGATATGTGATCGTGAGGAGTCAATCAAATTGTCTGTTGCATTACCTACCATTTTTTCTTCTAGAAGGGTGACATCGATGTCCAAGAGGCAATAATGTTGGGTTGTTTATTGTCATTAATATAATTAGGAGCTGTTCTCTTCTATCTATAGTCATGCTATGAACATAGAGAAGGTTGTTGAATAAGCTAGTTCTTTGGAGTCATGGCAAACTGATGGCTGCTGTTATAGTTGGAACCTCAGATCATGTCTGCAACTGACTTACTGCAGCAATTTAATGCTTACATAAAAGAAGGGTAAGTCAATGGGAGCGGTTCTTCTAAGGTCTTGACAATGGTTTAGGCGGGGTTTGGATTTTATAGAGAGTTTGTCTTTTTAGGACAGCTGAAGAGAAACCTTGGAAAGCTATTACTTTTAGCTGGTATGTCTTTGAACTTCTGCATGTTGCTTTTTGTTGTCTTAATTTTTTTGTGCTTTGTGTTTAGTTCAGGATCATGAGATATCAGGGAAAAGCATGATGTGGTGTGGCTGCTGGTGACACTGTCAAGTCGGATATGGTATCCATCAGCGGGTGCTGCCTCCAATGAAGCTGAATATGATTATCATTCAATTGTCATCTGCTCATCTGATTCTTCCTATTAACCATTTCCAATGCATTTACATTGTGAAGTTGAATATTGGCCCCTATTTTCCTAATTGTAACATGGCTGTGCACTCTCCTATCCAATAAAAAATTATTTATTTTTGTTATGAAAGAGGGAATTGCTGGCATTGTTTTACCTAGCAGAGTAGTAGTAGTATAATTTTGTTCTTTTCTGCTGTACTATTTTTTGTAGTTCATGGTATAAATCATACTTCTATTAATGATCATACATAAGAGTTCAATTGGTGCTTAGCTCCTAGATTTTACTGTGAAGATGAAGGTGGTGGGGTGTGTTCAGCTCCTTATGGCGGTGGCGTCGTGCTCGTGCCATTTCGGTGACTTGAGTCATTCATAAATTTTGTACAAGGGGTCATATGTTCATTGGAGGACAGAGAATTAACCAAAAATGGCTAAAAGACGTGAAGTTTATGAAATTTCAATTGTATAAAATTTTATTATCTATTTTATAAGCAACTCTGCAGATACTTGGTTTGGGCATACGTGGTTAGTTATGGAAAGCTGGGTTCTCCATGGTTTGGTATGGTAATATATATATAAGTATACTTCATCATATTGGATATTAGAATAGAAAATGCTTTTAAATCAAAATTTAAGATCAAAATTCATTTTTAGACATCAGATTTAGATCTATCAAGATTAGTAGCAAAATGAGTATTGATTTGAATACCTTTTGATTGTGAGGGGCGATTTTTTTTTTTTCTTGAGGCCAGCCTGTTGACTCTTTGTGATTTACTCTGTATTCTTCTCCATTTCAATAAAATTGTTATCGTTAAGAGAAAAAAAAGGGGTTTCAACTCTATTGTTATTGAAACTGTAGCAATTTTGTTACAAGGGTGCGACACTTCTTTCTTTTTAAAGTGATTTAGAGATTAAGAGTTGAATTTTTTGTTTTTTATATTGAAGCCTTTAATCTGATTTAAAATCTCATATTTAAAATTTTCTGTCATCAATTCTCTAGAATGCCACCAAACATTCTTAACTTTGTGGTTATTTTGTTAATTTAACACGTAAAATCCCTTGCAAATATTATACTCCTTTTGTCTCAACTTAGTTATCTGATATAGATTTTGGGATTATGCCAAAAAGGCTGTCACATTCATATTGAAGTAACATAAAGTATGTTGAAAATGGATGAGATCAAATAGAGTGTTAGTCTCATAAGAGTTCCTTAAAAAATACAAATGTTTCAAATTAGACAACTAAAGTGAGAGAGAGGGAGTATATAAAAAAAGAAAATAAAGATATTCAACTTTAGAATATGGGTGTAATTAAGGTGCAGAATTGGAAGAAGATTTACCTTCAATTGAAAGGATTGAATGGAAAGTGGCAACTATGTAATTTCATGTGAAAAATGAAAATAAAAAATTTATTTAGGTTTAACAAAAATATTTAAGTGAAAAGACGTGACGCTTCATAGAATAAACCAATGGAAAATGACGAAATAGTCTTAGAATGTTCTGCAAGCTTAGGCATTTTTTTATGGAATTGAAGATATAAAGAAATATTTTAGTTAAATAATTTAAATTATATATATATATATCTTTTTTTTTTTAATATTCGTGTAGAAATTGAAGGAAATCTAATGTATAACCTCCACGAATGATACTCACTGCCTTTAAGGTCCACCAAGTTAAGCCACGGGGCACAAAAGAAAAGGCATTGATAATCGATATAACAGTAACCAATTGTGGATAAAAGGACAACGGTGAGAAATGGCATGCCCCAATTTTGAGAAAAACTCTAATATGACATATTTGAGTCATGAGTTAGTATTGATCTCGATGACATTTGTTATTCAGTTGAATATAATAGCCTGATCGAATTAAAGTAGAAATTACAGATATATTAATTAAAAAAAATAAATTTTATTTAAATATTTCTGTTCGTTTGATTTAAATAAATAAAATAATAATTAACCAAGAGCTCTATATTAGTCATCTGTTTTACTTAATTTAAATCAAGTGGTGATGCATGTTTTATGAAACTAATTTACTAAAAATTCTCAAACTAAAAATTGATACCATTTTCTCTAATATTATGTAACTTAAATTTAATGAGGAAAACCTCATGAATCAATCAATGTCATCTTAACCTTATCGCCTTAACTTGCTGCTATGTATTTTTTTAACTTGAGTGAGAAGTAGTTTTATGTGAGCTTATAGCATGCTATAAAAAATTGTACTCTTTCCGTTTAATTTTAGTTGTCTCATTTTAAACATTTATAATTTTTAGGGAACTTGAATTTGACTTTGAACCACCATTTCAACACACTTTATGCTACTCCAATATAAATGGGACATCTATTTTGGGACAATTTCAAAATCCATATGAGACAACTAAATTGGGACAGAGGGAGTATAATACAAGGATTGACTCTCGGTAAATTTAATTAGATAAATAAGATATTTAAAAAAAATCTAATTTCAATAAATTTAAATTATATTCTTAATATTTAAAATTTTTATATTTTATATTGAATTTAAAAATCAATTTCACTTCATATGTTAGCCTAAATCAATGATCGAGGTAACTCAAGTTTAGCCTTCTTAGATTAGGCTAGACAGGTCTATATTACCTTAGAGATAGGGTTGATATAAAAAAAAATTATTGAACCTGACTGAATTATTCAACCCAATTTGATTCGAATTGTTAACCTGACTCAACTCGAGTGTTGAACCAAATTGCTAGCCCGACTTAACTTGAGTGTTATATTAATTTTTTAAGTGGGTCGGGTTGAGTCAATTCCAACTCAACCCATATAAAAAATTATTGAATTTGACCCGAATTATTGAACCTAACCTGATTCGAATTGTTGAACCGACTTAACTCAAGTGCTAAACCGAATTGCTAGCTAACTCAACCCGAGTGTTATATTAATTTTTGAATGGGTCGGGTCAGATCAATTTTAAAAAGTTAGACCCATCCCGACCCAAATTTAATTTGAATTTTTTTCTTCAACCCAAGTTGATCTTAATTTTAAAAATATAAAAACCAACCCATTTGATTTCTCAAATCGAGTCATGTCACCCTTGTTAGAGAGATTTTGATTGGTACGACGAAAATATTAGTTTAATCATAAATAGGCTTCTTTTCAACTAATCCGGACGGTTGTCTAACTTTAAAGTAAAAAAGATTAAAGAACAATGATAAATTCTTATTCAATTTATTCAAATTCTAAGTTTAATTAACTCATTTGTGAGCTCTAAATCTCAACTCCCATTCATGTGGCAGTAAACAATATACTTTTATGAAAAAATGTTTTTGAGATTTTTTGTTCTTTTAAATCCGCTTACTAACCTTTTAATAATTGAGTACAAAAGAATCGGTGAAGAAGCACGAATCAATCCCAAATTCAAGACATTTGGATGTTGCGTATGCACTTAGTCGTCTGGCTCCTGGGACCGTAGCAAGTCTCAATATGCAAGAATGAGAAATGCTCACAACTATTGAAATTTGAATCTACGAGTAAGTGACAGAGGACACGTGTACAATTAATTGTACACTCTACTATGACGGCAAGAATTGAACTGGCACAAAGATCAGATTCAGAAATAGCTGAGATATGGACCAAAATGTCTACAAGAGAGACAATGCAAGAATGAGAATTAGCACCTGGACAGGGTCTTATGTTTAGAGGTCGAGTCTATGTGCCAGAGGAATTCAGAGAAGAATTATTGACAGAAGCCCACAAGTCCAAATTCTCGATACACCTCGTAAGTATTACCAAGATTTGAAAAGACAATATTGGTGGTGTGGACTTAAGAAATACATGGCAGATTTCGTCTCTAGATGTTTGACATGTCATAGAGTCAAAACAGAACATTGAAACCCACCTGGATTACTCAAACCCCCTTCCCTACTTGAGTGGAAATGGGAGCACATTACAATGGACTTTGTGACCAGATTATCCAAATCTTCAAAGGGCAATGATGCAATATGGGTTATAATTGACCGTCTCTCGAAGTCAGCACATTTCATACCTATCAAGATGACAGATTCATCTGAGACATTGGATAGGCGATACATCAAGGACATTGTCCGATTGCATGGAATACCCAGGACCAATGTGTCCGATCGAGACGACAGATTCACAGGCAGGGTGTGGCAGAGTTTGCAGACGGCAATGGGGACAAATCTGTTATACAGCACAACATTTCATCCTCAGACGGATGGACAGTCAGAAAGGACCATACAAACGTTGGAAGATATGTTGAAAGCTTGTATGTTAGACTTCCAGGGCAGTTGGGAGGATCATCTTCCACTAGTAGAGTTTTCATACAACAATAGCTATCAGGCAAGCCTTCAGATGACTCCATTTGAAGCATTATATGGTCGACCATGCAGATCACCAGTTTGTTGGACCGAGGTAGGAGAGGCTACATATTGGACCTGATTTGGCCGCAGAAACAATCGAGCAAATCAAAGTTATTTGACAACATCTGTTGACTGCTCAGAGCCGACAAAAGAGCAATGCTGATAAGAGAAGAAGACCTTTGACATATGAAGTGGGAGATTTGGAATTTCTAAAAGTCTCACCGAGAAAATGTAACACCCCGGATTTTCCTCAGCTTATAAATTTATTGGATGGGCCCACTTGGATTGCAATTTAATTGAATTTGAAATTAAAAAGTTGAAATGGACATTAGATGGGCAAGGAAATGGGTCAATTAACCAATTAAGACCCAATGGGTCATAGGTGATCTTGATTTAAAGATAATTGATGAATTAGATCATCATACATAAATTACATAATAAGAAGGGATAATGGAATTAAAATAATAAAATAAAATGGTATATGGAAGTTTGAAAATAATTGGGTAAATTTAGTTAAGTTAGTTGAATTTGGATAAGTTGGTGCATTTAATGTATTAAAGTCCACCTCATCAAGTGAGGTGGCAAGTGGGTGATGTGGCATTGCCATCTGGCATCCATGTCATTACATGGAAGCCAACTAAGCAAGGATGCCACGTCATCAAGTGAGGTGGAAAGTAGAATTGAGGTGGCATACAAATGGAGGTGACACATCAAGTGACATGGCCAAAGTGGGACCCAAGTGCCATGTGGTGACCAAGTCACCACATGCATGGTCGACCATGGCATGGGTTGACTTGATCAACCACTTTTGAATTTTAAATCTTGAATTAGGATTTTGTTTTTAAGAGGTCTTAAGTCAGTAAGATGAAGGGATAAGATGGAAGGCTAGGATTTTATCTAAGGAAAGATCAAGGGTGGAGAATAAGAGTTGGGGTATCTTGTCTAGGTACATTGTACCTAGACACTTGGAAACACAAGGGTCTTCACCTCAAAAGCAATGAAGCCACCCTTGGGAAACCAAGAACCTCCTTAGTTAGTCTAAGCCATTATGAGAGGGAGGGAAGAGATTAGGGTTTTAATATAAAAACCCAAACCAAAGGGCACTCCAAACCCCTTGGCTGACCCCCCCCCCCCCCCCCCCCTCTCTTGAGCAAGAATTTCTCTCCACTCCTCTTCTCTCTCGCATCTCTACATCCATACACTTGAAGATTTTGAAGAACAAAGAAATGAGAAGAAATCCATCCAAAGATTAATCTGGATCATCATGGATTCGGCCATGATATGATCAAATCCATGGGTCTAACATTTTAAGGGTTTTGATGAATCCTTGTTAAGAACTTGTAAGAGGGACGAATGATCAAACATGAGGGAACATAGGTTCGGCCATAATGAATGATTATGGTTGGATGGATGGATTAAGAAAAATAAGAAAAATGCCTAAGGTAAAAGGATGAAAACCCACGATGATGGTTCGCCATGTTGTATGACCGAATCCTAACCTTGGCTAGTGGGTAGGATAAATATATATTAAGTATTGAAGATAGAATCCATGCTCAAACTTGATTAATGATGGATTTCAAGGAGAAAGAATCAAAGAACAAGGTTCGGCCTCTTGCATGGCCGAACCCTATTTTTGTATGGGGCCATTTGAGGACTAAAAGAGATACTAGATGAGGTTCAGACATGTTGTATGCCCGAACCCCATCAAGTTACCTAAAACATGTTTGATGTATTTTTTTAAAGAAAAACCCATCCTCAAGGTGATGTAGGATGGAAAGGAGATGAAAAGGGAGAACAATGGGTTCGGCCATGTTGTATGGCCGAACCCCATGGATGATTTTATGGATCTATGTATGATTAAAGGTTAAATGACTAACTTGGGATTATTAGATTAAGAAATGGAAAAAAAATGAATGATGATTGACTCACATTGGATAAAATAATATGAGGATTAAAAAGAGGGTCAAAACCAAAGAATGAGGTTCGGCCATGTTGTATGGCCGAACCTTGATGGGTTTTTGTGGAACATGAACACATTTAAAAGAAAAATGGGACAATAGGGTTCGCCCATGTTGTATGGCCGAACGCTATTGAGGGTTTTAAACGGTTTAAGAACTATGATGCGTAAATGCGTTGAGAAATGAAAATGGAACTTCGATGGAAATAGGGATGATGAAATTAAAATGGAAAATCAAACTAATATGTATGTTTGAATTTGATGAGGTAAAGAGGCTCGCAAAGGGGTTGCGATTCGTCTCACGCGACCGTTAGTGTTATCCTTGCTAGATAAGAAAGGATAGTATATCAGACATTGGTAGGGTTCCTACCTCATTGAGAACACTATGGAGCATAATATGACACTTGTTTTATTCAAAATATGATGAATACATTGGCTAAATAAATTGTATATGATTATGAGTTGATTTTCAATGATATGATGTATTTTAAATGAAATGGCATTCTTTTATACATTACCTCATGCATGGCATGGGAGGGAACACATATGACCAACAAGCCAAGTTCTAAGCGGTCCGGACATGACTTGGGCTTGAGATTAACTTATATGAAGCTATATGAACCGTTGAGATTTGGCCGCGTCCAGTTGATAGAAAAGTACTGTGTAATTGGGCAAAAAAGCTCCTGGATAGTCAGTCCCGAAACCCTGCTTAGAGGGAGGAGCCACTCTCCATCGGCAATCCCTGTTAATTTGTGGATGGGTATATAGTGCCCTGGTGGTTGCCGCCTCAAATACTATGGATATAATTGGCCAAGAAAATCTTTGATTGATTTATGATGTGATTGGGTATGGACATTGGGTGGGATATCATTTTGCATTGACACCCATGGCATGACACTTATGTTAGCATGATTATGATATGGACATCATGCATTGTTTTATTACTTGCAAGATGTTTTTACAAATATGCCATTAATGATGTATAAACCCTTGATTTATGATATTCTAATATTGCTCTTATGTGTACCCTAACCCTAATTGGAATACCTATTGGGCATGTTGACTAATGCCCTACTTCTACCCTATAGATGTTGGAACAGGAAATGCTAAGGAAAAGGACGTAGGACCGGAAGGGAGCCAAGCGTAGGAGCTTGGAAGATTGAAGTTTAAATTGCTTAGTTTTGATTTCAATGATATATTCGGAGGACTTGCATTTTGGGATGTAATAATTTAGACTATTTGAGACACCTTAGAACTTATTTACTATGGTTTGATAATCTTTAGTTTTATTTAAATTTTATGGTGACTGGCTTTCCTTGCCTAATGATGTTAAGAAAAAGAATAGCATATTATTTATATAAATTATTTCGTAAGCAATAAGATAAGCATGTGTAAATGTTTTAGTGGACTTAGTCCACACACACGTAATAGTGGCCAGTCAAGGGTTAGGTTTTCAAAACTCGGACTTGACTCGCATCGTAACGGCCCGTCCTCTCTCACTTATAATATATATATATACTCTGATTTATGCAAGTGAAAAAGGGCGGGGCGTTACAGAAAAGGCCAGATGAGGTTTGCAAAGAAAGGGAAGCTGACCCCGAGGTTTATAGGACCATTTTTAGTCCTTGACAAGATTGGCGAAGCTACATATCGCATAGCACTTCCCTCACAGTTATCCAACATGCCCAATGTATTTCATGTCTCAATGCTACGAAAGTACAATCCTAATCCATCGCATGTTTTAGATGCACAAGAATTGGATGTTCAAAGCGATGTAACCTATGTCGAAGACCAATCAAAATCATAGGTGTAGAACAAAAAGTACTGAGGAACAGGGTGATCCCTTTTGTCAAGTGGTCTGGGAGAGACGGAAATGAAGAACCCCACTTGGGAAATGGAATCGGAAATGAGAGCCTCACATCCTGAATTATTTATGTAAAAGTTTATTTTTCTTTTGGAATCAAATATTCGTCTAATTTTCGAGACGAAAATTCCAAAAGGTGGAAGTATTGTAAGGACCCAGAGTTTTAACTCCCTATTTTATGTAATTTCTTTTATTATATAAATGAATTATATGATTGTTGGTCCAAATAATGTGAATGTACATTGAAAAAGATAAGGGGAAACTGAATTTCCCTTCGACGATACATTGACTTGGTCGATGTTTCGACAAAGATGAATGTTCCCAGACGATCCATCGACGTGGAACAGTAAGATCCAAACCTGAGGTCTAAGTTGTTAGAAGGATACATCGACGTGGTCGATGTATCGGTGAAAAAGACAATCAAATGGACCAACACATCGACAAAAGTCGACGTGTCGAGTAGCCCAAACGTCTTCAGGAGACACTTTGTCTACCGCCATCCAAACCTTCCATTTTCCCATGCATGGGCATTCACAATGCCACTTCTATTTTCAAGGACTCAATTAAGAGTCTAGGGATAGCAAGAGAGGAAGATAAAAAGAAGAGAAAACAAAGGAAAAAAAAGAAAATGAGAGAAAAACTGAGAGAAGAAACAGAGTGCCTAACCACCTCTTACCCTGAGTCCATCCTCTTACTCACATATTAGCCCTCAACTCGACCAAGAATCTCTTCACCTCCTCATGGGTTTCCTCTGTTCCAGGAAAGGAAGGAGAGACCAAGCAAGGAGAAAGATAAATTGAGCTAGAAAGGAGGGTGGAGAACAAGGAGAAAAGGAAGATCAGATTTTACCCATTCGAGAACACCTACGAATCACTCGAGGTAGGTGAATTCCTGATATTTTTTAGTAAATCAATAACACTAGGTTGTTTAGAAAATTTGTGTGTTTGAAATTGGAAAGAAAGAACCCAAGAACAATGAACACCTGACTAAAGGGAAACCATGGATAATGGGTCCATGACTTCTTACTGGACCCAGTCGACATATCGACTATGTCGATGTGTCGTTTGGGGCAACTATCCAGTGAATGAGAAAATAATAAATGTTGAACTGAAAGAAAGTAAACCCAGGATGACACAACACCTATGTCGATGTATTAGCATGGGTATGACAGATATGAAAATCAGAATGAACGGGTGATCAATTAATTCCAGAGTGACCCATCGAACTGGTCTGGGTATGACTGAACTGGAAAAGAAATATGAAGATGATGAAATTACTAATTACTCCAGGTTGGTATGATAAAATAGAAATGAAACTAGTTTCAGTACGATGTATAGACTAGATCGATATGCTAGCTTGGAAATGAAATAACTGGTCCAAGTATTTTGAAAATTGAAAATATGACAATGGACTGATTCAAGGAGGATGCATCGACTATGTCAATGTATCGGAATGAGAACACAGTACAAATGTTAATACTGATAAACCAGAATACCAAAGACATGTCAACAAAATCGACAAATCGAATGTATACATATGTGTATGTATCGACTGTGTCGATACATACTATCGGAAACAGAGAACAAATATAAGTATAAATTGATCAAACCAGAGGATGTGTCGACAAGCTCGACATCTCGAGTATGTGTACCATTAGATGTATCGACTGTGTCAATATATGGGACCAGAAGAGGGACTGAAAAATATGAACTGAAACAGACAGAGTCCAGTCGACAAATTGAGATGATCGATGTGTCGACTCTATCCAGAGGAGATGTATCAACAGTGTCGATATGTCGGCCTGAAACATAGACGCTTTAACAAGGTTAATATATTTGTTATTAAAACCACATATGAATGGAATCTATTAGACTTTGAAAATCATACAGTTGACCTTCAGGTCTGGATTAAATCTACACAGATTAGACAAAGGATTATATGTTGTTGGCCTAAAAGTTAAATCTGTCTCTCCTGAGTCAGACTGAGTTGTCAATTCCGTGACTGTGTCTGATTGAGTCCTAAGTTGTCAATTTCTTTGACTAAGTCGTGACCGTCTACTTGTCCAAGACCTCATCTCTGGAAGATATGCACAGTCAAATCAAGCTTGAAGCTCTAGAAGACACGTTGTTTGGAAAGAATCGCACTAAAATCGGAAGAACTCCTTGAATGCCAACCAACACAGGTATACGGACCCTAGGACAGACCTAGAAGCCTTAGAAGTCCTTCGGTTAAGAACTGGTTTAAATTAATATAGGATTTCTAAGTACCTCTGCCCTATGGAGAGATCTAGCTATCTATCAAATATCCCTATATATTCTTGTGCATTTGCAGTCTAATAAATATTCATTATAGTTAAATCTAATGATTGCAAATGAACACATAAAGGGTTCTCCATCTTTTCCAGATTTCGAAATTCTAAATTCATCAACATTTAGAGAAATTTGTGGCTTATCAGGTTCCTCGGAACCAGACTCAGAAGTTTCGAAGGTTGGTCCTAGGTTCAGAACCTGCCCAGGAACCTTACTCAGAACCATATTCTGAAGTTTCAAAGGTTGTTCCTAGATTCAGAACCTGCCTCGGAACCCTGATTAGGAACCTGCCTCAGAAGTTCCGAGGGATGCATACTGTTGGTTCCGAGACCTCCAATGTACATATTTGAGGCATTGCTTCTGTCCTTCAGAACCTGACTTCGGGAGTTCGAACCTGGAACTTGGCTAGTTCTGAAGGTGGTCCAGCTAGCTGTTGTAAGGTCAAACTATCTGTTGGAATATGACGATTGACTTCGGAAGTTTCGAGGCTAGTCAACTAGGTTCCAAAGAAGAGATCCGTTGGGATCTTGTTGGGTATAAAAACTAAAGCTATTTGAGAGGCCAAGGTTGATCCTTTTGAGCTAAATTTTCTCATACTCTTTTCTAGGCATCCCAACTATTCTTAGAGCACCAAATATCAATTGTTAGACCCTCATTGCTCTAAACAATATCTCAAACACATTCAAAGCACTCATAAGCAAATCATTGAGCATTTAAGGCTCAACATTGAATGTGTTCTTGGGAAACAATTTGGGATTGATTGTTTACATAGGCAAACCTTTAATCATCCCTAGATCATCTCCCAATCTTTGGTGTGGCATTCATTGGAGCATTCTCTCATCACCAAGGAGCTAAGTGGAGGATGACATCCAAGAATAAGCCAAGGCTACTTCAAGTAACTAGAGGCTAGTGTTCTTGGTAAGACTTTCAACGTCTACAACTTTCATCAATCATTGAGATATTTGTAAGGGTTGGTGTAACCCTAATGAAGTCCAAGAAAGGTGTTTTCTTGGTGATTGTATGTTATCGGTTCAATCTCCAACCTTGAAAGAGATTAAGGTTGCAATAGGTTTCTTCTCCACCCATGAATGAGAAGTTTAGAGAAATCCTCAAGTGGTGTACTTGAGGAGTGGATGTATGCAAGGTTGCCAAACCACGTAAAAATACTTGTGTCACACTATTCTCCATCTCTTCTCATCTCCTTCACCTTATTTTGTGCACTTGGTTTAACTTGCATCTTAGTTTGCTTAAATTGAATCTTGCATTAAAATCAAGTTGGAAAGATAAATTGAGCAAATTTGTACTAACCATTCATTAAAGTGCTAAATATTTAAATATAATTTAAAATTCCCCATAGTCCTATTCGCCTCCCTCTAGGACTATTCTAAACATTTGTCTACCTTGACCAACAAGTGGTATCAGAGCAAGGACTCTTGCTATTTGACTTAATCGTCTAAGAGTAGATCTCTCAAGCTAGAAATGTCTAAGGGTGATTGCATGGCCGTGATGTGTCCTCCAATCCTTGATGGCTCCAACTATAGTGTTTGGAAAGCCAAAATGAAAATGCATTTAATGACAATGGATGGAGCTCTATGGGAAATTATTTTATGTGATTGGACCAAACCATCCAAGAACTATTCTACATATAATGAAATAGAAAGGAATATGTATTCGGCCAATGCCAATGCCCTAAATGCTATACTTTGTGTCAGTTTCACCAAATATCTTGGAAAATATCAGTATCTTGTGAAACCTCAAAAGAATCATGGGACATGTTGGAGAAAACCTATGAAAAATTGAGGAAAGAAGATGCCTTAGAAGTGGTGTATTGTCTAGGACCCATTCAAACACTTGAACCTCAACAAGAACAAACTAATGAAGAATAAATAAAAGATGATACACCTAGCATAGAAGAATTAAGTGACATGTTAAATGAAATGTACAAACAACTTAAGAAAGATGGTAAAGAAATTATAAAACTAACAAAAGAACTAAATCAAGAAAAGTTGGAAAAAGAAAACATTCTAAAAGATCTAACATTGGCAAATCAAGTAAATCCAAAAGCTATTCAAGAAGAGTGCTTAAAACTTGAATAATGCTTAAAAATGGAAATAAATGAAAAATGAAATCTTGAAAATGAGATAAGAAAAGTAAAGCTTGAACTTCACTCATTAAAAGAAGACTACAAATATTTGAAAATTGTACTGAGTTGGGAAGAAGAAAATGCTAAAATTAAAAAACAACTTAATGATGCTAAAGCTAATATCCCTAAATCACAATCAAATCTAGAAATTGAAAATCAAAGATTGACACAAGAAGTTAATGACTTAAAGGGATATAAGGAGAAATTTGAGATGAGGTTCACAAAAGGAGAAGAGAAATTTGAAAAGCTCCTAAAACTAAGCAAACCATTTGGAGACAAAATGGGTCTTGGTTATGATAGGAAAAATGATAAAGCACCCAAGAACCAAACTATCTTTGCTAAGGGTAATTCTCCCTCAACTCCTCTAAAGAAAATCATAAAATACTTTCATTGTGGACAATTCGGGCATTTCATGTTTGAATGCAAGTTAAGAAGTGAATATAAATATCAAATTGTAAATCAAGCAAAGATGGGACATCAAAAGCAAATGACACACAAGGAAGATTCAAAAAGAGTAATTCCGAACTTGAAAAGAAGAAAGAACTTTGAAAATGCAAACCAAAAGAATCTCCCACCAAAGTTTCAAAATCAAAGACCAAGGCATAACAATTTAAATGGAAATCTAAATCATGCCTTAACTTATAAATTGATTGAAGACTTAAATGAATTCACAAGATTTTGTCAAACTAACAAGAACAATAAAAGGAGAAAATCAAATGTTCATGTGTTTGACACCGGTGGACCTCGGAGACCTTTCCCAAATGCCATATGGTTACCTAAGACTAGGAGAGTGGGTTAGATTGTGATATGATCTTTGGTATAAGCTTTTGCAAGATTCTGTGTTTCCATTTTATATATAAGAATTCATCATGAATGGAATAGTTCTTGATTGCTTTGTTCATTCATGTTTCATCCATGCTTTTAATGCGTATATCTTGTTGATGATATATGAGTGCGAACCTATGTCCCACTATGGTTCAAACTTGAAGCAAATAATTACATATCTTGGTTCATTGCATCTTGTGTTGCTTGAAATTAAATTACTTGATTACTCACATCTACAAACAAGATTAATCTCTTGATGTGCCATGACATGATGCCTTTGACTCCTAAAGCATTTGATTATATTGTTCCTGATTGTAATATATGTCATGCTCAAAGAAGTCACAAATCGATGGACTTAATCTCATCAGAAGTCCAAAAGAATTGATTGTTGATTGCTTGGTTCAATCTTATTACCTCATAGTGATATGAACACAAATTGTTGGATCATTGTTGCTTTCACTATCTCCATAAATTGGAATCAGTCAGAGTGGACTTTGTGGTAGTCAATGACTAACTGAGTATTCTAATGTTGCATGATCAGTGTAAAAAAAAAAAATCTTTGTGACTGACTAAACTCTTAAAGGATCCATTGATTATGGATATGAACTGTTTGAAGCAAACTTGAGAACTCTTATATTTCTCAGTTCATGTCTTGATTGTCTGAATGTGGGATGCCTCAGAACTTGATCTCGGAACTTGTCTCGGAATATAAGGATCTGGTTCTGAAACCTGTAGAGTGCTGAGACTGTCTTTTAATTTAGTCTGTTCTCGGAACCTGCCAGGCAACTTACCTCAGAACTTCGAGGTTCGGGTGCCCTGTTCCGAAGCTTCGGAAATTGCTGATGCTCACGCCCAGTCCCTTTCATATCTGATTGGTCTCGAAACCCGGCACAACTTACCTCGGAACTTCCGAGGTTACGTACTGAGGTTCCGAAGGAGCGAAAACAGCAGTGACTCGATCTGTATAAAGACAGTTCGGAAGCCCAACCCCATTCGTAACTCCCTCATTTTTTTCTCTCTTCCGAGTCTCACTCTCTTTCTTCCTTAGTCTTCTCAGCTGAGCACTTCCCAAATCTCACTCCATTTCGCCTCCAACAGGGTTTTCTTACTCCTCTCTTGGATAAGCCTTCTTCCTCTTCCCTTTTCTTGTTTTTAGGTTCATCACACTTGGATTTTCATTCAAAAAGGGATTTCTCTACAACATCAACTCCATGCCTTGGGATTTCCTTAAATCTTGTAATAAACTCTATTTTATCACTGTCTTGGACTGATTATGAGGATGCTTAGGTGTAAATCCCACAAGTTTTCATAACACCTACCCTTAGAATCCCTTTTTCCACTGTTTTCCCTGAAAATCCCAGCGAAACAGATCATTTATTGATAATACTCTTGTATTGGCTGCAAGATATTTACCATATTTGCAGGCTAAGCTGGCCCTCTCCATTTGTTCCTCACCTGCATAACCTTGGTCTCGGTTTAGGTGTTAATCTTCGAAGGTGTTCTCGTTTTTTCCCTCATTTTCTTCCAATTTCCACAAAGATGGATATACCCTCCTCTAGTCGATCGGTACCGAGGATCTTTAGGAGTCGTGCAGCAAATTTTAGGTCCCTCTTCCCACCCAATCCTCCAGAGAGATATCTTATGAATGTTAATCCAGAGAAAACTGATTACATGATCAGAAAAGGAATTTTTGTTTATCGATCATGCACTGCAGTCTGTCCTTTTCAAGTAGACCACTATCTCGCTCAAGTCCACTGGTCCAAAATTTTGAATTGGGGAGGTCAGGCATACGCATCTCTTGCAAGGGGTATGTATGGAGCAATCAAGGAAGTCTCATATACTGACTACTCATTCACTATCAAATTTACCGATGGGTAAGAATTTCGAGTCACACCAACGCACATCTCCGCACTCATCAATGTTCCCGTATCCCATAATGGGCCAAAATCTATCAGTGATGACCTTTCTATGGAGGAAAGAGGAGCTGCTACAATCCTTTTATGTGGAGAACCCATTCAGTAGGTCAATGAACATGCCCTTCGTGCCTCAAAAACCCTTCATCACTTTCGTCTCATGCACCAAATATTCTACTTCAATGTGTATCCTCGAAAAGGGAACCGAGGAGACTTGACTCCCTGTATGATAAACATATTGAAGACAGTATATGAAGGAAAAAGAATATGTTTGCCTACCTTGATCAGTTGGACCACCACTAACCACTGGTTCAAGTGGGGTCATAGTGCAACACCTTTTGGGTACCTTATGTCTGAATTAGCTCAAAGGCTGAGAGTTCCTATTGAACATGATGATGACATGTTATCCAGCCCTATCCTCACTTTGGACACCATACATAGGATATTTGGTATTCATGCACCCCCTGCAGCAGCTCAACCTGCACAAAATGCAGATCAAGTAAATCAAGAAGAAGTTCCTACACATCAAGAAGCTCAAGCTGATGCAGAATTTAGACCCTATATGTCTACTTGTCCTTTGCTTGAAGAACTTATAACTGCCATGGAAAATCGTAAAAATTGAATCAGTCAGATTCAAGAAAGGCACGACTCATGGTTGAAGCAGATTCTGGATATTGTAAGCTGCAGACATTCCGATGCCGATACTCCTTCCTCGTCTCGTCAAACCAGATCATGATGGACCACTCGGAGTAGGAATCTCTTTTGGAACATATGTTTGTACTTTGGGATGGGTACATACATTTTGGGTTCATTGACTGTTATAGCCAAATTTTGGGAATGTACTTAAACTACTCGGCATGTAATATTTTATCTGCAAGTATGCTTATGCTCTAACTCATGTTTTAAAATAGTTATATATCTTTATGAGTTGAATGCATGTTGTTTTCATGTTATATCTCTAATGCTTACATGGATGGATGGTTTGCCTTATATATGCTTTCATGAGGGCTTGAGTAAATTATTTATCTTTATTGGTCTCATGCATGTATGGACGGTTGGGTGAGCTCATTTACTTTCATGGATGATGGATGGAGTCTATTTTTTATTATTGTTCCAACATGTTACATAGTCATACCATTTTCATTTGGCAAAATGTGCTCAAATCTACATTCCATTTGATATCATTGGCAGGCCTAAATAGTTAAATCTATATTTCTTTTGATATCATGAGGAATTAATTTAAAACTTGCCATTGCCTCTCTCTCTCTCCTCCCTCATTAGCATCATTCATGCTCTTATATCGTTATATCTGTTTAAATGAATGATGGGATGCTATGACATGCATATCCAAACCTTTGTCACCCTCCAACATTCAAGGGGAGTAAAAGTGAATACTTACATGATAAGGTTTATGATGACTTGGGGAGTTATACTTCTCCACAACTTGTATACCATGAAAAGTCCTTAAAATGGCCCTTTGTCAATTTCTGACAAAAAGGGGGAGAAATATTGATATACCAGAGACACATGTTTTCATGAGAGAAAACTTTTGAAGGGGTCAATACATGAAGATTGGGGGAGAAAAAAAAATTCAATATCGGTATCAAAGATAGGGAGTGCAAATGTGATTTTAAGGAGAAAATGTGATTTTAAAATATGTTTTAAAATTGCATTGTTGAAAGGGATATTGCGGAATCAAATGAGCACATTGGGAACGAGAGGGAGAAAAATAGTGGAAGTTCACCGCGACTCCACAAGAGGCCTCGATCAAACTCTCAACATCCATCGGTTGTTGCACTTACAGTGCAGTCTTTTGCCAACACACCTTCTTGTCATCAATGTGGGCAGACTGGGCATATCAAGGGAAGTTGTCCACAACTTCGCCAAATACAAGCAATGAAATTTGGAAGTGCCACGTGTCGTCACTGTGGACAAGTGGGCTATATTAAGGGAAGTTTCCCAAATCTTCACAACGAATATACAGTGCAGAGCTCTAGGAATGCCTCTATGCGTTATCAGTGTGGACAAAGAGGCCATATCAAAAGAAATTGTCCCCAACTCCGTCAAACACCTCAAGCAAGGACTTTTCATCGCCCACAGGGCATGCCTAGACCAGGCTCAAATGGGATGATCTCATGATCCAATGATTTCCAGACGATCGGATCCTCTTGCCTCACACTGGAAAACAACTAAACGCTTGACAATTCTAGGTATGACAGTTACGAATGAATTCATGTACAAAATTTATTAACTTGATTGTGGAGCATTGATCTACTTTTTATCTAAGTCAAAGATTGAAATGATGTTTGCTTTAAAGGAATGACTCATGGAGTCACCTAGAAGAATGAATTGCAACAATTGAATTCAAGATTGATACATCATCAATGGTTAGACCACGAACAATACTAAGTATTGAGATAGAATATTTTGAATAGAGGAAATGGAATGTCTCTAAACTCTTAGATTTGGAAATAGTCTTGATTAAGTAAGATTGATCACCAAAATGTTGAATGACAATGATTAGAACTATTAACTAGACATGAGAAATAATGTGAACATTTGAAACAATAAATGTATGTTTCGTGTTGAGACTTGGGATGTGTGTGTTTGAAATGTATGCTGTTTGTAATTTTATTATAAGGTTATAATAAAAGGTGTTAGTCGTATCACAATTTGTACGAGAATGAAAATGGAATTTAGTATTGAGTTATAGTTAAGGTACAGTTTACGTTGTAAAAGTTTTAAATGAAAGGTGTTAGTCACTCGGTGACTTATACACAAATGAAGAGATGATTGGTTTTGGGAGAATATTGATTGTGATCAAATTAATGGAGATAGACCCGATTGGGAGTCTATGGGCATCTACCGAGTTAGTTTGGCCAGCGGACTCTGTAGATAGCCGGTGGAGTTCCATGACAGCTTGAAAGATCTGATATGATTAGATTGTGCATGAAAGTTTGACAGACGTGATATGTTTAGATTGATGATGAGATATGACTGTAGGTGCTAGACTCACTCTTAGACGAGTTGTGTAACGCCCGTCCCACTACAGACTCGTTATCTCTGAAAAAAATCTTAAAATGTCACAAAAGACGTACGTCGGGTAATTTTTTTTTTCTTTTTTTAAACGGAGTAACTACCTCCCGCTCAACAAACCACAAATCCAGAACTAAGGAATATAATGAATCACCAATATAAACTAATCATAAGTGGTTATAGAGTCATCCAAACATACATATAAAATGAGTTCATATGACTAAGGTTTTTCAAATTCAAAACATGACATGAACATAAACTTTTATTCACTACTACTGCTCCCCAGGTATTTGCTCAAGGGGTCTGCCTGGTCTCTCCGCGATTGGGGTACCTAAAAGGTAAGGGGTGAGCAAAACCAGCCCAGTGAAGGGATAAAACATATCACATATTAGCAACATAGTTATATATCACTAGAATAAGGTGTAATAAACAACATAGGTGAATGAATATCCCTCCCCGTGTATACTCAACTATATTACTAATAAATGGTCCCACCGACCAGTCCAAGTCCCCATCGCCATAACTCTCATTGGTCCTCTAACAACTCCTGTCTCCCTACCAGTACAAACATGAGACCATACAATACACAATGCCTCAACTGCCGAAATGCAACGAGGAAACCTGCATCTCCTATTGGGGTCTCGACCGTCGGAGAATAACGGGGAAGCCAATCTCAAGGGCAGGCACCTCGACCGCCGGAACGCAACGGGGAAACCCATATCCCCTATGGGATCTCGACCGCAGGAGTACAACAGGGAAGTCCTCCCGACAATCAACTCATCACATCATCATAAGCATGTACACATGTGAATAGGCTTTCCAATGCATGCACAAGGTGTTAGGATCATGTATTACAATAAGCTTACATCCTTATACAACCAATTCAAAATCAACAACATAATTCGTCATGCGAGTCAAAAGTATATAATGAATTACTTAGTCATGTATATATACGCTCAACATGGCTTCATTAGTATCTAGTCAATAAACACTCCAAGCATCATCAACCATTTTCAATTATCAGGTTGTCTAATTAAAATTCTCCACAAATGCATATAGGCAATTAGAAGTACCTCCGAGCAAACCCTCTGCGACATATATACTACAGCAGTTTTCCCTCACCGAGTGGCTAAATAAATAGAGGGTTACACTCGGGTCATTCTATGTCCAAAAAGATAACCAGTTAATATATGCACTGCATGCTAAACAGTAGAAAGTCCTCTCACTGTGTGTGGAGTCAGAGGTCCAAAGCGAGCAAGCAGCTTAAAGGGTCAAAGGGAGCTTAATCTGTTGAAATAAGAAGGAACTGATGAGTAATTAAGACAAAGTGCGTAAAAAAAAAAAGCCAGGGAGAAACGGACCTAAGGCTGGGCGGAGCAGAAAACGGGCCTAAAACTGGGCTGAGGAGAAAACGGGCCAAAACTAGGTCCAGGAGAAAACAGGCCTAAAACTGGGCCAAGGAGAAAACTGGCCTAAAATTGGGTAGAGAAAGCGGGCCTAAAACTGGGTTGAGGAGAAAACGGGACTAAAACTGGGTCGGGTCCAAAACTGGCTGAACTGGGCTGGGCTTGAAAATGGGTTGGGCCAAAGGATTGGGCCTGCTAGAAGTGGGCCGGGCCATGTCGGGTCTAGTGAAAGGGCCAGATCAAGCTGGGCAAGACCTGAACCAGTCCATTGGGCCTGGACTAGGCCGGACCAAGCTTGGGTTTGGATGGGCCAGATCGGGTCTAGGCTCCACTGGGCCAAAAACCAGTTGGGCCAAGCCTGGGCCTGGTATTTGGGTCGAGTACAACCCAACCTAGGAACCGAGTTAACTCAAGGGTCTTACTTGAGTTGACTCCGCACTAGGCCGAGCGACTCAGTCACCAGTTGAGTTAGGAAAGAAAGATGGAGGGAAAGGAAAAATTCGGGAAATCAAAGGAAAATCGCTGAAAACCGAATAATCAAAGAAAATCACAGAAAACCAAACAGGAAAAATCTGTGGAATTTTAGGAAAAACCAGGGAAAACCCGAAGGGGAAAACTCAACGGAGAAGAAGTAGAGGAAAATGAAAAGAAGAGTATACCCGGGAAAAGGCGAGAAGAGGGAGGAAATCCGGCGTCGGAAAGCGACGAATCCGGACGGTGTCGGACTCCAAGGTTGTTCGCCCAACCGAAAGTGAAGAGGAAAGAAGAAGAAGAAGAAGCCTCGGGAAGAGAGGGGGGAGAGAGTTACCTAGAGGGGGAGAGAAGGGGAGGGGCCATCGCTTGGGATGGCGGCATTGTAGCGCAAACGGCTACAGTGTCGAGGAAAAGGGGGATTTTATAAGGGTTAAGGTTTAGGGTTTTTAGCTCTTTTTTTTTTTAAGATTAAAAACTTTTTAAAAAATATCTTTTCAAAAAAAATAGAAAAAGAGGGTTAAAAATCTAAAAGATCTCGAGTGCTGAACATCGAGTGAGAAAACGTGTGACCTTTGAACATTTTTTTATGGTAAATACACAATAATTATAAAATTACCAAAATGCCCTTCGAGTTCCCAAACTCAAAAATGGGCAAACTAGGCCCACCACGGCGCCCACACTCTCCTCACTGTTACCATGGTCCTGAAAACAACTCGAAGATCCGAAAATCTCTCCGAAAGTTAGGAAATTCAGAATGGGTCATTATGACATTACCCCCTTTGAAGAAATTCGTCCACGAATTTCAAACTGAACTCATACCTCTACTCTCAAATAAGGCTGGAAATTTTTTCCGCATCGTTTCTTCATTTTCCCAAATAGGAGTCTTCCTGTCTTTGCGCTGCCAAACCACTAAAACTAAGCTGATGGTCTTGCCACGAAGCCTTTGCTCCCTGGAACCCTCGATCTGCACTAGTCCTCCTCATAGGTAACATCTTCATTGAGCTCCAAATCTTCTAAGTTAAGCACATGCGACGAATCTTGATGATACTTCCGAAGCATTGAAACATGGAAGACGTTACGCACTTGGGTGAGACTAAGAGGAAGTGCAAGTCTATAAGTCACTTCCCCGATCCTCTCTAGCACCTCGAACGGACCAACATAACGAGGTGACAGCTTCCCTCGGTGCCCAAACGTCTAAATCCCATGACGAGGTGAAACCCGAAGGAAAACGCGGTCTCCAACAGCAAACTCAAGCGCCCTCCTACGACGATCAGCGTAACTCTTCTGCCAACTCTAGGCAGTCAACAACCTTTGCTTGATCTGCCTCACCTGCTCAATAGTCTCCTTGACCATCTCTGGTCCTGACATCACTGTACCACTGGTCTCTATACAACACAAGGGTGATTTGCATGCCCTACCATACAAGGCCTCATGTGGTGCCATCTTGATACTGGACTGATAGCTATTGTTGTAAATGAACTCAACCAGATGTAAATGGCTTTCCCAGCCACCGCCATAATCCAAAGCACAAGCTCGGAGCATATCCTCTAAGATCTGAATGGTCCGCTCTGATTGACCATCTGTCTGGGGTGGAAAGCTATACTAAAACATAACTGCGTGCCCAACTCTTTCTGCAAGGTCTACAAGAATCGAGAGACAAACCTTGGGTCCTGGTCTGAAACAATTGACTTAGGCACACCATGTAGTCTGTCAATGTCTGTCAAATATATCTGACTATGAGTCTCAAGAGATCTATTGTCTTTATACCAATAAAACGGGCCGACTTGGTCAATCGATCCACTATGACCCACACTGCATCATGTCTTCAAGGAGACTTCCGTAAACCAGTCACGAAGTCCATAGTAATGTGGTTCCACTTCTAATCTGGGACGGGGAGAGGCTGCAACTTACCAGCGAGTCTCAAATGTCATACTTTGACTTGTTGACAAGTTAAACAACAGGTCACAAACTCGGCTACTGCTCTCTTCATACTCCTCTACCATAATTGTTGGTGCAAGTCATGGTACAACTTCGTGCGACCCGGATGCACGGCGAACCTAGAGTGGTGAAAGTGCCGTAATACCTCTTCGCGACACTGTTCGGATAAGAGTACAAATAGCCTGCCTTGAAAGGTCAAACCACCATCTCGTCTAACGGTCCATCCAAAAGGTCCATTGCCACTGGCCACAACATTCCTCAATGCGATGCACCTCTCATCTGTCTACTGAGCTCTCAAAACTCTAACATAAATCCCTGGCTGAACAACCATGCTGCAAAGTCTAGATGCTCTGTATTCATCGATCAGACTTGATAAGTTTGCCCTCTTCTAGGCGTCTGTAACTACGTTTGCCTTACCAGGGTGGTAAGACAACACGAAGTCGTAGTCACCAAGGTATTCTATCCACCGTCTTTGTCTCATATTCAGCTCCTTCTGTGTGAACAGATATTTTAAGCTATGGTGATCTGAGAAAATCTCGAACCTCTCCCCATATAAGTAATATCTCCAGACCTTAAGCGCAAAAACTACAGCTGCTAACTCTAAGTCGTGAGTAGGGTAGTTATGTTCATAGGTCTTAAGCTGTCTTGAGCCATAAGCTACCACTTTCCCATCCTACATCAAAACACAGCCCAAACCATCACCAAAAGCATCACAGTAGACCGCATAGCCAGGGCCTTTCTCTAGTACTATCAACACTGGAGCGAAAGTCAAACTCTCCTTTAATCTCCGGAAGGTTGTCTCACAAGATTCGTCCCAGACGAATTGCACATCCTTGTGGGTCAACCTTCTCATAGGTGTGGCGATCTTAGAGAAATCCTTGATAAACAGCCGGTAGGAACCCACAAGACGCAAAAAGCTGCGGATCTCAATCACACTTCGTAGTCACTCCCAACTCAGAACAACCTCAACCTTAGCTGGATCCATGGCCACACCGTCAGCTGACACCACGTACCCAAGCTTTGGCAACCAAAACTCACACTTGTTGTACTTCGTATAAAGCTCGTGATCCCTCAAGACTTGAAGCACCGTTATCAGATGCTGCTCATGGTCCCCCTCCAATGCTGAATATATCAAGATGTCATCGATGAACACCACAACAAACCTGTCTAGATACGGCCTGAATATCCTGTTCATTAGGGCTATGAACGTATTCGGGGCATTAGTCACCCCAAAAAGCATCACCACAAACTCAAAGAGTCCAAAATGAGTGCGGAAGGCGGTCTTTTCAATGTCACACTCCCGGACTCTCACTTGATGGTAACCTGAATGAAGGTCTTTCTTCGAGAAGCACTTAGACCCTTTCAACTAGTTAAACAGATCAACAATTCTTGGTAAAGGATATCTATTCTTTACTGTAACTTTGTTCAACTGCCGGTAGTTAATGCACAGTCTCATGGAGCCATCTTTCTTCTTAGCAAACAACGCCGGTGCACCCCAAGATGAAGTGCTATGCCGAATGAAGCCAAGGTCTCTAACTTCCTGAGCTGTTTCTCCAACTCTAAAGTCTATGCAGGTGCCATCCGATAGGGAGTGATAGTGATAGGTGTCGTACCGGGTAGCAGGTCAATAACGAACTCCACCTCTCGGTGTGGTGGTAATCCAGGGAACGTCTCCGGAAAAATGTCTGGAAACTCTCGAACCGCGTGAGGCATCTCAATGCCTGCTAGCCTCGAACCTTTCCAACTCAAACTAGCTAACAAACTGCACAACTCCTCAACTTTCGGACTGAAGGCCGGACTGAGCTTCTCAACGAACGCATCACCTATGAGCGTACAACCCACTACTTGCCTATGATAACAGTCCAAGGCGACCTGATGGAAAGACAACCAGTCCATCCCCAAGATGATGTCAAAACCAGACATCTCTAAAACCCATAAATCAAACTCCAACACTACACCTCCAATGGTGTACTGACCGAGATAAGGGTCCTTGCCTGCTTTACTACTAAACTAGAACTAATAGCAAAACTCAAGGCAATAAAGGAGTGTGAAGCACCAGAATCAAATAAAACTCTACACCACGCACCCTGAAGGACTAACGTACCATGCATCACTGTCGGTGGTGCGTACTCCTCTGGCTGCTGGGCGATGGCGCAAGCTCTGCCACGAGTCACTGGTCCGGGTCTGCCACGACCTCTGCCTCTCTGAGTAGGTGCTGCACCCCGGCCGGTTGGGGCGTCGGGTGTCACCTGCACATGGATGGGGGCTGGAACGACAGCTCGGTGGGGTACCACCTTTGATATGACCCGGTCTAAAACCATGCTTTGTCCTATTGATCCTCAGTTAATATGTTATTTAAAGTGAATAATAAATGAGAAAAAAATTATGGTGTATTATTTCAGAAGTTCTCAGGAAAATGGCATTCATTCATGAGATCTATATTTTCTTTGATATTATTCGTTCGTTGTTGATAAATATGTGAGATATTTGTAGTTGATAAATTATTCCGCTCACATATAGTTTTGAGAGAACTTTAACCCAATCTCTAAGCGAAAATCTTTCTGAGAGATATATCTGGTGCGACATGGAGTCAAAGCGCAATTTCAGCGGGTGGTTGTAAAACTTGTGCGTATTTTGAAAAAAAAATGTTATGTTAATATTGGCTATCACACACTACACTCCGGGTATAAGTTTTGTAAAATAATTTTGGAGTTGTATGATTAAATTTTTTATTTAGATATTTTTGCTGAAATTTGATGTTTGTGAGTATCATTACTGGAAGCCCTCACAAGACTATAACTCAACCACTGGTGGTGAGCTAAGGGTTTAAAGGCTTGTTGCATATGCTAAATGCAATCGAAAGACCATCGAAACTGGTGTAGTTTAAGATTTTTCATTTTGTTTTTAAAATTTTTAGTTTATATTTTGCTCGAGGACTAGCAAAATCTAAGTGTGGGGTATTTAATGAGCATAGGAAAATGACTATTTTACCCTTTTATTTGGACTACTTTGCCCTTATTTTGTGTGTTTTAGGATATGTTTGATGGGTTTTTGATGTTTTGCAGGATTTACAGAAAAATACAACATATGAGAATTCAAATGGTGAATTTTGCAATTCATGGGCATAAGTTGATATTTTTTGAAAAGTTGGGAATTTTTAATAATTATTTTACCACAATTTTAGAGGTTTTATTTTGTAAACTAATTAATTCAAATCCATTTATGAGAGTTTGGATTAATTTAGCCATTTTTCGAATTGATTGTAAATGGTAAAATTATTTATTAGATTTTCCATACTTTGGAAAGCCCAATTATTAAGCCCATTAAGAAAGGCCCATGAAGAAATCCACATGTGTGAAGTCCATTTTCATCATCTTAATATACATATGAAGAAATTCAAAATTTACAAGTCATTATGAGAGGATTTTCGAATGTGCTAAGTAGATTAAGAAAAGAAAAACAAAATAAGAAGTGGAGAAAAAGAAGGAAAGTTTGATACAACTTCAGTATTTTGACCATAACGTTTTACTCCAATGTCCGATTTCTTTGATTCTTTTTGGCTTGAAAATACGACTTAAAGGGCTACAACTTTGTAGTTTACGACGTTTCGTGATTCGGATATTAACTAGGTCAACACTGAGCTGCAAGGTAGTACATGTGTAAAAAAATAGGATTTTGTACCCACTTTCCTTACACGAATTTTACTATTTTGTTCCACCTCCTTGCCTCCTTTAAGTCATTCCATGTTTAGCACAAACCATACCATCCCTCCAAGTGTCCCTTGCTTTATTTAAATCTTTAAATCCAAGTCACTTACTCCACATCCTTTCATCTATAAATTTTATCCCTCTCCCATTGAGAAAATTGAACTTGTGCAGAGAATTTCAAGGTTGGCTAGGCTTTGGAGAGGGATTGAAGAGAAGAAGAGAAGACTTTGGCAATTTGATTTTCACATTGAGTTCTTGAGGTTGGTGATTTTAATTTTCCATTCTATTTTCTTGTCTGTTTAAATTCCAATTGTATTGTATTTTTTCTTTCAATGCTTTAATCAATAAGAGAATGTGACAATTAGAATTATGGTTTTCCAATTGTTCTTTCATGTGTAATGAAAATTTCAATTTTATTTCCATTCTTTCATGATTTTATGTTATTTATTTTTCTAAGAAATTCAAGGAAATTGAGATTATTTTAGGATTGGTAGAACTTGATTTTTCCCTTCTAAGCAGGTGATCTCGTTAAGTTTCATCAATACAACAAATAAGGACTTGTTGAGCTTAAAACTTCAATCTAAAGCACAGGTCCAAAGTAGAATTTAAACTTGTTGCAAGGTTTGATAAGAGAAAAATATAAAGAATATATCCAACCACAGGCCTAAAGCAATGCATACTAGTAAACATACCAAAGCAAAGCCAAAGGAGCACACATAAACAAAGATAGGGGAAGCTCATTACCAGAATGAGAAGAGGCACCTTCATGTTAAACTCCATTGCAGTTTCAAATGAGAAGAATTGTTTGGTCATAAAATAATCAAAATCCTGCATCCCATAAAATAAGCAATAACATCTAGAGTCCTTCATTATGAATCGAGCAAATATACGACGATGCAATAACATCTAGAGTCTATTTGAGTTGCACCAATTGAAGGATCACGTTAGTGAGTAAAAGATTGCGTAATGAATGCAAAGAGAGCATCAAAACAGATAATGCAAACTAGATTACAAGTCCATCACACCTTGTGGTTTTCCATCTGATGTGAATAGACTTCTCCATTCCTGAGGTGAAAGGGCATGCTTTCTTCTACGATGAGGCCATGGTGACTTGAGACTTCTCTTGAAAGTTATGCATCAACATCAGGTCAAATTCTTACAAAGAACATGTGCTTCAGATGCAAGTTCCACTGATTAGACAACACAAAACTGTAGATTCAAACCACACACAAAAAGAAATGAAGATGAAGATCTAAAAAAAAGCTATATTGAAAATGGGAATGAAAGAAATTTGTGAAATTGGTTAAATGGACAAAGACAGAAGTCAAAATGAAAGATAATATGGCCCTGAAATTCCAAATTTAATAAAAAACAGAAGATACTCCTAAAACCCATGGAATTGTTATTTCAAAAATTTTAGTCTAATGCACCTTAGTTGGAACAAAATGTGATTGTAAGCCCACTCCAAATTCAAAACAAGTGGGCAAGTGAAAATGTGGGATTCTACCTCAATCAAATCCCAAACAGAAACACAAAACCATAGCTCCAAAATTTGATAAATTGCCAAATAAAATTCATAAAAATTGGATGAATGAAACTAGAAAAATAGGGGATTTGCAGAAACCCAAAAAAGGTTTTTGAAATGCAAAGACAAAGGTACCTACAAAGTCCTATCAATTCCACTAGATATTAAAAAAAATTAAAGAAAAAATAACTGATTTTATTTCAATGAAATCACTATCAGAAACTCACCGCCAAAGTTATCAATTCCGCCAAAAGTCATTCCAAAATCATAGAACTAGGTAAAATAAATCCAACAAGGGAGTTTCCTTCAATGAAATCACCAGCGAAATACCTGTTTCAATAACTACAAAGTTCCAACAAAAGCCACTCACATTTCATTAAAAGACAAGTGAATCTCGAAATATGCATGATCTTACTTCAATGGAAGCACCAGAAAAACCCAATAACAAAGAAGGCGCAATTGGGTAAAATTAATTACCTGTTGGTGTAGGCGAGGGAGGCAGCTAGGGCGAGGCCAACCAGGGCCGTCACGACGATGGCTATCCTATGGACGCCATCGGCAGAGGACCAGAAAGCGATAGGGGAGGTGAAAGCTCCATTGGGAAAGTTAGAGAAGACCATGGATGAGAGGAATCTAACAGAGCCGACCACGCGAAATCCATCACTCTATATCAATCTAATGTGATTGATATAGATTCAGTAAGAAAGAGAGTGGACCCACCGAAGGAGAGAATCGCACAGTCGAGAGCGACAGCGAGAGAAGGGAAGAGATGGAGAGAGCGATCGAGAGCGACGCCAAGAGAAGGCAAGAGATGGAGAGGGCGATCGAGAGCGAAGGCGAGAGAAGGGAAGAGATGGATAGAGCGATCGAGAGTGACGGCGAGAGAAGGGAAGAGAAGAGAGGGCTAACTAGAGAAGGAAAAGAGAGTTAGGGTTTCTTAGAGAGAGATCGAGTGTTTTGTGTTTTGAGTCGAGAGTGTCATGCGCATAAGTGAGAGTCTGACGAGCTCGCGGACCGTCCGTGGCCCGTCCGATAATAAACGGACGGTCCGAGTACGACTCGTGTATATAAACGGACCTTAGGATCCAGCTTGTTTGCTTATTTATCGAGCCAGGGCCGGATGGTTCGTAGGCCAGATCCAGGTCCGTTTACACTCCTAGACATAACAATTTGTTATCGACATGGGAATAGATTTGTGTGGTACTTTACTAGTATAGTACATGCACCTATCTGAAAAAATTTCATTTTATTCTTTCATTTTTTTAATACAAGAATGACAGAGTAAAATGGGAAAATCCCCATATGAGGTGCACCTTACCAGTAAAATATCGGTGCACAAATTAATTCCATATTAGCATAATATTCTTTTGCACGTGGCAAAATATCCTATATTTATTGCATATAAACAAGCCTACCTCGTTGTTTACTAGTTTACGGCCCTTAAGATATATGTTCAAACCAATTTTAAATAACATTATCTCATCTTCTCATCTATTATGAATTTATGACAACGTTCAATGTGTTTTTAATGCAATCATTCTTAATTTCAATGTTTAATGTTATTCCCACTTTATCTATTTGTCCCTTCCTTAACACAAAACGTTCAGTTCCACAAAACGATGTCAATCTATTTGTCATCTTACAATCACAGTAGCACTCTTTATTCATTCTCTTTTTATATATAATTTTTATCTTAGGATTCAGTTATTTTTCTATAGTTTATTTTTTTTTCACCATTTTTAATTTGAATCATATGTAATTTTTTTATTGGTTTCTTTATAATTGAAAAATAAAATCAAATATCTCATAAACAACTACTATTTTAACGCTAGAGATTGATTTTCATCGTAGTTATCTTTTGGGTATCTTCAATTCTAATTACTTCAATAGATATTGTTTCATTCATCTTTGGATTATAACATTATTATTTATTTGACATCACAAAATATGAATTATACATTTCCACTGTTAATAAAAAAAATAACCATAAAACGACAAAACACAAGAAAAGCTTATATAAGGTGAAAGAAACATCATATCATAACATGATAGTCCAGAACTTTTCCAACTCGATCCTCCATCAACTTCTCCTTTCCATAATCCATGACATGTTACATAATTCGAACTGCCACATATGTTCCAAGGATAGGAATGGATGTATGTAAAAATAGAAAATGACCATTTTAATAAAATGATCAAATTTAAGTTTATTCTTAGCTAAATAATTATTTTTAAGAAAATATTCTCCTTTCCATACATCCAAATAACCAATAACATCTTAATTTAGAGTATTTTGTGGAACTCAATGACATGGAGGCCATGCTTTATTGGGAAGACCCTCATTTCATCAAATCCAGCAGCTTTTGAGAGATTATCAAACTCTGCTACAGTTCTCTTCTTACCACCAGAACAAAAGATCGCCATTAATAGATCTAGACTCAATGTGTAGCGAGAGGCATCATCAGTACCTAATATAGAAGGCACCACAAACTCAGCAATAATGACCACCCCACCATTTGGCAATGCAGTACAACAGTTCTTTAGTAGAGCAATACACCGATCATCGTTCCAATTGTGAAGGACGTCCTGCATCCACCATGTTTCATAATGTTAAGCTTAACTTTATTTTAAAGTTTAAATTTGTTGTCTCACAGTCACAACTAAGGTGGCTCTAACGCTTTTTAATTTATTATTGGCTATATCAATCATAACATCTTTGTATAATTTTATATTTTTATGGAAATTAGATTATTTATTGAATCTACTCTTTTTATAGAAGAGAATGTTAATATCTTAGTTTTGAAAATATTCTAATGTGAATCTGAATCCGACATTTTTAAGTAGATTTGCGTTTAGATAATACATTTATAAAATCCAAATCTGATATTATTAAATAAATTCAAATTTGAGTCTTTTCTAAATCCAACCTGAGTCCTAGGAGTTCAAATCCCTGCCAACAATGATGTTCCTAAAGAGGATATAAGTAGCATTTTGTCTTTTGAAAAATAGTAGAAATGACTTGTTGAGTTGTTGAGGTGAGATGTAATTATTTGACCAACTCAACTCTTGATAGTTGAAAGTTAATGTGACTTTCGTTAATATTAATACCAAAAAAGAAATATTTAATTTTAAATTATATATTACATATATAAAGAGGTTGTTCTTTAAGTAGTGAAGTAGATCATATCTTTTTTGATAAAAACATATAGAATACAATAAAGACGTTGATATTTGATAATATGAAATTTGAATCTCCTCTAATCACTTTAGCCTCATGATTTTAGAATTTAAAATTTCATCACTAAAAATCATTGACTTTTCATACACCCTCTTACAATATTATGATTAATTGATTATGAGGTTGAAAAGTTTCCACTAAATTTTATCATATATAAAATCTTATGTCACAAAAAGCTCGTGAGTTAGCTATGTCATATTAGAGTTGTCTATGTTAATACTTTTGTAAGACTATGTGGAGGCCTACAATTAGGGATGTAAGTGGATATGTTAAATTCGAAAATTCAAAAACATTAAATCCAAAACAAATAGATTCGGATGCAAACTTCAGATTTGTTTAATATTTTGATCCGAGCCCAAATGCAAAGTAAATGTGGTTTTCTTTTTTTATTATTCGAGTTTGAATGTAGATACATCCAAATCCGATAACCTGAATGACAATCATAAAAAATCTATTTATAAATTAATAAATATGTTATGTGTTAAATTCTATGGGGATAAAACCCTAGTATTTGCTCTCATATATTCCCTAATATATACTATCTTTCATATTTAGTATAAGGAAATAATATAGAGATAAATTGAATTCTACCATTTGCATTAAATGTATTTATCACTTTTTTTAGTTTCTTTTGCAATATCTTTTTTAATATAATTCTTAAACTTATATTTATAGTTTTATCTTATAAATTTATAATACCTGCTAATAACTTGTTGCATATGTTCTTTGAAAGATTTGGATTTTTTATGGAAACTTGATTATTTATTTAATCTAATTTTCTTTTTATAGAGGAGAATGTTAATATTCTAGTTTTGAAAATATCGTAATCCGAATCTGAATCCGACACTTTTAAGTAGATTTGTGTTTGGATAATACATTTATAAATTTAAATCCGATATTTATTAAATAAATTCAAATTTGAATCTTACTTAAGTCCAACCCGTGTCCCAGCTCTTTAAATCCCTACCCCTGATGATGCTCCTAAAGAGGATGTAAGTTGCATTTTGTCTTTTGAAAAATCATAGAAATGGCTTGTTGAGTTGTTGAGGTGAAATGTAATTATTGGACAACTCAACTCTTGTTGGTGGCTCAACTTTCTAGGTGAAAGTGAGCATCTTTAATATGACTTTCATTAATAGTAATATCTGAAAAGCAATATTCAATTTTAAATATATATATATATATATATATATAAAAGGAGGTTGTTCTTTAAATAGTGAAGTAGATCATATGTTTTTTATAAAACATATAGAATATAATACAGCCATTGATAATTGTTAATGTAAAATTTAAATTTCAGCTATCACTTTAGCCTTATGATATTAGAATTTAAAATTTGGTTATTGTAAATTATTGATTTTTCATATCCGCTCTTACAATATTGTGATTATGAGGTTGAAAAATTTCCTCTAAATTATATGATATATAAAATCTTTTGTTCGTCGCAAGCAATCATATAAGATTAATCCTGACAAATATGCTATATTCCTATTAAAAAATATACTTTAACCTCCGAAGACAACAAACCTTCATGAAAATAGCTTCAGTACTTGGTACACTCTCAAACATATTTCCTGCCACATGTTCCACTCCTTCAAATAAAAAAACACAAGGTTAAGACCCGAAAGAGAGAGAGAGCGATATAGAGAGAGAGAGAGGAGAGAGAGAGCTCACCAGGGAATTGTTGAGCATGAGAGATAACATTAGGCAAATCAAAATTAACACCTCGAATATGTGGAAACTTTGATACTATGAGACTTAGTGACGTGCCATCGCCTCCACCAATGTCCACCATCTCTTTCACTTGGTTGAACCCTTTATACACCTTAAGCACCTCATTCAACACAGTGGTGGCACAACTGCTCATTGCCTCATGGAAGAACAAGTCATAATTTGGGTCCATTGCTATGAAATCAAATACTTGCTTACCATTGGCTTTGTAAAAAGGGGTGCACCCACCTTGGAGTACAGTGTCCTCCAAATAATAGAAGCTATCTATGGTTGCCTTATCAGTGCACAAAAGCAACAGTGGTGCTATTGAGACTCCATCGTCTCCTTCCACAAGGCAGAGCGATTGCCTATTTAGCCCATAAACCCATTGGGACTTATCACCTCGTGGGCTCTTTGACATGGTGAGCATGTCATTTGCTACAAGGATTTTCAGTATCCGCTCCAAGGCGATGGCCGCGTGTTTATTGGTGGTCGGCATTTCAGCGACCATCTCCGACGGGGAGAGCTGAGCTCTTTCCCCTGCATCGGCTATGATATCAAACACTCTTAGATTAATTGCAGCTCTCAGTGCCATTGGGAAGCAGACCAAACCGGACAGGATCATTCCTGAGAGGTGGGTCGCATTGTCTTCAGGGGCCATACTTTTAATCACTAATGGTATATGAAAAATGGAATATGTGGGCTTGAGGTTGTGTAAGTATCTGCTATGCTAGGCTTAAGATGGTATGTATTTATAGAGAACTTCAAATGACAAAGCCGCCCTTACAGTGATTGCCATCCCTTTCATTGCATGCCTGCGCACACGTTTTTATCCAAGCATGTTACTTTATCAATGATGATATCAGGATAGTTCCCTCGCCAGGCAAAGTTTTGGATGAGATGAGATTGGTATGAAATTACATGTGGTAAATCTCATTCCAAACAATCACTCTAACCATAGTATCATGGCCTTCACATTCACTGCTCATGACAAAAATTTAATTCAAGAACAAATACGAACGAATTAGATTTCAAAATTGAGAGATCTAACAATAAATTAACTAAACTTTCACCGAAAGAATTTCTTTAATGAGACACGTTAATGTTAATGTGATATGTCATTAAATAGATTTTAAAACCCACATTATTATATCTGATGTAAAAAAGACCATATATTAGTTATTGTATGAAGTTTTATCTTGATATGATGATCCTATCTTGTGATTTTAAAATTTTAAAAATCAATGATCTATCTTATTTAAAATTTAAAGGCCAAGATTGTTTGGTTTGCATAAAAAATTGATAGTGAAAAATTATATAATTTCATATTTATATAGTCATCTATCAAAAGAGCCTAAATTTGTGGACACATGATCCAATTATAACATGTCTTGTTAGTGTGTCTTGTTACAAGTCTCTCGAGCCTAACTCATAAACTAAAGTAAGAAAATATTTAACTATGTCTATTCTAAGTTGCAAGGTGTCAGTGCCATGTTAGTCCCACATAGGTGTGAGGTGTTGGACTCTTTAACATATTAGGAAAAGTAGGACACAAGAATATGACATCATATTTAAATATAAACTATTTAAAATAAAAATAAGCTATTAAAATAATTATGCTAGAAATAGTATCCTAGTTTTGTCTAAACAATTAAGTTAGAAAGATAATAATATTTTAACTAGGGTTTAAGAGAAGAAATATATTAAAGATATTTTATTCAAATTGAAAAACATGAAGAGTCCACGAAAAATGTCCTGAAGTGTCCATATGGGTTACAAGTGCCTAACACTAGTAGGTCGTGTATCTTGAAGTGTATGTGCAAAATAACAATTATCTCTTGATATTAAAATGAAAAAGAAAAAAGTGAATCCATTTAAAAAAAATATATATTTAATAGACATTTTAAAAGAATAAATTATAATAACATCAAGTATAGCCAATACTCCACTCCCCATCACATACAAGAGCAAAATAATTGAAAGTTACTTTGGCAAAGGTGTTTGCATCTACTATAAATTTTGGCTGAAACTCAGGCGGTCGGGTTTGATTGATTTAAAATTTTTTAATTTAATTTAATTCAAATTTCATATGGATTCTTTTTCTTCAATCCGGACAATATACAAATACATAATTCAAACTCACTAATTTCTCAAATGGAATCATGCAGATTGTGTTAAAATCTGACCCAAATTTCACTCATACTATTGATCTAAGAAATGAAAGTGTAGTTTTTTTTTTATTATTATACCCGTGTTTATCAAATACAAGCTTTCATTTAATTGTAATAAATTGATAATATTTTTTTATCTTTTCACATTACATTTTTTATTATGATAACTAAAAAATAAAATAAACGCAGTTTCTGATTTTAGTAAAACTACCGATGTTCAAATAAAGACGCAACCATTATATTGCGTATTGAATTTGCTAAATCCTAATAACGTGTCTCAGATCGCCAAGTTGGGAAGTCCTGTCTTTCTTCTGGAGTTCAATAGAATTTCCATAAATGACAATAATATAAGACAGGGTTTTGGCGTTTTCCACAACAGGTCAAACAACAATAAATATAAAATTGCTTCTAGTAAACACTACCTACTCCCAAACGACTAATGCGTTGATTCGAACATTCAAACGTCAAGACTCAAGACCTTGAAGCCATCAAAGATGACAAATGACCTAAGTCTTAGGCAAATTCTTACCACCCCAAAACTTGGCGCAGACATGTTACACTCACCTCAGTACTTTTATATTTAAAATTATTTTTATTAAAGATGCGATATAGTTACACCAATTACTGTACGAAACAAATAAAATGTCTAAATTTTATATCTGAATAGGCCAAGTGAAGCTTAGAATCACACTATATATTTATTGAAAAGGTGTATATCTATATATCTATATATGAGATAAGACCCCATTCTAGTGCATTTGGTGTATCTCCAAATATACGTATCTTTTTTTTTTTTTCTCTCTTTGCCTGATCTTGTGGGCAATCCCTTTTGTTTGTCTGGTCTGAGCCATGGGTTTTAAACTATTTTAATGTTCCTGATTCTTCCTTAAGAGTCTCATTTTGTTCTTCTTGATAGTATTTTTTTTAATAAATTTTACTCAATCGTTGAAAAAGAAAATAATATTGACTATTTTTTTTTATTTTTTTACCTTGAAAGTTTGAAGTCTCAAAACTAGAACAAAGGCCTCATCTGGTAGCATGAATCAAATGAATAGCATGAGAGTGTCTCTATTCCAATTTTTATGGTGCGTTCGATAAATTCAGAGGAATAACGTTCCCTACATGCGTCCCTTTGAAGCGTAATTTTAAGACAATTTTATATTGTCCTCCTCTTATTGTATTTTATAATTTTCATAATGATATGTAGAGTATATGATGAGTGTTAATCTACTAAACAACCCTAATTTTTCAACCTAATACATTGCTTGTAGGCCATGGACATAAAATGTTGAAATGTATGACCTAAAAGTTAACACGTACATGTATCATTAGATGAATGATTTTAATTCTAAAAGATAGTATTAGAAATAAATTAGTTATACACATTTTAAAAATAGCATCAACTGATAATGAAACGGAGGAACCATATTTGAAATGGTTTGGATATGTAACTAGAAGACAAGAGATGGCTCTTGTGCATCAAATTGAAAGGTTAGAAATAACATATACTCACAGATGAGGCAGGTTAAATATGTGAAGGAAACGGTAAAAAAAAATATAGTTAATAAGAAGTGAGAAAAGTTATACGTTCTGCCAAGGTTAAATAGAAGAGTAAGACGCAAACTATGGATTCCAAATAGATGAGAATTTAACATTTGATGATAATAATGATTATATTCTATTAAATATAAATAATTTGACATTATTTAATACAACAACATGGAACACAACTATTAAGAGCTCATTTTTGTCACCTAAAAATTTTGAGTTCAAGTTTCATGGGCATGCCATAAAAAAAAAAATACTAAATCTCAAATAAATATCAACTCCAATTTGTCTTCATCGTTTTCGTACCTAAAAATATTTAATTTGTACTTAGCTTTTTATGGTTCAATGAATGCCGTCTAAACCCAATATCAAGTATTTAATTTTGGATAGCCATTCTACTACCGGAGATTTCTTTTCTCACACACGTTTTTGCCTAATATCCACTTTACCCTTTCACGGTCTGTACAAAAAAAAAAATTGAATCCTCATAGATCGGCTCACCGAGACACTCCATAATGGCTCACCGTTTTGGTTTTTCTTGCGTTTGGGTCGAGTTTGCAAACGAGTCTGTTTCTCGACCGATTTGTACAAAAAATGTATCAAAATTCGTCTTCTCTGAATTTTATGAACTCCGGGAATGATTTTAAGTGAAAATGGTATAGTTTTGGACTTCAAACATCGTACCCAAAGAATTAAGGAAAAGTGACATTCCATCTTTATTATTTGGGTACGATTTTTGAAACCTAAAACTATACCCTTTTCACTTCAAATCAATTCTGGAGTTCATAAATTCAAAGTAGATAAATTTTGATACTTTATTTGTAAAAATCGGTCGAGAAACGGCCTCCTTTAAAAACCTAACCCAAACGCAGGAAAAACCAAAACTGCAAACCGTTTTGACGTGGTTCCGTGAGCGTTCACCTGTAACCTTTTAATGTTCTTCTTGATTAATATGCTACTTTCATTTGAACTATAATTTTTTGGTATCATTATCAAACAAGGTTAAGTCTTGGAGAGTCTAACTAGCTGATAGATGATGCATTACCAATGTATAATTGCATCATCAAAGGTTACTGTTGCTTTGTCTGAGGATAACTGACGTCGTCAACAATCTGCACAGGGTACGGTTGCCCTTGCGCATCCTAGCTTTGGCCTTAGGGTAAGCAAGCTCATACCTGATGGAACTGGAAGATGTGTTGTCAAAGCGGTGGAGACACTCTAAAACGGTGTACCGAACCACTCCAAAATAGTAAGTCATTTTGGTTTTTTTCGCGTTTAGGTTGGATTTTCAAATGAGGTTCAGAATTGTATGAACTTCATGACTGATTTAAAGTTAAAAATGTATAGTTTTAGACTTAAAAAATCGTACCCAAAAATATAAGAGGAAAGGTCATTTTTCTTTATTTATTTGGGTACGAATTTTGAAATCTAAAACTATACCCCATTCACTTAAAATCAGTGTTGGAGTTCATAAAATTCAAAGTAGATGAATTTTGATACCTTATTTATATAAATCGATCGAGAAATGGCCTCGTTCGAAAATCCAACCCAAACACGGGAAAAATCAAAACCGGTAGCTGAGCCGATTTATGAAGATTCACTTTTTTTTTTTTTTTCTTTCGTGTATGGACTGTGGAAGGGTAAAGGGGCATTAGGCAAAAACCCGTTAGAAAAAATAGAAATCTCGTCTGGGAAAATGGCTACCCTTAATTTTAATATGTATAAACTTTAATGATAAAATAAAAATTCATTTATTTTTATTTAAATAGTACAGAACTACACCTTGCCTTGTCCATCCAAATAATCAAACATTTAAAACTTCAATTTCAAACTTTGAATTTAAAGATTCACTGAATGTTCAAGGCTTTAAAGGTTCTCTTATGGTCAATATGTGTCAAGTTTTTCAATACTCATGCACGACCATGCTTATGTTCAAGGCTTTAAAGGTTCTCTTATGGTCAATATGTGTCAAATTTTTCAATACTCATGCACGACCATGCTTAAAATCGTACTGTGGATCTGTGACCAACACCACGTGTTTTTCTACTTCATGGCACTGGTATTTTTTTTCTAGAATAACTCAATTTCTTCTTCTAATTAATGATTATGCTTTTGAACACCTTTTTTAAGTACAATATTTTTTAGCACTAAATCTGTGTATAGTTAGATAGTACATATGAAGAGGTTATCTTTGAATATGTAATTCATTTTTAATATATAATTTACTAGAGTTTTACAATTTATCATTTAAAATTATTTTAACTTTTTAGGTTTGATATGGTTAAAATATAATTTCTTTTGACTTAATTGAAGTAATTTCTTATTTATATTTAAATGTAATTTTTCAAACTAATGTTCAACTATTAATAAGTCTTCATATAAAATTTTGTAGTATAGTATATGCACAGCGACATCATCATGCACATTTACTTTATAGAATCAAATTTAAATAACACAATAATTTATAGTAGCTTGGTATTTCCTGCGTTAGCCATGCATGTCATTGCTTTTGACTTATTAGCATTATTACTATTTGGAAAAGCTATTATAAAACTTTATTTACCGAGATTTGATATTGATAATGGAATGGGGTAATATGAAAAGGACCAAATGAGTAGCGATTGTAAAATCGCCTCTATCTTACTATTTTTATTTTTTTAATTTTAAACTTCTAAAAGTCAATTACATATATTTATTGAAAATTAAAAGGCTCAGATTATCTGAGTAAGAAATTTTTTTGGTAAAACTTCAGACATTTTATATTCATGTATTCATCTCTTCAAGACACTTAACTATGTAAGGCCCATGATATATTTGATAGAAAGTTTTGTTGGAGAGTCTCACTACAAACTAGTTAATTAAATTAATTAAAGTAAAATATCACAATATAATAGATCTAAAAGATTGGTGCTGCTGCCTTAATGGATTGCTGGCTGTTGTTGGTTGCTTTCTATATTTTTTTTAGCTCCAGCCTTTAACAAAATGGTTGCTGGCTGGCTGCTTCTTTGTTCTAATCTGGCAGCATATTTTTCACAAATCTTCTTGGTTAACAGATTGCTGATCGGTGGTACTTGATCCTACTAATTGCAATTCCCCGTTGTCTCTCTACTTTTCTTCTTCAATTTCCATTCCTTTCTTTTTCTTGCTGTTGTACCATCATTCTCTGCTATTTCCAATTCACCCCTCTTCTTATTATTTGCTTGCTGTTGTTTTTTAATGTTCTAGACTGCTTTCTTGTTTGCACAAAGCTGCCCCAATGATGGATGCATGGGCTGGTCACACGTTTGCACGGTAGGAGACATGTTGCAACCCAACAATGAACACAAAAATTATGTACTTGGGTTGTTTAATACAACACTTTGATTCAATATGTCACCATGTGTTGGCAATAACAAAGCCACTTAGGTTCAATCTCAAACACTAGAAACAAATCAAAAACCCAAAATAAATCAACGAAATCAATGGGTTAAATGTTCCATTCAGCCAAAAATAAAACTTGCAGCAGTCTTCTCCACATGGAAATTTCGAATTTATTGGGCTTTCTGGATCCAGACTTCAGGCCTGGACTCTTGATGGGCTTGGACCTAAACTTGGCCCACTTTCTGCATGTTTCTTCAATTTTTATTACTTTTCTTGATTTTCACTAAATTCCTTGCAAAACTCCAAAATCCCATTAATAATATTAAAAACACACAAAACAAGGACTAACTAGTCTAAAATTTAGGGGTAATATTGTCATTTTACAGCATTCATCAAATACCCCCAAACTTAGATTTTGCTTGTCCTCGAGTAAAGCTAAAACTAAAAATCAAAATGCTAAACTACACAACTTTTGCTGGCACTCTCAATTGCATTTAATGTATGCAACAAGCCTTTAAACCCCTAGCTCACCACTAGTGGACGAGTTATAGACTCGTGAGGACTTCTAGTGATGATATCCACAAACATCAAATATAAGCAAAAATATACAAATAAAAATCTAAACATCATACAACTCCAAAATTTATTTTACAAAACTTATATCTGGAGTGTAGTGTGTGATAGCTAGATATTAACATAACCTTCTTTTTCAAAATACACACAAGTTTTGCAACTACCAGCTGAAAATGCACTTCGATTCCAAATCTCACCAGATATATCTCTCAGAAAGACTTTCACTCAGAGATTGGGTGAAATTTCTCTCAAAAGTATATGTGAGTGGAATAATTTCTCAAATGCAAATATCTCACATATTTATCAACAAAGAATGAATAATAATGAAGAAAAATATAGATCTCATGAATGGATGTCATTTTCCTGAGAACGTTGAAATAATACACCATTATTTTTCTTCCTCTATTCTCCACTTAAAATACCATATTAACTGAGGATCAATAGGACTTATCTATAGGACAAAATGTGGCTTAGGACCGGGTCATATCAAAAAAGGATAAAAGATTTTAAAATAATACTTTGATCAGAAAAAGTTAGAGGTCGTCAAAATTTTAAAATGGGATATTCTTCCTCTATTTTTTTTCAGCATTTTCAAAGTATTTTTTTTTCATATCCCTTTTTCTTTTCACATCCTTCTTTTGATGTACGGATGTTCCCTTCTCAATTATTTTTTCTCTCTTTATTTTTTTCATCATTTTTCAAATGTTTTTTTTTATTTTCTTATCTACTTCATTTTTTTCAAGTGCCATATTTTTCTTTACATTACCATCCCAATAACAATCATCTCAAACCTTTTCCGGGCCCTAGAATCGGTCACAAATTTTTTAATGTAGGCTCAAACTCCACAACCGGAGTTGGGTATGGTTAGTATGGCTAACAACAAAAATAATTTGGCTTAACTTTACTTCAAGGCTCAAAAGTGGAACTATCTGGATAAGATGACCAATATAGGTGGGATTCAAAGGCTCAAGCGATCCAAAATAATAGCTTATATCACTTCCTAAGCTTCATATGTATGTTTCATTAGCTTCAAATAAATTTAGAAAACTTCTTGCGTAATAATCCAATTTTGATGTCATTCTCAGTAATTTGACAAAATCAAAGAAGAATGAGATCTAACAACAAAAACAATGCGCACATCAAAGAAAATAAGAATTTACTTATAACCCTCAGAAAAATTGAATAGCTCAAAATCTCACTGGGTCACAAGTCTTCACTGATATTCTTCTGATGATTACTTAACTCGTGAATACTCATTTTTTCCAGGCTAACATTAATATGGCTAGTGCAAAGATTTCCATGCATAAATTTCATAAAATTCAATTGGGAAAACCATGATATAAAAATTTTCATTCACATATTAATGCTGAAAATCGAAGATTTTTTAAAAGTTTTCAAAATTTTTTTTTGGACTCAAAAAAGAAAAATACACAAAACTGACACAGTGTAACCCCTCAATACCCCCAAACTTAAATTGAACATTGTCCTCAATGTTTCCTAATCTACATGTGCACCTGTAAATTAGAAGAAAATATTAGAAACGAACAACTAATTCAGAAAATACCAAAGAGGGCTCTCTTTATTCAAAACCTGCAAAAATAAATAAACACAAAAACACACAACAAAGACACTAGATTGACAATAAACACACAAACAAATTCAACAAAATGAAAACCTAAACTAGACACTGACAAACACAAGACTCTAGACAGAGTCACAATCAAATCAACAGACTTAAACGAATTCAAAAAAAATAAAATCCTAGACTAGACTAACTCAACAGAATCAAAATCTAAAGATACACTGAACACCGACATACTGACATACTGACAGACTGACTCGGACTCGATTGACAGACCTACTAATCAACCTTGGTCCAATAATGGTGGCTTTTCAACACTGACGGAGAGACACTCAGACTCAGTGTGACGGGTGGACATGGATGAAGATGGATGGACAAATAACATCAAATCAAAACAAAACAAAAACAACACAATATATGACCTAAACTCTAAAAAACAATGGTTCTAAATTGATTTTAGCTTATAATGCATGAACCACTTTCACTCATATTTTTGGATTTTCAAGTTTTTATTTTTTTTATTGTTTTTGTGAATGCGGGCATAAGTTACCAATGCAAGATTCAAGCAAATATGCAAATAATAATCAAATAATTTGAATCTAATGCATGAACTAACAACCTAAATGCATGAACGAATTAAATATGCAAAATTTATTTTATTTTTATTCAAAATAAATGCAAAACAACTTAGTAAAAACTATATGAATGCATGAAAAATTCAAAATTGAAAGAAAGTGGTTTAGGCACTTACCTTGGCCTGTAGCCGTTTTTGCCATTTTTTTAAGCGTGCAATTCAAAATTCCTACAAAATTCAACAAACAAAACCTTGGTGAAGCCACCAAATCACATAAGAATATGTATGAAACCTAGATCTAGATGCAAAGTTCCTAAATCTACTTCTAGTTGAAAGATTAAACTAATAGATTTTTTTATTTTATTTTTCCATTTCAAACCCAAGTCTCCTGCAACGGCGCCAAAAACCTGTTGTGCAAATTTTAAATTTATAATTACTCGCAAGCGCATGAATCGAATTGGAGTATAAAGATATGCAAATGCGAGGTCAAACCCACAGGGATTTGATTTATGAATGAATGGAAAAACAAATTAAAAAGCCTAATAATTTAATCTTAACCTAGTTAACACTTTTTATGGAGGATGGTTGAATTAAACATACAAAAATAAATTAAAATAACTAAAATAGAGATTGAATTAAGTGAGAGAAATTACTAAGGTATCGGATTCCACCACCATTAAATCCATAATATTCCAATTATTTATTTAGCAATTCCTAGTTTCTAAATATTTAAACATTTAAGTTCATTAATATGGTGTTCAAAATTTAGATTTTCCTTCGCTTTTAAATATATAATTCCTAAGCATTTAATGTATCCAATTTTAATTTAAAAGACAGTAGATCTGTAATGCCCACCTCCTTCCCAAACTGATGTGGGAAAGTGTCCCACATCGGTTTCCGAGGAGAAAAGAGGAGGGGTTGTAAGTGGCCACCCCTCTTGAATCTTGTGTGAGGCCTTTTGGGCCGGACCATGTGGGCCCGGGCCCAGAAACAAAACTGTGCGGGTTCGAGCTGTGTGCGAGGCCCAAAGAGGACAATATCACACAGAGTCAAGCTCTAAGCCCAGTGTTTGGGTCTGGTCGTTACAAGATCAAAGAAAATAATTTAAGCATCCAATGTATCTAATTAAATTGAAAAACATTAAATCAAAGAAATCTCCCTTTTTAATTGAAATGCCAAGCCCTTAATTAATTAAATAATATTATAACTACAAAAAATACATGATATTAATGGTGAAAATAATGAATATTTAATTAATCTAATGAAGTCAAAATCATTAAACAATAAACACACATATATGAGAATCAATAAATAAATAACTGAAAAATTATTTCATTAATGGGGTACCCTCCTCAATCTTAATATAGAAATTAGCTAGACATTATGAAATTAAGAACAAAATAACATTGGAAAAATAGAACCGATAATTCGTCTAAAACCCCTAGCCTCTTGCCGTAATCCTCTGTTAGACGAACCTTCTACATTGTTTTGTCCCTTTTGTCTCTCTACTTTTCTTTTTCAATTTCCATTCCTTTGTTTCTCTTGCTGTTGTACCGTCCTTCTTTGATATTTCCAATTCACCCCTCTTCTTATTATTTGCTTGCTGCTGTTTTCTTAATGTTCTCAGCTACATTCTTGTTTGCACAAAGCTGCCCCAATATTGGGTGCATGGGCTGGTCACACGTTTGCAGGCTCTCCGTTTACACACTCGGTTTTTCGATGCAGGTAGCTAATTACCATTTTGCCCCCGCGTTTCTATTCGTTCGAACGAATTCCCAGTTCATTTCGGCATTCGTTCAAACGAATGGACGCATACCCCATCCAATTTTGATTCGTTCGAACGAATCCCTGTATAAAATCAATTCGTTCGAATGAATCGGGCGAACAGTAACGCGCGTTACTGTTCACCCGTTGATTGGAATGAATTGATTCATTCTAATGAATCAGTGATTCATTAGAATGAATCGATTTTTTTTAAAATTTTAAAGTTATTTTTTAAGCACTGTGTATTTTTAAAATTTCTCAAATTAAATATTCGGAATAATTACGATAATCTGATAAAAATACTTTAAAACTTCAAGGTCTTTTGACACTTCTAAATATTTAAAACACACTATTTTACAAATAAGGGTGTCCCTAGGGTGTGCCGACAACACATTTAGGAGTGTCAAAAGACCTTGAAGTCTTAAAGTATTTTTATCAGGTTATCGTAATTAGTCTGGATATTCAATTTGAGAAATTTTGGAAATACACAGTGCTTAAAAAATAACTTTAAAGTTTTAAAGGTGATTCTATTATTTAATACACTATGTACATAATTTTTTAAGCACCGTGTATTTTCAAAGTTTCTCAAATTGAATATCCGGACTAATTACGATAACCTGATAAATATATTTTAAGACTTTAAGGTCTTTTGACACTCCTAAATGTATTTTCGACACACCCTAGGGATACCCTTATTTGTAAAATAATGTGTTTTAAATATTTAGGAGTGTCAAAAGATCTTGAAGTCTTAAAGTATTTTTATCAGATTATCGTAATTAGTCCGGATATTTAATTTGAGAAAATTTAAAAATATACAGTGCTTAAAAAATAACTTTAAAATTTTAAAGAAAATCAATTCATTCGAATGAATCAGTGATTCAGTACAAAGAATTGATTCATTCTAATGAATCACCGATTCATTAGAATGAATCGATTTTTTTTTTTTAAATTTTAAAGTTATTTTTTAAGCACTGTGTATTTTTAAAATTTCTGAAATTAAATATCCAGACTAATTACGATAATCTATAAAAATACTTTAAGATTTAAAAGTCTTTGATACTCCTAAATATTTAAAATACAATATTTTACAAATAAGGGTATCCCTAGGGTGTACCGAAAACACATTTAGGAGTGTCAAAAGACCTTGAAGTCTTAAAGTATATTTATCAGGTTATCGTAATTAGTCCGGATATTCAATTTGGAAATTTTGAAAATACACGGTGCTTAAAAAATAATGTGCATAGTGTATTAAATAATAAAATCTCCTTTAAAACTTTAAAGTTATTTTTTAAGCACTGTGTATTTCCAAAATTTCTCAAATTGAATATCCAAACTAATTATGATAACCTGATAAAAATAATTTAAGACTTCAAGGTCTTTTGACACTCCTAAATGTGTTTTCGGCACACCCTAGGGATACCCTTGTTTGTAAATTACTATGTTTTAAATATTTAGGAGTGTCAAAAGACCTTGAAGTCTTAAAGTATTTTTATCAGATTATCGTAATTAGTCCAGATATTTAATTTGAGAAATTTTAAAAATACATAGTGCTTAAAAAATAACTTTAAAATTAAAAAAAAAAAATCGATTCATTCTAATGAATCGCTGATTCATTAGAATGAATCGATTTATTCAATCAATTCGTTCGAATGAATGGGTGAACAGTAACGCACGTTACTGTTCACCCGATTCATTCGAACGAATTGATTTTATATGGAGATTCGTTCGAACGAATCAAAATTGGATGGGGTATGCGTCCATTCGTTCGAACGAATGCCGAAATGAACTGGGAATTCATTCGAATGAATGGAAACAAGGGGGCAAAATGGTAATTAGCCACCTGCACCTGGAAACAGGTGTGAAGAGGCAACAAAACCGGGTGTGTAAACAGAGAGCCACGTTTGCATGCTAGGAAACACATTGCAACCCACAATGAACACAAATATTATGTACTTGGGTTGTTTAATATAGCACTTTGATTCAACATGTCACCAATTGTTGGCAATAACAAACCAACTAGGTTCAATCTCAAACACTAGAAACAAATCAAAAACCCAAAATAAATCAACGAAATCAATGGGCTAAATGTTCCTTTCAGTCAAAAATAAAATTTGCAGCAGTCATGTCCACATGGACATTTTGAATTTATTGGGCTTTCTTGATCCACACTTCAGGCCTGGACTTTTGATGGGCTTGGACCTAAACATGGCTCACTTTCTGCATGTTTCTTCAATTTTTATTTCTTTTCTTGATTTTCTCTAAATTCCCTGGAAAACTCCAAAATCCCATTAATAATATTAAAAACACACAAAACAGTGACTAACTAGTCTAAAATCTAGGGGTAATATTATCATTTTACAGCGTTCATCACGAGACCATTTTTTTTTCTTTTTTTTTAATTTTTTCATTTTTTTCTCTTCATTTCTTTTTTTATTCATTTTCATCTATCTTTTTTTTCTTGTTATCTTCTTTTCTTTCTTTTTCTTTTTTTTTTCTTCATTTTTTTCCCTCTTCTTTCTTTTTACTTTTTTGTCTTTTTCTTTTTTATTTTTTATTTATTTTTCTTTTTTTACTTTCTTTTCTTTATCTTTTTATTTTATTCATTTTTTTTATCTGTCTTCTTTTTTTATATCTTTTTTCTTCTATCTTATTCTTTTTCTTTTCTTTCCTTTATTTTACTCCTTCTTTGGTGTTGCCTTAATGGATTGCTGGCTGTTGTTGGTTGCTTTCTATATTTTTTTAGCTCCATCCTTTTTCAAAATGGTTGTTGGCTACTTCTTTTGTTCTAATTTGGTAGCAGATTTTGTTAGTGCCCCGGCTCGTCCGAATCACCCAGATTATCAATTATGTGACTCACTTGGATATTGTCTTAGAAGAACATGAAGATGACGGAAGTTCTACTGTGCATTGAAGACTTTGCACCGAATTTGTTATTGGTACACAGGTAAGTGAACCTTAGTAGATCTGAGGCTAAGCCCAATAACTTAGAAGCCAATGGTTAAGAAACTGGAAAATTAGAAAATTGTTGACTTCCAGCCTCGAGGCTTCAAGCAGTTTGTCAAGGCCTCAAAGACTGTCTTTAACTGAGTGAAAATTGTGACAGCTGTAATTCAGCGTGAGACCACAAGGCCAAGTGTCCTTTGACAGAGTATCTTAAAGATTTGGTTAGATAAATCTAAAAAGAGGGAAAGGCTTTTCTTTGATTTCGAAAAATCCTAAATTGGGATTTTTATGGGAACGAGGAATATCTACAAGGGTCTCATTTAGAGTGAAAATCCAGTTGCCACCTCACACAGTTGAACAAATCTTTTGGAGCCTAACATCGTGGATGGCTATCTTTTACCTATTTGGAAAGGCTCCTGAATTTATCTAAGGATAAACTTATGTGTGATTCACAATCACGTGCAAATATGAAAAGTCTAAGTAAACTGATTATTTGAAAGATTTGAAAAAATATTATGAGGCTTTCGGTGATCTCAAAAGATTATTAAAAATCATGGTGTCATCTCATGATTGGTTGGTCAAATAATCTGATTGTCAATCACGAACAGGTGGCGTGTAGATAAGCTGGTCATTGACTTAATATCTTACAAGAGAGGTTTGAATTAAACAAAAAGTTTGTGTGCTATTACCTTATACAGCCTTGAGGCCTCGAAGGAAATATGGAGGCCTCGAGACGTGACTACTGATAACAGTCTGTCTCATTTAAATCTCTGTGGGCTTAATGAAAGAGTGTTGCATACTTGAAAAATAATAACAGAGACCAGAGAGATTTCGTGCCTCTTGTTACACCTTCTTCATCATCCTCTAAAAAGGATATGTTTGGGTAATCAATACCTTATCTTTTGATGAAGTTAAGGGTGTTCACCTAGGACCAGAAAACCAGTCATATTATTGTCCTAATATCCTCATACCGCTGTGTCAATAATCAACTTTGATGGATCGGATCTAAAGGAAAAAGCACAGAGACATTGAGTAGAGAAGAACATACTTTCTCAAGATTGGATAAGGCCCAAAGCAAGTGTTCATCCCTCTGTTTTATTTTACATCATTGTAAGGTGGATTAGAACATTGTGTTCGAACCACCAAAAAAAAAAGGTGTCTAGGATTAGACCATTTGGGTCGAATCCCTATAAAAAAAACTAGGTTGTACTATTTGGGTGTGAGGCCCATTCATAGTATAATTGGGACGACCCTAGAGTTGGGAAGTCTAACAGTGGACGTAGGTTAATTGAAACCGAACCACTATAAAATATCTATGCATTTATGTGGGTGATGTTTTTGACTTGAATGTTTTGATTGAACATTATGTCACTTACACACACAAGTAGATTCGGCCATATTTAATTAACAGTGGTTAATTCAAAAGGAAAAAGAACTCATTGCATATTTCATACAATTAAGTAATAATTTGGTTTAGAATTTTTTAAAAGGGAATTGAATTTAGAAATCTGACCTATTCACCCCCCTCTAGGTCATGCATTACTCTAGTAACGGAATTTCAATTGGTATCAGAATAAGGTTACTCTGAGTTGGACTTAATTGTCCAAGTTGATCCTATACTAGAATCATGCACAAAGGTGATAGTCACCCTATTTCTAAACCTCCCTATTTTGACGGCTCTAACTATGCCTCCTAGAAAGCAAAAATGAAAAGCCTTTTTATATCACTTGATGGAGCTGTTTGGGAATCAGTAGTAAGAGGTTGGGAACATCCGGTTGGGAAAATCACTGTAAAATCCACTAAAAATGAAGTAGGAAAATTTGTGCAACAAATTGTTGGTACTAAACCTAAGCATTACATCACCTGGACAGACATGAAAAAAATGTTATATATTGCAAATGGAAAGGCATTAAATGCCATTAACTGTGCTGTCTCCCCTGATGAATTCAAACGTATAATGACATGCTTGACAACCAAAGATGTTTGGGACATCTTAGAAAGGACACATGAGGGAACCTCAGCTGTTAAGAGGTCTAAACTCCAAATCCTCCAGTTTAAATTTGATAAGATACGCATGGAGGAAAGTGAAATGTTTATGGAGTGCTACTCGAAGCTAAGTGACATAGTAAATTCTATGTGGGCCCTAGGTGAAATAATTCCTGAATCTAAAGTGTGTACCAAAATACTTAGAAATTTGCCCAAACGTTTAAGCCTAAGGTAGCTGCTATTGAAGAGTATAGAGATGTATCTTTAATGAAAGTTGATAACTTAGTAGGACCTCTTCAAACTTATGAGCTCCACTTTGAAAATGAAATGCCTAAAAAGAAATATGTTGCCTTAAAGTCATTTTCAAATATTGATAACTCTAAAGAAGAAAAATTAGACTCTAAAAGTGAGGATGATGTGTCTTTGTTGGCTAAAAAATTCCTAAAAAACTTCAATAAAAGGAACAAGTTTAAGAACTTTAAAAGAATTGAACCAAAGGATAAAAATGCCAAAAGATTTGGTACACTAAAAAAAAAAAGGGAAAGATAAGGAAAGAACAAAAATACTATAATTTTAGAGGTCAAGGACACTTTACAGCTGAATGTCCATAAAAAGGAAATAAGAAGGCCTTAACAGGAACATATGAAAATTCGCCTCAATTAGAATGTAATTCTGATGAGTCCACTCAAGAAAAGTCTGAAATTTTAAAAGGATTTATAGCCTCTATCGTACCTTTTGGAAATGATTCAGAAAGTAAATCAGACAATGAGAAAGAAGATGATCTTCAAGAGGCTTATGATTCTTTTTTTCTAGAAAGTCAAAATCTAGCCAAAAAACTAAGTAAATAAAATATGAAAATACAAAGTTAATGAGCCAGTTGGAAGAAGAAAAAGGCATTAATGAAAATATTGTAACTACATTGAAAACTTCAAATGAGGAAAATCTTAAGCTAAAACAAATTCAAAATAAGTTACAGGATAAGTAAAAAATTATGTGAATGATATTAAAAAATTAGAAGATATTCGAAGTATCCTATCGGAAGAAATCATTTATGCTCAATCTGAAATAAACAATTTTAAAATCATAAACTCAACTTTGAAAATAAATTTACCCAAGGACAATATAAATTAGAAAGATTGCTAAACTCGGGTAAAACTCATGGTGACTAAATGGGTCTTGGGTACAACCAAAACAAAATAAAATCTGTGAACCAAATTGTGTTTGATAAAGGCCAATCCTCTAGACCTTCAATATTAAATATTTTTACTGTGCTAAAAGAGGACATTTCAGATTTGAGTGCAAACTTCGAAAAAGACACTTATGGGAAAAAGCTAACAAAAGACAACTTGAAGAGAAAAATTATGAAAAAGAAAAGAGAGAATATTATCATCGTTAAAATTTGGCTAAAAAATTGAACAAACTTCTAAATAAAAAGATGAGCAAAAGATTTGGGTATAACCTTCAAAAACCAGTCCCAAAAATTCTAAAATCCATAATCACTATGAAATGGGTCCCAAAGTATAAAAGCTTGATTGTTTATACATCACTAATGGATGAAAATCAATCAAAGTGGTACCTTGATAGTAGTTGCTCAAGGCATATGACTGGGGACAAATCTTTTATGTCCAATCTTGTAGACTTCAATGGTGGTTCAGTTACTTTTGGTGATGGAAATTTGGCTAAAATTATAAGGAAAGGAACCTTAAAATTGAATGACTCTCTTACCTTAGATGATGTTTTGCTTGTTGATGGTTTTAAACACAATCTCTTAAGTATATCTCAAATATGTGAGAAAGATCATTATGTCACACTCAGAAAGAATGATTGCCAAATCTATAACATATAGAGGTCACCAACAAGAAATGTGTGGGCTAAAATGGTCCGGTACTGGCCAACAAAATTGGCTAGTGGGGGCAATGACAATCTCCTATACATATGGGATAGGTCAACGGCCTCTTCCAATTCCCCCACCCAGTGGCTTCACATATTCGAAGATCACGCCGCTGCTGTGAAAGCTATTGCATGGTGCCCATTTCAAAGCAATCTTTTGGCTTCCGGCGGTGGTGCTGGAGATCGCTGCATCAAGTTTTGGAACACCCATACAGGAGCTTGTTTGAATTCAGTGGATACGGGTTCTCAAGTCTATTCCTTGCTGTGGAGCAAAAATGAGAGGGAATTGCTGAGCTCACATGGATTAACACAAAACCAGCTTACCCTCTGGAAATACCCATCAATGGTCAAGATGGCGGAGCTCACTTGCCATACTTTTAGAGTTCTTTTTATGGCTCAGGTATTAATAAACATAACTGATGCAGAAGAGCCAAAAGAATAAGAAAATAGAACTTACCATCTTCATTGTTATTAATTTTGGTTTTTGTTTTCCCCTTTACTACTTTTGCAAAGTCCGGATGGCTGCATTGTAGCATCTACAGCAGGTGATGAAACTTTGAGATTTTGGAATGTCTTTGGATTGACCTTATCATAAACCTTATTCTCAATCACTCTATATAATCTTCCATGTCATTTTTTATCCAATTCCTCTATATTTTCATAGGTTGCCCGTTCCTCTTAGTGCTTCGATCATTATTACAGAACGAAAGTGGCTAAGCCAAATGGGCTTGTTGCCCGTTTATGAATCAGGGCTCCAAGCAGAAACACATGGTGTAGATAAAATGATATACTTTATAAGCTCAAACCCTGAGTTAAAGTTTTCTGCCATTCAATCTTAGGTTGAGGCTCATATTTTAGCTAATATTGGAAACTTCAATTGATATTTCTAAATATTAGTCATGTTAAGTTGTTAAAGTTTTTAGTTGTTAGAGTTTGGTTTGACTTAAACTACTTAGCAAGTAATCCCTATTGTTAAGGGAAGAGTTGTTTGTTTTTGACCTATTCTTTAGCCAGTCACCACGTAAGTAGAGATAGTGTTATGTGGGTTGCTCTTTTCTATTTTCCAGTTCTATGTAAGGCTATTTACAGCCAAGTTTGTTGTTGAATTGGATAAGATTATTCTTCCAATTTTAGTGTTCAAAGTTACTGCAAATTGTTCCTAACATCTGGTATTCAGAGCAAGGTTGCAGGGGCCTGATCAAAACTAGAAAAGCAGCAGTCTTTTCAGTGTGTGGTAGTAAGAATATGGCGACGGAGAACAGCTTTGCGCAACCTGCGATTCTGAAGTTTGATGGATACTATGATCATTGGGTGATGCTCATGGAGAATTTCTTGCATTCCAAAGAATATTGGAGCTTGGTTGAAAATGGGATCCCTGTAGCAGCAGAAGGCGTTGATCGCACTAAAAGGAAAAGGAAGGCTATTGAGGATCAACAACTGAACGATTTGAAGGCTAAGAACTATCTTTTCCAAGCAATTGATCGATCAATCCTTGAGACCATCTTGAACAAAGATACATCAAAGAATATTTGGGATTTTTTGAAGTAGAAGTACCAAGGGATGGCACGAGTCAAACGAGCACACTTACAAGCACTTCGAAGGGGTTTCGAAATTATTCAAATGAAGGAAGGAGAATCTGTGAATGAGTACTTTGCTCAAACCCTCACTATAGCCAACAAGATGAGGATTCATGGTGAGACCATGGCAGATGTTGTTGTCATTGAAAATATCTTGCAATCCATGACTCCCAAATTTAATTATATTGCCTGCTCTATTGAGGAATTGAATGACATCAACACCTTATCCATTGATCAGTTGCAAAGTAGTCTTTTGGTACATGAACAACATATGAATGGTCCTGTGGTTGAAGAACAAGCATTGAAGGTTACTTATGAAGATCGATCAAGAGGAGGAAGAGGATGAGGTCGTGGTGGTTTTCGAGGACGAAGACGAGGAAGAGGAAGAGCCACACAAAGTTTTGACAACTCCACTGTAGAGTGCTATAACTGCCATAAGCTAGGACATTATTCATATGAATGTCCAAGGAAGGAGAAGGAGGCTAACTATGTAGAAGCTCAGGAGGAGATGTAGCTGATGGCATATGTGGATGACAATGAAGTTAAAAAGAAGATGTGTGGTTTCTTAACTCAGGTTGTAGTAATCATATGTGTGGAAAGAAGGATTTTTACTCTGACCTTGATGAAAGCTTCAGAGAATCTGTGAAGTTGGGAAACAACTCAAGTATGGCTGTGAAGGGAAAAGCAATGTAAGGCTCCAAGTAAAAGGAATTTCTCAGATAATCACTGGGGTGTTTTATGTACTTGAGCTGAAGAACAACTTACTGAGCATTGGACAGCTACAAGAGAAGGGACTTGCAATTCTATTTCAACATGGAAAGTGCAAAATTTATCATTATGAGAGGGCCTTAATTATGGAGACTGGAATGTCCTCAAACAAAATGTTTATTTTGCTTGCTACATCTCTGCCGAGTGCATCTACTTGTTTCAACATAACCACAGAAGATCCAACTCAATTGTGGCACTGTAGATATGGACACTTGAGCTTCAAAGGTTTGAAAACTCTTGATCAGAAGAAGATGGTGAGTGGCCTGCCACAACTCAAGGCACCTTCAAAGCTATGTAAAGATTGCTTGGTAGGAAAGCAACAGAGAGATCCATTCCCAAAGGAGAGCACATGGAGGGCTTCTCAAATCCTTCAACTAGTACATGCTGATATCTGTGGACCAATCAAACCTGTCTCAAACAGCAAGAAAAATTACTTGATCACCTTCATTGATGATTATAGTTGCAAAACTTGGGTTTATTTCTTGGTAGAGAAGTCAAAAGCCTTTGTTACTTTCAAAAGCTATAAGAATCGTGTTGAGAAAGAAACAGGTTCATGCATAAGAGGTCTACGTACTGATCGTGGCGATGAATTTAGATCACAAGAGTTCAATGATTTTTGTAATGAGAATGGTATACATAGACAACTGACAGCTGCGTACACTCCACAGTAGAACGGGGTTGTAGAAAGAAAGAATAGAACCATTATAAATATGGTTCGTAGCATGCTTTCAGAGAAGAAGATCCCAAAAACTTTCTGGCCTGAAGCAGTCAATTGTATTGTACATGTCTTGAATCAAAGTCCAACACTTGCAGTGAGAAAGAGGACTCCAGAAGAAGCTTGGAGTGGAGTTAAACCATCAGTTGAATACTTTAAGGTTTTTGGATGTGTTTCTCATGTTCATGTACCTGACAGCAAAAGAACAAAGCTTGATGACAAAAGTGTGAGTTGTGTCTTACTTGGAGTCAGTGAGGAGTCAAAAGCATATAGATTATATGATCCAGTCTCTCAGAAGATCATTGTGAGCAGAGATGTTGTGTTTGAAGAAGATAGGAATTCGGATTGGGACAAGAGACATGAAGAATCAATTGTAGCTGATCTGGAATGGGGTAACAGTAATGAAGAAACAATCATTTTTTATAACAATGAAGGAGAAAATGAAGCTGACCACAATGAGAATACAGAAGAAGAAGAAGAGAATTCTACTGAAGAGAGTTCACCTAGTTCCAATGAAGGAAGAACCAGAAGATCACCTGTTTGGATGAGAGATTATGAAAGTGGAGAAGGTCTCTCTAAAGAAGAAGAAGATGTAGCTAATTTAGTCATGTTTGCAGCTGCTGATCCAATCTCTTTTGAAGATGCTGTGAAAAGTGACAATGGAGAAAAGCTATGGATTTGGAAATAGAGGCAATAAAGAAGAATGATACATGGGTGTTGACAGAGTTACCTGCTGGAGGAAAGAAAATTGGAGTAAAATGGGTGTACAAGACAAAACTCAATGAGGATGGAGAAGTAAATAAATACAAGGCACAATTGGTAACAAAGGAGTATGCTCAACAACATGGGGCAGATTATACTGAAGTGTTTGCACCTGTGGCACGATTAGATACAATTCGTTTGGTGATGACACTTGCAGCTCAAAAAGGATGGACCATCTATCAGTTAGACGTGAAATCTGTTTTCCTGCATGGTGAACTGAGTGAAGAAGTATCTGTTGAGCAGCCTCGTGGTTATGAACATAAAGGTAATGAGCAGAAAGTTTACAAGCTGAAGAAGGCCCTATATGGACTTAAGCAAGCTCCACGAGCTTGGTATAGTCGTATAGAGTCCTATTTTGTGAAGGAAGGGTTTGAAAGGTGCCATCATGAGCCTACCTCGTTTATCAAGACAGAAACAGGAGGTAAAATTCTGATTGTAAGTCTTTATGTTGATGATCTTATATTCATTGGCAATGATGAGTCAATATTTACTGATTTTAAAAGATCTATGATGCTTGAGTTTGGCATGACTGATCTTGGGAAGATGAGATATTTTCTTGGTATTGAAGTAATGCAAAGGTCTGATGGTATCTTCATCAGTCAGAAGAAATACGTGCTGGAAGTGTTGGAAAGGTTTGGAATGGGGTTCATAACCCTATTGTCCATGGAGAAAAGCTTTAGAATGATGAAGATGGAGTAAAGGTAGACAGTACCTATTATAAGCAAGTTGTAGGAAGCCTTATGTATTTAACTGCTACTCGATCGGATGTCATGTTTGTTGTAAGTCTTATCAGCAGATACATGGGGAATCCTACCAAGCTTCACTTGCAAGAAGCAAGAAAGATCCTAAGGTATTTAAAAGGTACAATTGATTTTGGAGTGTTCTATAAGAAGGGAGGAAATGAGGAACTAATTGCTTACATAGATAGTGATTATGCTGGGGATTTGGATGATAGGAAGAGCACTTCAGGTTATATGTACTTATTAAGTTCAGAGGCAGTGTCATGGTTGATGTGATTTTGATTTAACTCGCAAGCGCACGAACCAATTAATAGTATAGTGTATGAGTGTGAGGTCGTACCCAAGGGAAATCAACAAAATATATGTACGAAATAAAAAATGGCACTATTAAAATAGTGTGACTTAATAAAATAATTTTCCAAAACATGGAGTTATTATCTTAATTTAGCATAAAAATTAATTAATTATCTAGCTTTAGTAGTTAACATAAATTTTGATTAAAATAGCGGAGTAAATTTAAATGACCTCAATCTAATTTAAAATGTAAATTTAATAAACAAATAAAATATTTCTAACCTAGTTAAATCGTTTTGAGGATTTTTAAGAAAGAATAAAATAAATCAATAATAATAAATTCTTTACATATTTTACAATGGAAGTCACGACAAATATCGAAGGCGGCATGTTATCCTATTTAAAAATAAAATCATGGCCTAGACTATGAAATATTCTGGAATTATAAAATATAATTCAAGTTCATCATTTATTAAAATTCTAATTAGAATAATTACGTCGTCCATTAAATCAAAAATTTACAATTCAAGCCTTACGCTTAAGCGAGATTTAAACTTGCATTTTCCAAATCTAAAATAAATCGTTCTTGAAAAGAACCTTAGACTGGATAATTGGTCAAATCCCACTGATCCTAACAGAGGTTCCACTATTCCTTGAAAAATTCTAAAATTAATTTGTTTCATAAAGTTCAGTAAAAAGAATTAAAATAAAAATAAAAACCATCATTATCAAATATTCAATAATTGGGAATAACATAAATCTAAACAAACCACCATGAATTTCATTTAAAAATTGGAAAATAATGAAATACAACCCTTTGGACATTATTACATAAAAATAAAATAAATAACTTATAAGAAATTAAATATTTTTTCTGTCTTTAGTCGTCCAACTTCAGCCTTCAATGCCTTGCCCGGTTCATCATTCAATGGACCCACGGCCATCAATTTATAGGAGTCAAAAGAGATGAGATAAGGGACCCTTCAAATTCAGCCAAGATAAGGGACCCAATCAAATTCAACCGATTTTATCCCTTTTTTCTCTCTGTTGAGATAGGCTAACACCATCTTATATTTGATCTTCCTTTATCCTTATCTTCTCTATCTTCTTCTGCTGTTGCTAAGTTTCAAAAACTGGATAGTAAGATGGGCTACTCGGCCTTCCTCTCTCTTATCTCTTCCGGTCATCTTGATCGGCAAAACCAATTTCTTTTACCTTATCTCTTCTTCAAAAGAAATTCACTAGTCTCACTTGGTCTTTTGGACTTGGATCCCATACTTAGACTTTTGTTTGACCTGGAATACTTGTGGACTTTCGCATATAGGCTTCAGACTCGAACAGTGGATCCATTTGTGTGTTTATAAATTTTTACCACCTTTACAATTTAATACAGTCTAAAAAATATTATTATAATTCAAACTCTCATATCCGGATCTGAATTATAATAATTTACAATAATTCCAAATCAAATTAGGTGGTAAAACTTATAAACTTTCCAAAAATAGGACTATGGCCCACTTTTTTGCATTTTAATTCTTTTTTCTTATATTCTCACAAATACACTGCAAAACTTGAAAACTCCATTAAACGTATCTAATATTCACAAATCAAAGGCTAACTAATCCAAAATTAAAGGGTAAAATGGTAATTTTCAGTGCTCAACAGTGGTCATCGAAGAAGTAGCCAATAGTCTCATTATCCACAACTGAGGCAGAGTTCATTGGTGCAGCTTCTTGTGCTTGTCAAGCAGTGTGGTTAAGAAGGGTTTTGGAGAAGCTTGGTCCACTCTCAAAGTGAGTCTACAATTGTTCATTGTAATAATAGTTCAACAATCAAGTTTGCCAAGAATCCAGTGATGCATGGACGCAGCAAACACATAGATGTTCGTTTTCATTTTCTTCGTGAACTCACAAAGGATGTGAAACTAGTTCATTGCAATACTCAAGGAGCAAGTAGCAGATGTGATGACTAAGCCTCTAAAGCTTGATGCATTTTTGAAGTTGCGAAATCTGGTGGGTGTGTGTTTACTTTCAGATGTAAATTGATTGCTAGTAGGCATTCAGTTGAAGGGAGGATGTTAAGTTGTTAAAGTTTTTAGTTGTTAGAGTTTGGTTTGACTTAAACTACTTAGCAAATAATCCATATTGTTAAGGGAAGAGTTGTTTGTTTTTGACGTATTCTTTAGCCAGTCACCACGTAAGTAGAGATAGTGTCGCGTGGGTTGCTCTTTTCTGTTTTTCAGTTCTGCTGTAAGGCTATTTACAGCCAAGTCTGTTGTTGAATTGGATAAGATCATTCTTCCAATTTCAGTGTTCAAAGTTACTGCAAATTGTTCCTAACAAGTCAATATTTCCAAAAAATAGATATTTCGTCTTAGACACATACTGAAAATTTGGGCAAAATTTTAGATTTTTGCTGAAATTTTGTAATCAGCTCTAAGTCTCTAACCCCATCAATGATCTCTAAGGCTGTGTGTGAGGAGATTCATGATAATTGGTCCTCCTAAAACTTGTATATTGGCTTGGTTATGAGGCCTATGCAATCTAGTATAATGGGCCCTATATATCTGATCCAAGAATCTCTCCAATCTACTCAAGAATATCGGGTGATTTTTTTTTCTCTCTCATTTTTTTTTACAAATCTCGCCGTTTCGGCCGATATCGGCGAATCTCGGTCATATCGGCCGAGATCTCACTAGTACGGCCGATACATCTCATATCGGCAGAGATATCTCGGGCGTAAAAAACCAAAGATATCTCGGGCCTTTTTTTGACCCCTGAGTCTACTCATCATGTAATACCCTAACCTAAATTAGGCGAGTTTAGTTTAATAAATCCTTCTTAGACCGGTTAATCTCAAAGATTACAGTTAGAGCTTTGTGAAAAGTCCAGGTGTGGCCCAATCTGAGTTCGAAGACTCAGTGATCCAGCTCGTCCAGGTGGAGGGGAAAAATGGTAATTGACCACTTATTGTTATTATTTTATTTATTGTGTTATTATGTGATTATTATTGGATGATATTATTCTCCTTAATCAAGAATCCCTATTTCTGATTTTAAAATAATTTTATTTTCAGAAAATAGTATTTAAAACTGCCCGTCAAAACCCCGAAAGGGAAAGATAAATATTTTTCAATGGTTTTGGAAATGAGATAATTTTCGAAACAAGTATAGTATGTTAGACCATTTTAGTATGGTCTAATTTATTCTTTCAAACTCCAAAATAAGGATCTTATATTGTTTTATTTAATGCAAGTTAAAACTGGTAAATAGTGCAAAATTATGGGCTTTATTTAAATCTATGGTTTTAAGTCAGTTTTAAATCTCCAAATTTTTATGGTGATTAGAGTTTTTAAAACCCAACTTATCTATCAGGTTGGATTAAAAATTTTGAGCTTTTAAAATCGTGTTTTAAGTTAAAAATCGAGTTTTTATCAAAAGAGAACTTATTTGCAAAACTGAAGTTATTGGATGGTTGATCTGCAACCAATGACCGAACAGTACCGTTACTGTACAGGACGTAGGCACAGCTGCATGCAAATCGCCCTGTGGCCTCCCTCGATTCATCAGTGATTTCTATAAAATCACCCTCAGATCACTGGTTTAACTCCCAAAAAATTTTCTATCTCCCTCTTAGCTACTTTGTGAGACTAAACCAGCCGATCCCTCTCTTTTTTTCTAAGCCTTTTCCTTACTGTAAGTTCAAAGAGGAGATTTTTTCAAAAGTTGGATTTTCAACCTAGGAACTCAAGTGAAGGTAACCACTCTGCTCCTCTTTAAATTTTAATCGGTTTAGAATCAAGAAAAACCAAATTTGGCCAAGTCTTGAGTGTGTAAAACAGATTTGAAGTTTAAGGAAAATGTGGGATTTCTTGTACCGGTGTGATTTTCGTTTTAAGATCCATTGGCCTATTAAGTTATAAAGCTCCAAACCACTTCCTATGGAAAGAGGACTCACTGAGGAGTCCATCTGACCGGTTAGATGTGAAAACCGAATCTAGGAAACCCATTGTTTATAGATTCGTATTTCAAAGAGTGTTGCCCGTTACTGTCTGCCATTGCAGACAGAGGAGAAATACAACTCTCAGACGGTCCGAGAGTTGTGCTTTGGACGATCCGAGGGTAACACCGTTCGGATGGTCCAAGAGTGACCTTCGGATGTTCCGGGCTTCAGCCCGAAGTCCCGAAGCGTCCGAGGCTAACCATTTCTCAGCCGGATGTTCCGAGCTATGTTCGAAAGGACCGAACCCCTCTCGAACGATCCGAGCTTCACTCGGCATGATCCGAGACACATAGACCCACCGAAGCGTGTTTTTCTATTTTTTTGGTTCGGAAGGACCTTCGGACGATCCGAATCTAGACCCAAGTTCCGAAGTCAGTGACTAGTTTAGACAGTGGTTCAGATGATCCGAAGCCACATTACCTGATTCCGAGGCATGTTCCGAGGGATCCAGTTTTTTAATGTAAACTCTTGATTGTTTAATGATGCATGTGATGTTTATGCCCTTAATAAATTAAAAGTGTACTAACCCTCTTCTTTTATTACTATAGTTTATATACTATTTTATTTACTTGCAGGCCAACTCTATCTGTCGGGCACTGAGTGATTTCACTTATAGGCCAATGCTATATTTGTCGGACACTGAGTCACATCGAGGCCTTACTCAACATGTCAATCTGGTCCTATCCAGAAGACAATAAAGAAGTGACCTGAGTATCTAGACCTAACTCAATAAGTCAATCTGGTCATGTCCAGAAGACAATATGAGTTTTGGACTGAGCACCTTATTATTTCTATATTGTGGATTATTGTAACTTAAAATTGTTAGAAACCAAGTAGGAGACTCAATTCCATGTACCTTGGAGATTTTTGGGAAAAACGGTATGGTTTTGAAATATTACTTGTATGTATACATGTGAATGCGCTATGTATGTTGACTTATTATTGATTGTGTACTTGCTTGCTTGTTGAACAGAGACCGCGATACCACACATTTTAGGTGAGGGAACTTAACTTTGCAGTAGGTGTAATCAGGTTTTTAATGAGATAGATCTTGAGCAATGAGTGGTTTCAAGTTTGATGAACCCACTCATGTGCCTAGACATGATGCACTTTTGTAAGAAGTGCTTATGATAGTTGTGAATGTTTATGATATTGATCATATGAGATATGTAATATTGCTTCCACGTACCTTTTACTATTAAACCATCGCTGATCTAAGTGTGTCGGTTACATCTATTGGACTAGGTGGGTCGACAGTAACTGACAAGGTGTGTCAGTACCGGTTTTGAGGTGTATGCCGGAGATGTACTTGCAAAGAGTATTTTGACCGTGTCGGGACCTAATACTATTGGTGTCAGTATAGTATCTAGGGGTTACGGTGGATGACAACAGTAAGGGGAAAGATGATGAGAATATAAATGATGATGAGATTATACTTGATATTGAGAACTTATTATCAAGCATGAGATATTATATTGTAAACGTTGATTATTTGGCTAACCTGATGTTTCATTAAATTGCACTGTTATATTTCCTTCACTGGACTAGTTAGCTCACCCCACTCACATTTCAGGATATGAACCCGAGGAGGAGAACCCTCCATTTAAAGCTTAGGATGGATAAGCTGCTGCGTTGCCTTGGGATTCCCAATGAGGGGAATTCCGCTATCTTTGCTTTTTGGTTCTTTGAACCGATTGCTTATGTAAAGTACCGGGCGTGGTACTTAGTTTGCATTAATGTGATGTATTAAAATACCATATATCTGTAGTTACTCTCATGTTGTAATAATAAATCGTTGTTGGATTTATGTACTGATGTTTGTGTCTTTTTAGGGTAGACTTATGGTATGTGTTTGAGTCTACATGTTGAGATCATGTGTGCCCTTTGGGTCTAACTGTTGATTCGGCCCATTTAGAATTCTGGAGTTAGTTTAGTTTAAAAAAAAATCAGTCGCTTTCCGGGCCCACCTTTCGGGTCGGAGCGTGACAGTTTGGTATCAGAGCTTCGGCTCAAACTCTAGGACTGTGATGGGTTACAGCATAGTTGGACTTATTTTTTGTTTAGAACTACTATTGTTGTTGACATTCTCCTGTTTTGTGATACAGATATGTCAAGCAATGTAGAGTACACCGAGTTGTGGGACAGAGGGACCCCTAGCTGTCTAATAGATCTGGTTTCTTTAGATGATTCTAACGTGCCGAACTTCATTAATGAAGTTGTACCTAGTGAGGATATGGAAGTAGAATCACCTGCAGCTGTGGTTCCAGCCTTGGTACCTGAAGAGGATGTGGGAGATATCCCAAACTTAGAAGAATCTGTAGGAGAGATAGGCTCGCCCGAGTATACTCCGGCTGCTCCAACTTCGAATGAGCTGTCAGATTATATGTGCGAATTATGGAATCAGGAGGGGTACAACTGTACTTATTGCCCCCACCCTATTGATGTCATTTGCCCTGTTTGCAGATTTCGCGGGCATGGGAACGTAAGGACTAACTGTCCTTATACTGGGGGACAAGGGATCATACCCTGTCTGACCTGTGGAGTGTTGGGGCACAAGTCGGCGGCATGCCCTGATAACTTCTATTATTTTGGTGATGATGTAGAGTCTTCTACGAAAGATTAGTCTAGAGATGTTAAGAGAGTGTCGGGGAATTGGGACATTTTGTAAGGGTTGAGTCATGTTTTGTTGTTTTGAAGGGTTTTCTAACCCTACTAACCTTTGTACTTGTAATGAAAGTTTGAATGATTTCTAATGAATTGTGCAACTTGTGTGATTTGCCTTAACAAGCTTCTTAAATAATTAAGTGCTATTTACAAGTGTAAACAACAGATGTCAGGACCTAACGCTAACGGAAACAGAAACGACTGCCGCGGGAGGAGGACAGGTCTTCTACCCCGCGATTTACCCAATGAAGCTATTTATGCAGCGGTGGAAGCATTTCAGCAGATAGCTGAAAATATGCGACGCCCTCCCATCCGAACGCAAGAAAAGAGAGCCACCTCGGCTCAAAGAGTTCAAGCGATTGAACTCGACAATCTTTTCAGGGACAGAGGGCCCAAGTGTAGCAAGGAACTGGCTAACCCAAATGAGTCAGATTTTGAACACCTTAGCCATTGCAGACGATCTGAGAGTGACTTTGGCGGCGTACCAGTTGGAAGGAAACATTTACGAGTGGTGGGAAGCTAAGAATTTGGTTCGTAACCACGACCCAATGACGTGGGAAGAGTTTTCTGCAGCCTTCCTGGCCCGTTACTTCCCGAAGACCGTCCAGGAAGCGAGGAAGTGAGAATTCCTCAATATCCAGTAGGGTTCCGACTTAGTAGCACAGTATACCATGAGGTTCATCGATTTGATGCAGTTTGTGCCTTGGATAGCGGCAAACGAAGAGGAGAAGATTCAGCACTTTGAGAATGGACTCCGACCTTTTCTGTAGCGGCAAGTGACCGGCCTAACTTTAAATAGCTTGGAGGAGATTATTGATCGGGTTTTGAAGGTGGAAATAGTGGATTCCATCAATAGGAGCGCCGACCACTTCCAGAAACCTTCCTCCAACAAGAAGGCCAAGTTTAACCAGCAGAAGCCGTCCTTCAAGAGGAGCCAACCTGCTGCAGGACAGTCAAGTTGATCCAACACACAACGGCTAGTGTGTTATACCTGCAGCCAGCCTGGGCATATGTCTAAGTCTTGCCCAGCAGGAAGGGAAAAGGCATGCCATCATTGCAAGCAAACCGAACACCTACTTAGAGAATGTCTTTATATCGGTGGAGCTGCACCTTCGCAAGGCGCAGGAGCTTCTTTTTCGGTGGCGCAACCATCTGTTGGTTGAGGTTCTCAGCAAACCTCCAGAGGTTCGGTGGTACCTAGGAATGGACCACCTCGGAATAGTCAGGGGAGAGGACAAGGATGTCTTCAGACCACTCAGGGGAGAGTCTACACGATTGGGACTTAGAAGGAAGAGTCGATGGAGAATACAGTGATGGAAGGTACCCTTACTCTGTTCAGTCTTTTGGCACGAGTGTTTTTTGATACCGGTGCTTCACATTCCTTTATCTCTAGAGCTTGTTGTGATAGATTGGGTTTGAAACCGGTAGAAGTAGATGACCCGCTAATGGTAGTATCACCCTTGGGTAAGAGAGCCATGGTAAATCAAAGGTGTAGATCTTGTGTTTTGAGAATTAGCGGTGTATAGTTGTCCTATGATTTTCTTATTTTGGAAATGACGGACTTTGACATCATCCTTGGCATGGATTGGTTGTCAGTTTTTTAGGTTTTGATCGACTGTTCTCAGAGGAAATTTGTGAGGTCTCCTCAACCAATGAGAGGTTTATGGAGAAGTTGGTACCTTATGAGAAGATGAGTCACTTTCTCTGGCCTTAGGGCGTATCCTGGTAGTGTGGTGGCGAGCATGGGTTGGGAAGATGTAGGTGGTGTAGGGTCTATTGCTCATCGGGTGGTGTGTGAGTTTATGGATGTGTTTCCTGACCAGTTAGCTGGGCTACCTCCACGTCGAGGGATAGAGATTGTTATAGACGTACAGCCAGAAGCATCTCCAATTTCCATGGCACCGTATCGGATGGCGCCGGCTGAACAAAGGGAGCTAACTACGTAGGTAGATGAGCTTTTTAGACTTGGTTTTATCCGTCAGAGCAACTTGCCATGGGACGCACCTGCTCTTTTTGTGAAAAAAAAGGATGGATGGATGAAGATATGTATAGATTAACGGCAACTCAACCAGGTAACCGTTAAGAATAAGTATCCTTTGCCTAGAATAGATGACCTCTTTGATCTTTTGAGAGGACTGAGATGTTTTTCGAAAATCGATCTGAGGTCGGGTTACCAACAGTTACGGATTCGAGAGGAAGACATTCCTAAGACTGTTTTCCGGACGCAGTATGGTTTGTACTAGTTTGTGGTGATGCCTTTTGGTTTGACCAACGCGCCAGCCATGTTTATGGATTTGATGAATCGCATTTTCCGACCGTACCTGAGAGATTTTGTGATAGTCTTCATAGACGATATCTTGATCTTTCGTCGTCCGAGGAGGAGCACGAGCGTCATCTGCGCATTTTTCTGCAGACTCTTAGAGGTCATCAATTGTACGCTAAGCTAAGCAAGTGCGAGTTTTGGTTGACTCAAGTGCAGTTTCTTGGACACGTGGTGTCTCCAGGAGGGATCTCGGTAGATCCAGTGAAGGTAGAAACAGTGAAGACTTGGGAAGTCCCAAGAACGTGTTCGAGATCAGGAGCTTTCTGGGATTAGCAGGATATTACCTAAAGTTTATCCCACATTTCTCCCAGATCGCAGTACAGATGACTCGGCTGACGAGGAAGAACGTTAAGTTTGAGTGGAGCAAAGCTTGTGAAAAAACATTCCATTGACTACGTCTCCAGTTTTGGTAATACTCGAACAAGGACGAGGTTATGATGTGTATTGTGATGCGTCTAAGTTTGGTTTGGGTTGTGTGCTGATGCAAGAGGGGAAGGTGGTAGCTTATGGTTCCAGGCAATTGAAGGGACATGAACAGAACTACCAGACTCATGATTTGGAGTTGGCAGCCGTTGTCTTCTCGTTGAAGTCGTGGAGACATTACTTGTATGGTGAGAAGTTCAATGTGTTTTCTGATTACCACAGTCTCAAGTATATCTTCACTCAGAAAGACCTGAATATGAGGCAACGAAGATGGATGGAGTACTTGAGAAATTACGACTTCAGTCTCTCTTATCACCCAAGAAAAGCCAACGTAGTGGCCGATGCCTTAAGTAGGAAGTCACATAGCAACGTGGCGAGGATGGCATCCTTGCAGTGGAAGATGTTGAAAGTTCTATCCGAGTACGATTTGGAGCTGATCAAAGGGAACGGGTCAGCAAGAATTAACAGTTTGGTTCTGCAACTCGAGGTGATTAGATTGGTAATGGAAGGACAGCAGAACGATCCAGAAGCAAAGGAGTTGGTAACTCAACTTTCAGGAGGAGTGACCCTGGAAGATTGGAAGATCAAGGCGGACGGAGGTCTGACGTTCAAAGATAGACTTTTTGTACCAAAGTCAAACGAGTGCAGGAGAAAGGTGTTTGATCACTTTCATTGTTCTCGCTTTGCAGTGCATCCTAGTGGGACAAAGATGTATCACGACTTGCGGCGACTGTTCTGGTGGAAAAGGATGAAGCGAGAGGTAGCAGATTTTGTATCAAAGCGCCTAACTTGTCAACAAGTGAAAGCGGAACATCAACGACCTGGTGGAAAGATGCAACCTTCAGAAGTGGCTGAATGGAAATTGGAGCACATCACAATAGACTTTTTAACCGGATTCCCGAAGTCTTCTAAGAAGAATGATGTTATTTGGGTAATAGTCGATCGATTGACGAAATCAGCTCACTTTCTGCCGATCAAGAAGACAGATTCTTTTACTACTCTAAGTAAATTGTATTTAAAGGAGTTAGTCAGATTGCATGGAGTGCCTGTATCCATTGTGTCTGATAGTTATCCTAGGTTTGTATCAAGATTTTAGCAGGGATTGCAAGAGGAGTTGGGGACTAAGCTGTGCTTCAGCACTGTTTTTCACCCTCAGACAGATGGTCAATCAAAGAGAACCATTCAAACCTTGGAGGATATGCTAAGAGCTTGTGTTATGGATATGCAGGGAAGTTGGGAAGATCACTTGCCTTTGATCGAGTTTGTCTACAACAACAGTTATCACTCCAGTGTACAGATGGCACCCTACGAGGCTCTGTATGGTAGACCTTGCAGATCACCTCTTTGTTGGACAAAGGTAGGAGACAAAAAACTTCTAGCACCTGATCTAGTGCGTGAGACATCGGAGCAAGTTGAAGTGATCAGACAACGTCTCAAGACAGCCCAGAGCAGACAAAAGAGTTATGCTGACAAAAGGCAAAGACCTTTGGAGTTTGAAGTTGGCGACCGAGTTTTCTTACGTGTGGCACCACGTCATGGAGTGCAAAGGTTTGGGCACAAAGGGAAACTATCACCTCAATATGTTGGACCCTTTGAAATCTTGAAGAGGATAGGGGAAGTGGCCTATCAGTTGGACCTTCCTCAAGCTTTGGAGAGAGTGCATAGTACATTTCACGTGTCTATGTTAAGGAAGTACGAGCTTGATCTGTCGCATGTAATAAGTTTTGAAGATATTGAAGTCTTAGAGGACCTAACCTTCGAAGAAGTGTCGGTGAAGATACGAGGACATCGGACTCAAGAGCTCAGGAGGAAGTCTATTCCTCTAGTGCAAGTACTGTGGCAACATCGGGACGTGCAACACGAGACATGGGAACCTGATCGACGATGCGAAAGGTGTACCCTGGCCTGTTCACTGGCCAAAAAGGTACAAGTTGTTTTAAATTTCGGGACGAAATTTCTTTTAAGGGGGTAGGATGTAATACCCTGACCCAAATTAGGCGAGTTTACTTAATAAATCCTTCTTAGACTGGTTAATCTCGAAGATTAAGGTTAGGGCTTTGTGAAAAGCCCAGGTGTGGCCAATCTGAGCTCGAACACTCAGTGATCCAGCTCGTCCAGGTGGAGGGGAAAAATGGTAATTTACCACTTATTATTATTATTTTATTTATTGTGTTATTATGTGATTATTATTGGATGATATTATTCTCCTTAATCAAGAATCCTTATTTCTGATTTTAAAATAATTTTATTTTCAGAAAATAGTATTTAAAGCCGCCCGTCAAAACCCCGAAAGGGAAAGATAAATATTTTTCAATGGTTTTGGAAATGAGATAATTTTCGAAACAAGTATAGTATGTTAGACCATTTTAGTATGGTCTAGTTTATTCTTTCAAACCAAAAAATGAGGATTCTAAATTGTTTTATTTAATGCAAGTTAAAACATGTAAATAGTGTAAAATTATGGGTTTTATTTAAATTTATGGTTTTAGTGAGATTTAAATCTCCAAATTTTTATGGTGATTAGAGTTTTTAAAACCCAACTTATCTATCAGGTTGGATTAAAAATTTTGAGCATTTAAAATCATGTTTGAAGTTAAAAATCGAGTTTTTATCAAAAGAGGACTTATTTGCAAAAGTGAAATTATTTGAAAACTGATCTGCAACCAATGACCGAACAGTACCATTACTGTACCGAACGTAGGCGCAGCTGCTGTAACGCCCCACCCTTTTCGAGAATTCAGAGTCTAATTTTTTTTTATAATAATAATATAACAACACCAGAAGAGGGCAGACGACGTCACGATGCGAGCTAAGTCCGGACTACCCAAGTCCGACCCTTAACTGGCCACCCACGTGTGCATGGACTAAACCCATGAAGGACAAACTACACATGGAACTAAGTTAAAACATGCGGAATAGCCATAACTAATTGCGGAACTAAATTGATGCGGAATATAATCAATCTTAAGTTAACCATACACTCCTAGATAGCAAAGCACAGGTCATCCATTATAAACTACTTATACCAAATCAAGGTTCATCAAACAGTTTATAAACCATAGCAAAGTTTACTAGCTATTACATATCCATAATATGTAATTTCAAAAGACAGTAATATAGAAATTCCATTCATCATTCATGCGCTTAAGCTTGGCTCCCCTCCAGGTCCACGACCTTCTCTTTCCCTTTTCCATTTCCTGCATTATCCTCTATGGATAGAATTAGGGCGTTAGATCAACACGCCCAGTAGGATTTCCGATTAGGGCTACCACATGGTTAGTATATAAAAACATGCATGTAACATAATATATATGGTTATCAAAAACAGATAAATCAATGCTATGTAAATATGCACATATAATGAGTCCCTCCCATCACGCATATACATAGCCATCACTTGACGAGACTCTCATCGTTATGGTAAATCACAATACTCCTTCATTTCTTCTTGATGATATTCCTCCTGGCGGGACCCTCATCGCCTAAGGAGACCGATGTGGCTCTCATCATCATAATATTTCTCCTGCACCCTCATCGCCTAAGGAGACTAATGTGGCTCACATCATCATAGTATTTCTCCTGGCGGGACCCTCATCGCCTAAGGAGACCAATGTGATTCTCATCATTATAACATTCCTCCTGGCGGGACCCTCATCGCCTAAGGAGGCCAATGTGATTCTTATCATCATGATACTACTCCTGGCGGGACCCTCATCGCCTAAGGAGGCTTTCCATAATCATCATCCCATGTCCATGCATGAGATGCCAATGAATATATGAAGCATGTAAATAAATCTCATGATTCAAAAATCAATTGAAACATAATAGTAATAACAATATATCTTATCAAATCATGATAAAACCAATCATCATAGTGGTTACAAGTAGGTAGGAAACCTACCTAAAAATTCGCTTAAGTATCCGTTCCTTCCAAGCGTCACCCGTTCACGACTAGCGTGCCGTCAAAGAGATTCGTCATCTTATTCACATAAACCATGAATCAACTTTAATCCCATACTTCATTTGGATGGGGTTCGGCCATACAACATGGCCGAACCTCATCATCTAAGTTTGGTCCCTATTTCCCATTTTTGTCATTGTTTTATAGTCAAAGCCCATATGACCAAACTACCTTGATTCCAATCCTCACTTTCATTCACCAAAACTACTCTATGGGGTTACGCCATGAATATGGCTGAACCCAATGGTTCTTTTATCCATTATACTTCAACCTAAAGTCATAACTTAGGCCCTTTAAAACATTACAAAACAGTTAACAACTTTAAATCATATACTTGAATCCAAATACCCACTTAATGGTCCATGGGGTTCGGCCCTACACATGGCCGAACCCAATGGTTCCCTTGGTTCAACGATTCCACCATATGTTCTTAATTTAGGCCCTACTCTTTAATCATAAGAACCATATGGTTCAGCCATCCAATGGCCAACCCAAAACAGCAACCCTATTTCCATTTAAATCACATAAAATTCTCCACCATTGGTATGGTTTTATCTCTCCAAAAACCACACCAAATTATTCAACACTTTCATGGGGTTCGGCCATCCAAGGTGGCCGAACCCTATGTCCATGATTTGGTCCTCTTAAACACATATTTTATATCTCATTAAAACATGTAAAAATCAGCATAATATTACATGGTTTTTACCTTTCAAAAATCATCCAAATACCAAAACAATTTCATGGGGTTCGGCCATCCAAGGTGGCCGAACCCAATGATCCATTTTATCAATTTATACCACCTTTACCCAAGGTTTAGACCCTTGATGCATTTGGCCATTTCATAGCCAAAGCATGACATCCAAATCCATGATTTAAACACCCTTTCAATTTGCATCTTAGGTCTAAATAAAACATTCAAAATAGTCCATCACTTTGCATGGTTTTCACTTTACAAAGACCATCCAATTATCCAAGTAACTTCATGGGATTCGGCCATCCAAAGTGGCTGAACCCAATGATACTTTTTAACCATTTTAAACAACCTTATCCAAGGTTTAATTCTTTGATGCATTCGGCCATTCCATGGCCCAAACATGTTCCCTTTTACCAATTCAAATAAACTAAAGTCCATGGAATACTTACCAATTTTCTTTGCCTTTCCTCTTGCTTCCTATCTTTCTTAGCCTCTCTTCCTTTGCTGATTATATGTTTGATCAATTGGTGAAGACACCACTAGCTGGTTCGGCCAAGGAGGGGTGTTCTTGAGAGAGGGAAAGAGATGAGAATTCTAAGGTTTTGCAATGACAAATTCGGCCAAGTGATGGTGTTGGTTGCTTTTGTTAAACAGCCCCATATCACCCATTTAATCCTCATCAAATCTTGCTCAAACCAAGGAGTCACTTGCTGCCAAGCAAAGCACCCCTTGGCACTCCCAACGTACGCTTTGGCACTCCCATGCATCTCATCCAATTCCCATTCATTTCATTTAAAACTATGAATGGGAAACCCACTCCACAAGTCCCCAACGTGTGGGACTTGTCTTGGGTGGCTTGAGACCAAATCACTCTTTCATCTCCCATTTGACTCAATGAATTTACAAGACGCCTTTGGTTTCCATTTCAACTCAACCAACTCATAAGCCCAACTCACCACATTAAATGACACTCATTTAATGCACTTGAGTCAACTCCATTTCTTAATTTAAACCAACTCAATTCAATCCCAATTCAACCTGATTTAACTCACAATTGAGTTCACTTGAGGGTCCACACGGTCAACCATGGTCCACATGGTCAACACAACCCATTGGGTCCCCATTTAGCTTATTGACCCAATTAACGCCTAGACCCAATTATGAGTGGTTTAGCCCCTTTGAATGTGGTTTACCCATTTGCATCAAGCCTACCTATTTATGCTCCACTTAATTTCCAATCAATTCAGCTTAACCCCATTAAATTTGGGCTCATCCAATGGTCAAACAAGTCCATTATGACCCATTGGTCCCAATTGGGTCCTTTGACCCAATTTGATGGTCATTACCCATTCATGATAAATTGACCCTTATACTATGTTCATAAGATCACAATTTGAACAATGGGCCCCACCATTTTCTCATTTACAATCACATTTATTAGATTCACCAGTCTAGTGGCATTTTCGTAAATATTCATCTTATTGAGAATTTGGGGTGTTACAGCTGCATGCAAATCGCCCTGTGGCCTCCCTCAATTCATCAGTGATTTCTATAAAATCACCCTCAGATCACTGGTTTAACTCCCAAAAAATTTTCTATCTCCCTCTCAGCTACTCTGTGAGACCAAACCAGCCGATCCCTCTTTATTTTTCTAAGCCTTTCCCTTACAGTAAGTTCAAAGAGGAGATTTTTTCAAAAGTTGGATTTTCAACCCAAGAACTCAAGTGAAGGTAATTATTCTATCCCTCTTTAAATTTTAATCGGTTTAGAATCAAGAAAAACCAAATTTGGCCAAGTCTTGAGTGTGTAAAACAGATTTGAAGTTTAAGGAAAATGTGGGATTTCTTGTACCAGTGTGATTTTCATTTTAAAATCCGTTGACCTATTAAGTTTTAAAGTTCCAAACCAGTCCCTATGGAAAGAGGACTCACTGAGGAGTCCATCTGACCGGTTGGATGTGAAAATCGAATCCATGAAACCCACAGTTTCTGGATTCGTATTTCAAAGAGTGCTGCCCGTTACTGTCTGCAGTTGTAGACACAGGAGGAAGACGACTCTTTGACGGTCCGAGAGTTGTGCTTTGGACGGTCCGAGGGTAACACCCTTCGGACAGTCTGAGAGTGACCTTTGGACGTTCCGAGCTTTAGCCCGAAGTCCCGAAGCGTCCGAGGCTAGCCCTTTCTCAGCCAAATGTTCCGAGCTGTGTGATGAGTGCAAAATAAATACATATTTTACTCTTAATTTATTATTGTTAGTACCTCATTTTATTTAATTTTATCTAATTAGTATAATTTTGTGTTTTGCAGGTTTAATAGTGAGGATGACAGAAAAAATGCTTAAATATAAAGCCTGGGCCCATTATGAGTTATTTTGGACCTCAAGCCCAATTATTGAGCCCATTAAGAAAAGCCCATGAATAAATCCACATGTGTGAATACTATTTCCATTATCTCAAGAGGAAATTCAAAATTTAGAAGTCAATATAAGAGGATTTTCGAGTTTGGCAAGTGGATTAAGGAAAGAGAAAGAAAATAAGAAAGGGAGAAAAATTAAGGAAGGTTTGATACATGTTCGGTATTTTGGTCATAAATTTCTACTCCTATATACGATTAGTTTGATTCTTTTTGTGTTGGAAATAAGACTTCAAGGGCTACAACTTTTTAGTTTACAACTTTTCCTTATTCGGATTTTAACAAGGTCAAAACTGAGCTGCAAGATGGTGCATGTGTAAAAAATGGGATTTTGCACCCACTTTCTTTATACAAATTTAGCTCATTACCTCTTTTAAGTCATTCCATATTTAGCACAAATCAAATCCGCCCTCCATGTGTCCCTTACTTTATTTAAATCTTTGAATCCAATCCATTCATTCCACCTCCTTTCATCTATAAATACTGGCCCTCTCCCATTGAGAAAACTGAACTTGGGCATTGAAGAAAAGGAGAGGAGAGGAAGAAGAGAAGGAGAAAAACTGTGGGATTTTCAATCCACATTGGGTTCTAAGGTTGGTGGATTTTGATTTCCATTGTATTTTTCTTGTGTCTTTATTCCAAGATTCCAATTGATTTGTAATTTGTAATTCTATGTTTTAATCAATAAGAGAAGGTGAGAATTAGAATTATGGTTTTCCAATTGTTCTTTCATGTGTGATGAAAAATTCAATTTTACTTACATTCTTTTAATGATTTTATGTTGTTTATTTTTCTAAGAAATTTAAGGAAAGTGAGATTATTTTAGGCTTGGTAGAACTTGATTTTTCAAGTCTAAGGCTCTTTTTAAGAGTGAGATTATTTTAGATTCGGAATTTCAAGTATAAATTTTACCTAAGCCTAAGGCCGGAATTGAATTTTCTTAGTTAAATGGATTTCATAGATTTCATATTAAGAATTTTAATGAATTTGAGATTTGAATGCATGTTAAATAATTTACGTGAGCTCCATGTTCTAGGCCGTTATTTTATTATTAAAATTTGGATGATAATGACTCCTTGATTCTTTGATCTAGTTCCATTGTAAATATGTATATAGGTAATTTAGATGTTATTTATGTTTTCTTTTGTTTATAAAAACTCAAATCCTTGAAATTGATGAACTAGGTTGGAAATAATTTAATTGCATCTTAATTCTGTATTTTAAATTAGATTGAGATTGTTTATATTTTTATATTAATGCCACCATCTTAATTAAAATTAGTTAAATTGTTAGATTCTATGTTTAAATAGAATGTTTCTAAATTAAGATTAAAAATCATAGATTAGATAAATTATTCCATATTTATGACTTTTCTCCATATTTCTCAAAGTTCTTAAAATATGTAATTCAATGGTGTATTTTCATGAATATATTTTCCAAAGTTCCAATGGGTTCGACCTCGCACTTAATCGCTATACTATCTAAATGGTTCGTGCGCTTGCGAGTTATAAATTTAAAATTTGCACAACACTGTGTTCGGAAGGACCAAACCCCTCTCGGACAATCCGAGCTTCACTCGGCATGACCCGAGACACACAGTCCCACCGAAGCCTGCTTTCTATTTTTTTTGTTCGGAAGGACCTTCGGACGATCTGAAGCCAGACCCAAGTTCTGAAGTCAGTGACTAGTTTAGGTAGTGGTTCGGATGATCCGAAGCCACAGTACCTAGTTCTGAGGCATGTTCTGAGGGACCCAGTTTTTTAATGTAAACTCTTGATTGTTTGATGATGCATGTGATGTTTATGCCCTTAATAAATTAAAAGTGTACTAACCCTCTTCTCTTATTACTATAGTGTATATACTATTCTATTCACTTGCAGGCCAACTCTATCTGTCGGGCACTGAGTGATTTCACTTATAGGCCGACACTGTATTTGTCGGACACTTAGTGACCTCGAGGCCTTACTCAACATGTCAATCTGGTCCTTTCCAGAAGACAACCAAGAAGTGACCTAAGTATCTAGACCTAACTCAATAAGTCAATCTGGTCATGTCCAGAAGACAATATGAGTTTTGGACTGAGCACCTTATTATTTCTATATTGTGGATTATTGTAACTTAAAATTGTTAGAAACCAAGTAGGAGACTCAATTCCATGTACCTTGGAGATTTTTGGGAAAAACGGTATGGTTTTGAAATACTACTTGTATGTATACATGTGAATGCTATGTATGTTGACTTATTATTGATTGTGTACTTGCTTGCTTGTTGAACAGAGACCGCGATACCACACATTTTAGGTGAGGGAACTTAACTTTGCAGTAGGTGTAATCAGGTTTTTAATGAGATGGATCTTGAGCAATGAGTGGTTTCAAGTTTGATGAACCCACTCATGTGCCTAGACATGATGCACTTTTGTAAGAAGTGCTTATGATAGTTGTGAATGTTTATGATATTGATCATATGAGATATGTAATATTGCTTCCACGTACCTTTTACTATTAAACCATCGCTGATCTAAGTGTGTCGGTTACATCTATTGGACTAGGTGGGTCGACAGTAACTGACAAGGTGTGTCAGTACCGGTTTTGAGGTGTATGCCGGAGATGTACTTGCAAAGAGTATTTTGACCGTGTCGGGACCTAATACTATTGGTGTCAGTATAGTATCTAGGGGTTACGGTGGATGACAACAGTAAGGGAAAAGATGATGAGAATATAAATGATGATGAGATTATACTTGATATTGAGAACTTATTATCAAGCATGAGATATTATATTGTAAACGTTGATTATTTGGCTAACCTGATGTTTCATTAAATTGCACTGTTATATTTCCTTTACTGGACTAGTTAGCTCACCCCACTCACATTTCAGGATATGAACCCGAGGAGGAGAACCCTCCATTTAAAGCTTAGGATGGATAAGCTGCTGCGTTGCCTTGGGATTCCCAATGAGGGGAATTCCGCTATCTTTGCTTTTTGGTTCTTTGAACTGATTGCTTATGTAAAGTACCGGGTGTGGTACTTAGTTTGCATTAATGTGATGTATTAAAATACCATGTATCCGTAGTTACTCTGATGTTGTAATAATAAATCGTTGTTGGATTTATGTGTTGATGTTTGTGTCTTTTTGGAGTAGACTTATGTTATGTGTTTGAGTCCACATGTTGAGATCATGTGTGACCTTTGGACCTAACTGTTGATCCGGGCTTAGAATTATTGAGTTTGTTTAGTCAAAAAAAAAAAATCAATCGTGTTCCGGGCCTATCTTTCGGGTCCGGGCGTGACACATCAAACTCAAGCATAAATGATACAATGAGTTGGTCTAAGAGCCGGACGAGTATGGCCTATTCTTTCTATTTATTTTGTTTAAAAAAAGAAATTGATAAAACAAAACTTGGTAAAGTCAACTTAGGCTAAATTTCTATGAACTATTTAAAATAAAATTTTGGACCCCACCCTTTGAAGTGGAAAGTGGGATTGATGAGGTGAGATTGTAAGAAATCAAGTAATGTAGGATAGGACAAGTCATCGTCTTTTGAGTCAACTGAGTTAAACTGGATTCATATATTTTTCGAGATCCCTAATTCTTTTATATTACAACTATTGACAACAATCTCTTCTTTATTAAGTTTATTAAGTTGATTAGTTGCCTATGAGAATAAAAGAAGTCATTTTAATTTTCAAGCCCATTTTAACAGACACGGGCATAAGTTAGCCCATTTAAATGAATCATGTTTATTATTTTGGTTATTTTCAATTATTTAGAGATTTTATTATTTTTTCACTATTTCAGTCATTTTAGCCTGCTGTATATTCAACTCTTTTTTTTAAAGATAACCAGTTTTACTCATTGAAAGAATAGAGAAAATAAGTGAGATGTTTCATTATTTTCAAATTCATTTGTTTTATTTTTCTGAATTAGAATTCATAATTGAATTTGATACATTATTTTTTATGAACCTATTCAAATACAATATAATTTCATGGTAGGTAATTTCATGAGGGTTAGATAATCATGGTAGGTAATTTCAGAATCTATAGCAGCCTGCTAGTGATTAGTGCCATTCAAATGTATTGTATCAGCCATTATAATTTGGAGGTTGACTCGTTTCTAATCAAATTTAGGCTTATATGCTTTTCCTCTTCCTTTTAATCATTAATTTCATTAGATCATTATCATTTATTTCTCAAACTTTGATCACTCAAGATAAAAACAAAGAGATATTCCTTTTTTTCTTAATAATTAAACCATAGTTATCCATCAAATTAGATCCATCTCTACCAAGATAAGCCTAAGTCAACTCGCATACATTCAAAATTTTCCAAAAGTGAACTTTTTCTCAAAATGGAGGCATCGAGATCTCTTAGAACACTCCATTGGTCTTCAAGATGTGTGCAAGTCTCTCTATCTACACACCGAGTAAAACTACAAAGAATGGCCTTTTAGAGTAAGATGAAATTCGAAGACTTCTACTTCCATTTCTAACCAACACACCAACCCCGAGTTCCAAAAGTGAATTGCACTGCCTTAATTTCCACCATACAATAAATCCAAAACCTTATGTAAGGCAGAAAGGGTTACATGGTTCCTACCCATGTTCCACAGCTAAATAGACCATGAACTGGATCACGAGTTGATCATAATCAAGAAAATATTAATTACAATTATATTTTAAATTTTATGCTCCAAATTTTTTTATTATCTCTAAAAAAACCACATGAAATACAAGTTAAAATGAATATTACACATAAAAGTACTATGTTTCTTTCAATAAATTTGATAAAATATAATAAATATTTAATGCAAAAAAAAAAATCTATCCTAATATATTGTAATTGTAAACCACCCAACATACGATCCAGTGATCCATATAAGCTTCCCTCATGAAGAGAAGTCTTGAATTTGATTTACACTCAAATCTCTCTGAGCCACTCCTAATTGATTTACGAAGTGTGTGTGGATTGGAAGATTTACACATGCTCATGTAATATGAAGATACCCATGTTAAAAAAAATTGTAAACAGTATCTAATATGCAATTTAATTTGTTAATACATCATTAGGAACTACTAATGTTATGTACAACATTCACAAGAATTTCTAAATTTTTAGTATTTATGCTGCTTCTTTTTCAATTGTTGCCAGGCCATGCCAGTGATGAACCTTGGCATACAAATCTCTTTGGCTAAATGATATCTCCAGGACCAAGACCAAAGAACCAACTAAGTTTAGGTTAGGTATTCAATGTGTACAAGGTTTTTTCACATTCAGTGATGCAAACTGTTTGATGTGACTTTTCCACTATGGATGGCTATAAATATGAGTGGGTTGCTGGTGGATTGTCGACTTAATTAATTTGTTTAATTTACTGTTCATGTCAAATAATTTAAATATAATTAAAAATAAAATAAAACTCAGATGATTTTATCTTATTTGGCTTGATTAGGTAGGAGTTAGAGTTAGTGATTAATAATACTAAGTTTTTCTGTTGAAAAACTTTCCCAAATTACTTAATTCAATTGAATTTTAAGTTTTTAAACATATCGTAAATCTTAAAGGCATGTCTACTAATATGGGGTATGTTAAAGGATGAGTCGCACCCTATGATAAAAATAAATGCATAGTTCTTTAAGAGAGGTTATCAAATACTAAAACACGAGAGCGATTGAATCATCTTAGTTCTTGAATTTTTTAGATTAAAAATAAATGATTTGATAAATATTTTAACCAATCATAATCAATGAAATAGTGAAAATACATCAAATGGATATTATAAAAAGGTTGAATTTAAGTTTATAAGCAAAAAATGGCAATTTCAACCGTTTAAATTTACCATAAATTAAGTCTCACACGAGGGGTAAAGATATCAATTTTTAAGCATCGCATTATATCGGTCGTAAATACTATTTCTTAGCCGATATGGCCGATATATCGGTGATATATATCAGTCCGATATCAGCTGATATGAATAATGTCGATCTTTTTTTTACAAAAAAAATCAAAGCGGTGGTGGGCCCGGGTCGATATCTCGGCCGATATCGGCCCAATATTGCCCGATATTCACGTTTTCAATTTTTTTTAAAAAAAAATCCAGTTTCCTTTTGGGTTATTTATTTATTTTTTAATTCAGATAAAATAAAATAATAAAAAATACCAATATTTAAAAAAGAAAGCAAAATAGGAGAGAGAATCTTATCGGCCGATATCTCGGCCAAGCCGAATTTTGCACCCCTGCCTCACACAGAGCCTTTGTGCTTGGAACAAAAAAGTCTGAGACGTTTACAATTTTCCCCAACTATCAAATTATATTTAAAATCTGCTGCACTCAAGTAAACTCATTTTAATATGTTGAGCTAAAAAAATTAGCTGAGTTTAAACTTACTTATAACCTTATATATGGCGAAAAACACTACTTAATTGAAATTTAAGTCCAAGTTTTGTGTTTAAATTTTAGTGTGACTTAAGTTCTGTATATTTTATTTTCCTTCTATTTCTTCTCATCTCATATTCTCAAAGTCTGTAATCAATAAAATTGTTTGCTTTTTTAAGACTCTTATGACTTAAAAACAATATGCATATTGATTTTTATCTGTTCATAAGATCGATCTCTTTTCTTTATCTTTTTTATACAATTGATCTTGCCTACTTTTTAATTTTTTTAAGTAATAGATGTTCACATTTAATGAATCTTCAAAAAAAAAAAATCAAAACTATAGTGTCTAAGTTTTGCAATGAAGTTATAAATAAGTTCAAGTTAACTCAATTGATAGACACAAACTCAATTAATACAATATAACTCAACTTAATAATATGATCAAAATTGATCTCTTTTCTATATACTCTTATACACAACTCGTCTCTCTTAACCTCTTTTAATCAATAGGTATTTACTTAGTATTTTCTTTTAATTGAATTTTCATAAAAAAGAAAAAATAGAATGTTAAATGATCAAAGTCTCCAAACATTTTAGAACATCTGACTAATCCTCGAGACATAGTGAGATAATTTCTTCCCCAAAACAAGCATTTCCCTTCAGAAAATAAGATAATAACTTAGCAAGACTCCCATTTTCGAGGTGAATTTCTAACCATCATACATCTTAAATTTTAAAAACCATTACAATAGGAAATAAAGTTTAGACAAAAATTTGGCCAAAATTAGTTGAAATATTTCAACTAAAAATTTTTAATCCATTTTTTATCAAAATTAAAATATGCTACAATAACATCACAATTTAAAAAGTCTTTAAAATATCAATATTTGTATCTAACTCTTTATTTAGGGCCATCAGTTTTGCATCTTATAATAAGATTATCATTAAAAATTTATTTTGGGGTATTTTTGGGATTTTTTATTATAAAATATTTTAATAAAACAGATATCATCTAATCAAATGTAGCTTATGGCATTTATGCAACTTAGATTAGAAGTATTTCAAAAATGTCTGGATTGAATTGAGAGAAATGGAATTGCTCGTGTGACTTCATAATTAATTTTTTTTTGTACCCAAAAGTGGCGAGTCTTGTCACAACTTACAAATATTGTTCTCGGGATATTATCGCCGACATATAATATTAGGATATTTTTTAAATTCTAGAGTTTTTATCAAAAATTTAACAAGAAAATCTTCTAGAAAATACAAATAATGAAAAAATATTAATAAAATAAAATCTTAATACCATTCATAAATAACTAACAAATAATATATTAAAATACAATCAATAAAAGTCCTACAATCTTTATTCATGAATGGTATACAAAACAGAGTCCTGAAATGGCCCCACCATAGGGTGACTTAAGTAACTAAACCATGTTGAGGAACTTATAAATAAGACTGCAAGGGGCTTGGACGAATTTTACACAAATTCGTTGGAGCCTTAGATGTGTGGAGCTCTCTCTTTGGTTTTCCTTTTCTTATCCATTCAAGATTAGTATTTTCCATAAAAATTCTTGTTGATTTTAATCTTCTCTCTCTTCAATTCTTAAATCTGAAATTTGTGTATGGTGAACAAGGAAAGAGGATTAATAATTTGAATGGAGAATTCAAATTTGACAATGCTTCCACGGACAAGAAAAAGAGAGAGTTAATCATGGGCATGTGAATCAAACCATGGAATTTTGTTTTCCATGAATTTATTTTACATTTCTGGATGGAAATAGTTTGCTTCTGAAATATATTGACTATCCAACCACACCCTACACGAGTTTGGAACCCATGGAATTAAATTGATCAAGTTTGGATTTATTTTTTAATTAAGACATATGGATCTGTTTTAAGCGTCGTTGCGAGAAAAATCATATGTGAGCCTTCTCGATCAATTTTTCAACGAAATTTTTTTTATTAGAAACTAAGCTGATGGAACTAGTTGCTATCCAAAATTGAGACCCAAGGAAGATGATTTGATGCCCCAAATCAAATCAGAAAGACGAACCGAATTTTTGGTTCAGATCTGATATACAATTATGTTATGTTTCACTAAATAAATCATAACTTAATCTCTCGCTATCAAAACGATGCAAAGTGTGTGCCTAATCTCATCTAGACAAGGAGCTAAATCTCTTGTTAAAATTTGAGAATTTTTTAATGAGGTTTGATACCTCAGAATTAATCTGTAATTCGGATAAAATTCTAGAGTCGGTAATTGAAGGCAGTTTTACAACAATTCAGTATATGATTTTTATCTTGAGTTTCAGAAATCAAAACAGAGTGGAATCTGTGCCTAAATTCAAGAGAACAGAGAGAACTATCTCCAAAAAAAAAAATTGAGAAATAAAGGAATTAATTTGATAGGCTAAACTATGTCTGTAAACCGTAAGTCCATGACAGTCTGTAATTTATTTGGACAGTGTAACTGTCGAAGTAATTTGGCCATAACTTGGACTAGGAAGATCGTATTTCGTCAAATAAAATATTTTCAGAAACGAAAATCAGAGATTTATCTATTGACAAATTACGTGTTGTTTCCGATTATGCAATATGAGCGAATTTTCACCTTATTTTGATTTTCTTGGAAAAGTTGAAAATTGTAGAAACTTTGGATTTTTTGGTTTTTATTTGCTGCACCAGTAACAATAAATTCGTAAGTGATTTTGTAACTTTAAAATAATTACAAAGAATTTGGTTTGAAAGCTTATTAATTAAAGTTTATATTTTAACATTGTGTTAATTTGGTACAATGTACAGGTAATAATATGGATATTTATAAATTTTCTTGCAATTTTTCTGCCATTTAAGCTCATTTGAGATTCAGATTTTTTTTTGGTTGGCCATTTAGACACAGGAATTTTCTTTTACCAAACATGGGTTTTCAAAATTTTAGTGGAAATTACCTTGGCTATTGACAGATCTGCAAGCAGTATCTAACTTGCATCAGTTTCCACTCTGCATCTGTCCGACGCCTCTCTTTTATCGCCGGTGACAGATCTGCAAGCAGATTCGAATCTGCATTAGTTTTACTTTTGAATCGATTTTTCCTTTTGCTCAATAAATTGCTGCCCCATGTAGCGCCCTCCTGCTATCCATCTGTGCTCACCATTCGCCGATGTTATTATAGTTCTAATTTGCATCGCCCCAGTCAGCTGGAACGTTCCTTGGTTTGTTTCTAAGTTTGCATCTGATGGGTTCCACCTAACTTGAGCTTTATCGATTGAGTTCAATTGTTCTACCAGTTCGTCTCTACTGGTTGGGTTCACAGAGCATGAGATAGGAAAGAGGCAGAGACTGAGCTGGCGCATGAGGACACACCGGAGTGGGCAGCAAGCAGTGTGAAAGGGGAGAGAGTGCAGAAACAGCAAAGCAGCAAACCAAAGTAGTGCAGCCAGTGCCAGCGAGATAGATTGGGTGTGCAAACGTTCAGATCTGAGATGGGCAGAGCAGCAATCAACGACAACAGCAAGCAGTGGGGTGGCAAGCCTCTCCCACATCCCAAAATGCCCAGACCTTAGCATTAGCATATATTTCTCAAATAAGATCGTCCGGACAATGCATTAGCATGGTCCGGATGATCTTAACTGAGCAATACAGTATTACAGTCATTGTTTGAGTTAAGATCGTCTGTACCATGCTAATGGACAGTCTGGACGATCTTATATATATTTATTCTTTAGTTCAGACGATAGAATTTACGCATGAATAATGGTCCGAACGATCTATAAGTCCGAACGAAGGAAACATGTTCTTATCTCACGTCCAGACCATGCTGATACAGAAGGGGAAAATGGTAATTTCCAATAAAATTTTGAAAACCCATGTCTACTTAAAGAAAAATCCCGTGTCTAAATGGCCACCCCTTTTTTAAAAAAAAAAAAATTTAGTGTGGAATGAACCAACGATGTAGTCCATTTAAAATCTAAGTACTTTTTCAAAATACATCCATGAATTTTGACCAATTTTAAATCATGTCTTCTCACACTCTCAACTTTTGCACGTGAAGTTTGTCCAAGCTTTTGAATTTAGTATTATTATTGGACACCCTCTTCCATCGATTAGTCACAGTCTTTGTCTCGGATGTGAAACTTGAATTCAATTGAGTTTAAAAGTTTCACTAAGCTCGATGAGTTTTTTTAAAATAAAATTCTTTCATCTATCAATTTTTTATTTAACGGACATTGTCATTATATAATTTGGTATAATGTACAGGTAATAATATGAATATTTATAAAATTTCTTGTAATTTTTTCCATTTAAACTCATTTGAGATTTAGATTTAAAAAAAAAAAAAATAATAATCAAATCTAGGTAGAAATGAACCAACGACTTAGTCCCTTTAAAATCTAATATTTTACAAAATTTATCCATAAAAATAATTAAAGCACTTCTTGTGTTTTGTTGGATCCATCATGGAAGAAGTCGTGCTTCCCATGAGAGAGAAAATCAAAGACTCCATCTATGAAGGTAGAAAATAAAATTAACAGAAAAAAGGATAAATATCAAGTAAAAATAAAAATAAAAGCCATAATTTTAATAGATTTAAAAATAATTTATTTATTAATAGATTGCAAAGAAAATTAAATATACTTTTTTACCAAATTTAAAATATTCCTTTTGATTGAAACATTTTGTTCAACTCATTTCAGCTAAAATGAATTAAAATAAACTGAAATCCTCCAAAGTAAAGTCCAAAATTCTAATTTTTTTATTATTCTCAATATCAATGATAAAATAAACATTTATATATAGAATCTTGTCTATTAATCTAAGTCTTAGCATGCATTTAGCAACTCTCCTATATTATTATTATTACTTTGAGACAAAATGAGTTCGGCTCTTTAATATTATTGAGTGTTGGGTTCTACTCAGACGAGAAACTTGAATTCTAAGTACTTTAAACAATAAGATTCTCTCGTCTATGAAATCTTTTATTTTATATATTTAGTTGCTTCCTGCTTTAGGAGGTAGGAGGTTGCGAGTTCGAGCTCCCATGGCTTAACTTTGGTATGCCTTAAGAGTAGTGGGCTCACTTGGCGGTTTTACACTGGGTATCCCGCAATTTTCCACACTTAAATTCAAAAAAAAATATAGATATTAAGTTTATAATTTTTTTATAAATTGATAATTAAAATTAAATTCTAGACATTTACACTTTTACTAATATAAAGTATTAATTTTTAAAAAATAAAATTAATATAATATATAGTCAAATAAATAAAACTTCACGTACGCACTTTTGATCAATATTGATTTTTTACATCACTCCTATGAGATGAGATCCAACTATCATTTAAAATAGACTCTAGTACAGGGGTATAAAATTCGGCCGATACGATAGATATCTCGGGTTTTGGACGCTCGAGATATCTCGATTGATACGGTAAGCATCGGGCATGTAAAAAATTCTGCCAATTTCTTTTTTAAAAAAAAAAAAAAATCAGTTGTGGCCCTGTCGATATCTCGACCGATATTTATATTTTCAATTTTTTTAAAAAACAGCTTTTTTATTTTTTTAAATGAATTTTTGTCAAAATAAAAAGCCACCAAGATTTTTTTAAAAAAATTGAAGAGAGAAAAAATCTCGGCTGAAATCTAGGTCCGGCCAATTTTTCTACCCCTTCTCTAGTATCAAATCGTGGTAAAACTGCTCTCACACCCAACTTTTTCACCATTTAAGCTCATTTTAGGCTCAGTTTTAAAAATAGTAATAATCTAGGATGAATGAACAAAAGATTTAGTCCATTTCAGATAAAAATAAAAAAAATTCAAATATGGGTATTTCATATAAAATCCAGTATTTTGCAAAATATATCTTCACGCACTCTCAACTTTTGTGCTCGGCCAAGTCCCAAGCTTTTCATGTTTAATGTTGGACTGAGCTTTCCCCGTTCCCACCTCACTCTTGCTCTTCTTTTGTTGGTACTTGTGCTTCCTTTCTTTCCTAGATTCAGTCATGGCAGAAGCACTGCTTTCCATTCTTGGTGAGAAAATCAAAGACGCCATTGAAATAGGTGTTAGATTGGTGAGGGGTGCCGAAGATGATCTTGAATGGCTTTCCAGTTCTTTCTCAGCTATCCAAGCACTTCTCCATGATGCAGAGGCTCGACAACTTAAAGAAGAATCACTGAGAAATTGGATAGCAAAACTCAAGGATGTTGCTTATGATGTGGACGATATTTAGACGAGTGGCGGACGTTGCAGTTGACAGCAGAAATCAATGCAAGTGGCGATGATGCTGGTGGCTTTGTAGAAAGGGTACGCAACATTAATCCTCTTTTGAATTTCTCTCACTGCAAGACACTCCTTCACATGGCATCGAGGGTGAGAGATGTTAGAGAAAGACTGGATGTGATTAATGGTGAAAAGGACAACTACCAACTCATCCCGAGTGGTAAAGTTGAAAGGGATGACATAAATTTTGAATATCGAAAAACTAGTTGTTTTATAGATGAATCAGAAGTTATTGGAAGGAATAATGAGAAAGATGTCATAATCAACAGGCTGACAAGCGAGAGCAGCAGCCGTAGGAAGAGAATTTGTGTCATTTCTGTAGTTGGCATGGGGGGGTTGGGAAACAGGGGTCAAAAAATCGGCTAGACCGATATATCGGCCGATATGTAAATATCGGCCGATATACGATACGGACGATATATCGGCCAATAATTTTATCTCTCATACCGATATCGGCATTTTCTCTCTCCTCCGATATCGGAACCGTGAAAAAACCGTGATGAACAGTGATGAACCGCGACAAAACCGCAAAAAACCGTAAAAAACCGTGAACACCCCTGAGAACCGTAAACCCTAAACCGCGGAAAACCGTGAAAAACCGCAAAAACCGCAAAAAACCGTGAATACTCCTGAGAACAGTAAACCTTGGAAAACCATGGAAAACCGTGGAAAACCGCGAAAAACCGTATCGGTGTTTTAAAAAAAAAAAAATTTAAATACCGATATTTATGAATATCGGCCGATATTGTGACCGATATTTCGGACCGAATATCGGCCATATCGGCCGATATTCGGTATGTACAGCCGATACTTATCGTATCGGCCGATTTACTCGGTTTAAAAAAACCAATATATATCGGCCGATACAATATGTATCGGCCGATATTTAAACCTTAGTTGGGAAAGACGACTCTTGCCCAATTGGTCTATAATGACTGTAGGGTAAAAAATCATTTTAAGCAGAGATTATGGGTGTGTGTGTCTGATGATTTCAACGTGACAAACCTGACCAAGAAGATCTTAGAGGATGCAATTGGAAGTGCGCCTAATCTAACTGAATTGAACACCATACAAAATAAACTAGTTGAAAATTTGGGAAATGAGCCATTTTTGCTAGTTTTGGATGATGTGTGGAATGAAGAGAGAGCAAAATGGGAGGCATTGATGGTACCCTTAAAGTGTAGTGGCATGCATGGATGTAAGATTTTGATGACCACTCGCAGTGAGAAGGTTGCAAGTGAAGCAGATGCGTCCTACATCCACCGTCCTAAGTGTGTATCAGAAGAGGCTTCGTGGTCATTGTTCAGCCGGAGAGCCTTCTTTGGGAGAGAAAAAGAGGAATGTTTAGAATTACAAGATATTGGAAGAAAAATTGTGAAAAAGTGCAGAGGAGTCCCTCTTTCCCTAAAAACATTAGGGAGTATGATGCAAAGAAAAAGGACAGCAGAAGATTGGAAACATGTTCTCAAGAGTGAGATGTGGGTTTTACTCCAACAAGGTGGAAAAGGTATTCTTCCAGCTTTGCTATTGAGTTATGATAATCTACCTGTGCATTTAAAGCCATGTTTTGCTTACTGTGCAATATTTCCGAAGGATCATTGGATAGAAAAGGATATTTTTTGAAAAAGTTGTGGATGGGACAAGGCTTCATTAGATATGAAGAAGGTAGACAGATGAAGGAAATTGGCTCGGATTATTTTGATGATTTATTGTGTTACTCCCTCTTTCAAGATGCACATGGAGATTTTATGAGTATAGAATGTAAGATGCACGATCTCGTTCATGATCTTGCACAGTTTGTTACCAAGAATGAATGTTATGTTGGTGTGGATTCTAAGGCAAGTGTCGTCATTTATCCTTTTTTGGTCAAAAGTGATCAATTCTTGTTGTTGGGTAATTTAGATACTTACGTACGTTTCTCTGTCTTAGCCGTGCATACAAATTTTATAGGTCAATTGAGATAATTTCTCTTGATTTGCCAATATTCCTGAGGGCATTGGATCTTCAGTACTATGAAGCTGAAAATTTGCCAAACTCAATAGGAAACTTAAAACATTTGAGGTATCTCAATCTCTCACAGACAATGATAAAGGAGTTGCCTGAATCTGTATGCAATCTTTGCAATTTGCAAACCTTGGATCTGAATCAATGCAGACTACTTTCAAAGTTGCCTATAGGTTTGAGTAACTTGGTGAACTTAAGACTTCTGACATTGAAAAATACTTTCAATCTTGTGAATATTCCAAAAGGGATAGAGAGGTTGACTGCACTTCGAGAACTTTCAAAGTTCATAGTGGGGGGTGAAGGTGGATGCAAGATAGGAGAGTTGGGGGACCTTAACCTTCTAAGTGGAGATTTAGAAATACAAAACTTAGAGAGAGTCATAGATGGGAATGACGCTGGTGAGGCAAAGCTAGATAAGAAGCAACACCTAGAAATATTAGTTTAAAGTTGCAAGACGATGGACGAGAATGAGTTGGGAATGTTAGATGAAGTCAAAATGAAGAGATTCAACGAAATTCTTGAAAACCTAAGACCACCTAATGCAAAGCTGGATGTTTTGCAGATTGTATATTATTATGGTTCAATGTTTCCCAAATGGATTGATGAATCATCCTCGTTCTCCAAACTAACCTACATCGATCTAATTGGTATCAGAAAATGTAAAAAGCTTCCAACCCTTGGGACACTACCTTCTCTTGAATCTTTAAATATAGAGTATAATGATGAGGTGGAATCAGTGGGTTTTGAGTTTACGGGGAATGGACCGATGGCTTTTCCAAAGTTGAAGACACTTGCATTCATAAGAATGTATAAATGGAAAGAGTAGGAGTTAGGAGTGAGAGATGGAAAGGTTTTTATGCCTTGTCTCTTGGATATAAAGTTCCTACATTGTCCCCAGTTGACAATGGAGTTGAGACGTTTAGCAATGCCTCAGCTGAAAAACTTGAGAATATCAAATATCAGAGCATTGCACGAGAGCGAATTACCACTCCTCTCAAACCTTGAAGAATTAGTCATTTCTAAGTTTGCAAATTTGACGTCACTTCCAGAGGATGGATAGGAAAGGCTCTTTCTTTCTGTCAATTAAAGATGAGGGCCTGAACAACCTTCGGAAACCAATGTGAGGATCAAAACAAAATTGAGGACATTGCAATATCTCAAGATCAGTTACAAACTTAAGTTTCATAATTTTTTTTTAAAATACTAATATTGTAGACTCCAAATGGATGAGGGCCTGCTTCCTCCATAGTCCTAATGTCCTAAATGGGTAGCCACATTATTATTCAATACTATTATTCCCAATTTAAATTAATAACCATCTCAAATTTATTTTGATGAATCTAAACTGATGGTTAAAAATAATTTTTGGTCTTAAATTTTATTTTAAAGTACTGTACAACCCTATATTCAATATAATGGATTCTATTAATTTAAAATATAATTATATTAAAATATAAATTCTATAGTACTAAACTAACTTATTATTAACCGCCTAATCCACTATTAATTCCTACCAAATCTAAACTTTTTTTGCTATTTGATACAGGCGGATCAGACTTAGTGGCATTTGGTGGGAATAACTACCTTCGAAGTATCTTTACCAATGATACCAAGGATACAATACAAAGGTATGTTTAATATTTTTATATTGATTAAGATACATTACATTAATTAACAAAAATTAGATCATTAATCTTGGGCCCTACATAAAAGTTTGTATAGATTCTCTACAACAACATTTAGATTTCTATTGGAAACTGAATTAATATACAATTGCATGTAATATGTTTATGTCCATAATTTTGTCTCCTATATATTTATTCAAACCACTTTGTTGCAAATTTTCATTTAAATTGAGATATGAGATAATGAAACAGAAGATATGGATTTAGGCATTGCCTTAGTCTGGACCCAAATTATAATTAAGGGGCCTGAGATTGAGACTGTGCTGAGTTAATCCAGGTTAGGCAAACTCAAGTTAGGCCTGGATTGTATTTGTAGGACAATCCAAAATGTATATGAAGGGTTTTGTGAGTTTGAGCTTTAGACCTGAACCAGAATATTTTATTTAATTCTATAAAATATTAATGATCTTAGATAACTTTATTTCTATACAATGTCAATTAAAGAAAATTAAACTATCTAAATTGTAGCTCAAGTTCACGCGAACTCAAAGTTTCATGTGCTATGGGCACTTGGCCCAATTCAATCCAAATTATAAGTTGGACATAATTAGCCTGACTCCAACCTGAACCATAATTTTTTAAGTTTCTTCATGCAGGTTTGGATTAGTTGCACCCTATTTACACCTTTTAGTGGTTAGCAACAAAAGATAAACGGAGCTGATTAGATTTTATTTTTTTAAAAAAGAATACCACCTTCAGCAAGGCATCCCATGTTTACTCAATCTATTTGTCAACTTTGGTTTATGTGTTAGGACGGGCTTAAGTGGAGATCCCCATCCCCATATAACTTCCTCTTTTTCTCTCTCACACCGATGTGGGACTCGTTCATATAAACGTCGCCGGCCATCCCGTCCGGCTAGGGGATCCATCAGTGGCTTAGGCCTTAGCTCTGATACCACTGTTAAAACTAGACTTCCAACTGAAAAGTCTAGTCTGATAGGTGAAGATTTCCATCTCCATATAGCTTCCTCTTTTTCTCTCCCTCTCACCGATGTGGGACTCGTTCGTACCTAACATTATGATTATCAATAGAGATGGTTCGATAGAATTATTTTCTTCTTTGATCCAAGTCTAGATGAAGATCTCTTCAGGTTTATTCTTTCAAGCACCTCTTTCATTTACAATTTGCTACTATTCTGAATTTTGAAAGCAGAGTATTGAAAGTGTTAAATGCTTTCTCAAACTCCCAATGGAGTCCAACCCAAAACAGAATTGGACAATTTTCCCTATTTGTTATTGCCATAAGCAGTAAGAATGTTGAAAAGACTTACTGATTTACTAAATTAGAATCTCATTCCATTGGCTGACTTCTGAAATCTTGCTTTATGATTATAGAAAATGAAAACCTTTTAGAATTATCAACTTTTTGCTGATCAAATAGTTGGTTTAATTTTGTAGCTGGTGGATTCAAGTTTTGAAGACGACAACAATCATTCACAAGAGTTGATTGAGTAACAAGTGCAAAGTAAGCTTCTCAAAGTTTACATCATTGGCTTTTTAAATATGATAGGGAGGGATGTTTTGCTACTTATAATTTATCTCTAATGTTTTCGACAATGAAACTTGTGATTGATCTTATTTTTATTATTCTATGATGATGAACTTGTGTAATATTAAGGGTTTTTTTTTTCTTTCTCAAAATTGAATGCTAAGTTGTTAATATAGAGTGGTTTCTTATGAAGTATAGAAATTTCTTATATGTTGAAATCTATTGTCACTTTTATGTTGAAGTTGTTGAGTTTTTTATTGTTGTTTTATCAACTAATTGATTTTTATATTCTCTGTGTATGGTGAATAAGGTGGTTTATTTATTTCAAATATATTTGAACGATCAGAAGTTTTAAGGTGCAAATATTTTAAAACTGATTATTTCGTCCTGCATTAAATTTTAAGTAGTTCAAATTTATAGATTGTTCAAATATTTTAACTTTAAAATATTCTAAATCAATGAACTAAACAGCAAAGAGATTTCTTTGGAGTTTGGACATCGGAACTTCCATTCCTAAATTGGAAACAGAGGAGGAGGTCTAGGTATTATAACTCTAAAAATTTAGAGTAAGTCCTTACAAAGCTGACTTCCCATTTTCTAAAATCTAAAGACTGTGGGTGGATTAAAATTTCGAATGTTTCAATTCCTAAAAGTATTTGATTCTCATTAGTCGTAATAACTTATAAATTTAGATAAACTCTTTTAAAGATATATGGTTATGTAAGAAAGCTCTATGTTGATTGAGATGAAGTTGAGACATGATAAGTTGCAAGTAATGAGAGGAGGAGTAGACTACTAGAAACTTGAAGATTAGAGATAAAGAAAGACGTGACAAAGAGTAGAGCAATTGAATGTATAGTTTATCGTATATTTAAATGGAAAAGCAAAATTTGAAATGTTAATCCGAGATAGATAGGAATTTAGCCTTTGGTGATGATGAAAAGTATCTAATTCTCAAGATTAATCAGACATGGAAGGAGAATACAACAATGAAGTTGACATTTCTTATACCGTAACAATCTCATTTGCAAGGGGATGGATTGCCTCTCTATCCCTTCTATGATTTTGCTGACAATCCTAATACCGAATAAGACCCACTCTGAATCCATTGCCCAGACTGCAAAGCATCTTCGACTCAGCCAAGTTATCCAACAACTATCCCGATTTCCTTACAGACAGGATTAGATTTATAGATAATCATGAGATTGAGAAACTATGGAAGTAGCATGGATGAGAAGCTGAGAAAATGGCGCTTGAAGTGGTTTGAATATACATGTATGGGCTCATCTAATAAAGGTAATCAATCCTTCATTAATGAAACTAGCAGCTCTATGTTGATTGGTGATGCTTATATCTAGTATGGGCTCAAGCTAGTTCCACAATTTTATCTGGTTTTTTTGGTCGATTTTATACTAATGTGTAGTAAAGAAAGGTAATTGTGTTGGCTTGGACAAGTAGGAGACCAGAACAGTCCTAGTGAGAAAATTGAAAAGATGCAAGTACAAAGAAGAAGAGAGAGAATGTTTTAGGGTACCAGGCAGTATGGATTTTACTTTATAGGATAGAAAGGAGTGGAAGAACTCAATTGCAATCCAACCTACTCAAGGGAACAGAAAAGTGGTTCTGTTCTGGGCTACTTGAATCCTTGTCTTATTCGAGTCTGATTTACTCTTGCATCCAAGGGTCCGAATATCTGCCGATATGAATCGTTTTTTCGACCCCTGCTTCCACCAAACACCACCATTGATATCTGGTGAAACCATCAAATGCAATGGTTCCTACCCACGTTCCACAGTTAAATAGACCATGAACTGGATCACGAGTTGATCATAATCAAGAAAATCTTAATTACAATTATATTTTAAATTTTATACTCCATTTTTTTATTATCTCTAAGAAAAGCACATGAAATACAAGTTAAAATGAATATTACACATAAAAGTACTATGTTTCTTTCAATAAATTTGATAAAATATAATAAATATTTAATGTAAAAAAAAAATAGTCTATCCTAACATATTGGAATTGTAAACCACCCAACCTACGATCCAGTGATCCATATAAGCTTCCCTTATGAAGAGAAGTCTTGAGTTTGATTTACACTGAAATCTATCTGAGCCACTCCCCGTGAGGTTACTACTAATCGATTTAGGAAGTGTGTGTGGATTGGAAGATTTACACATGCTCATGTAATATGAAGATACCCATGTTCAAAAAAACTGTAAACATTTTCTAATATGCAATTTAATTTGTTAAATACATCATTAGGAACTACTAATGTTATGTACAACATTCACAAGAATTTCTCAATTTTTGGTATTTATGCTTCTTCTTTTTCAATTGTTGCAAGGCCAGGCCAGTGACGATCCTTGGAATACAAATCTCTTTTGATAAATGATATCTCCAGGGCCAGGACCAGGACCAAAGAACCTAAACGTATTCAATTTGTACAAGTTTTTTTCACATTTCAGTGATGCAAACTGTTTGATGTGACTTTTCCACTATGGATGGCTATAAATATGAGTGGGTTGCTGGTGGATTGTCGACTTAATTAATTTGTTTAATTTATTGTTCATGTCAACTAATTTAAATATAATTAAAAATAAAATAAAAACTCAGATGATTTTATCTTATTTGGCTCGATTAGATAGGAGTTTGAGTTAGTGATTAATACATAGTTTTTCAAATTGTATTGAAAAACTTGCCCAAATTACTTAATTCAATTGAATTTTAAAGTTTTTAAACATTATCGTAAATCTTAAGGGCATGTCTACTAATATGGGGTATGTTAAAGGATGAGTCGCACCCTATGATAAGAATAAATGGATACCCAAATAGGTGTAGCTCAATTGGTTGCCTACCGCCTTAGAAAGTGAGAAGTTGCGGGTTCGAGCCCCCATGGCCTCACCTTGTTGTGCCTTGGGAGTAGTGGGCTCATCCGTGGGGGTTTTAGTAGAACTATGTCTGAGTTTTCCAACCGTTAATAAAAAAAAATAAAAATAAATGGATAGTTCATTAAGAGAGGTTATCAAATACTAAAACACAAGAGCGATTGAATCATCTTAGTTCTTGAATTTTTTAGATTAAAAATAAATGGTTGAATAAATATTTTAACCTATCATAATCAATGAAATAATGAGGATGCTTCAAATGGATATTATAAGAAGGTTTGAATTTAAATTTAAAAGTGAAAAATGACAGTTTCAACCGTTTAAATTTATCATAAATTAAGCCTCACGCCAGGGGTAAAGATTTCGGTTTTTAAGCACCACATTATATCGATCGATACATATTGTATCGGTTGTACACACTATTTCTCGATCGATATGGCCGATATATATCAGTCCGATATCGGCCGATATGAATAATATCAGGTTTTTTTAAAAAAAAAAATTCAAAAAGGTGGTGGGCCTGGGTCTATATCTCGGCCCATAACGGACGATATCGACCAATATCGGCCCAAATATTGGCCAATATTGACGTTTTCAAATTATATTTAAAATTTGCTCCACTCAAATCAACTCATTTTAATATGTTAGAGTTAAAAAAATTAGCTGAGTTTAAGCTTACTTATAACCTTATATATGGCGAAAAATACTACTTAATTGAAAAAAAAAAAAAAAACACTACTTAATTGATATGTGTGTAGTTCAACTGGTTAACCTCTCTCTCATGAAGCGGAAGGTGTCAAATTCGAGCTCCCATGGCCTAACCTGGAATACCTTAAGGACAATGAATATCACCAGTGGGGGTTTTACGCTGGGTTTCCCATGATTTCCCACATGTAAATTCAAAAATGGAAAAAAAACACTACTTAATTGAATTTAAGTCCAAGTTTTGCATTTAAATTTTAGTGTGCTTAAGTTCTCTATATTTTATTTTTCTTCTCATCTCATATTCTCAAAGTCTGTAATCAATAAATTGTTTGCTTTTTTAAGGCTCTTATGACTTAAAAACAATATGCATATTGATTTTTATCTGTTCATAAGATTGATCTCTTTCCTTTATAGTTTTTTATACAATTGATCTTTCTTACTTTTTAATTTTTTTAAGTAATAGATGTTCACATTTAATGAATTTTAAAAAAAAAAAAAATCAAAACTATAGTCTCTAAGTTTTGCAACGAAGTTATACAAATTAAATAAGTTTGAGTTAACTCAATTGATAGACACAAACTCAATTAATACAACATAACTGAACTTAATAATATGATCAAAACTGATCTCTTTTCTATATACTCTTATACACAACTCGTCTCTCTTAACCTCTTTTAATCAATAGGTATTTACTTAGTATTTACTTTTAATTGAATTTTCATGAAAAAGAAAAAAATAGAATGTTAAATGATCAAAGTCTCCAAACCTTTTAGAACATCTGATTAATCCTCGAGACATAGTGAGATAATTTCTTCCTCCAAAACAAGCATTTCCCTTTAGAAAATTAGATAATAACTTAGCAAGACTCCCATTTTCGAAGTGAGTTTCTAACCATCATACATCTTGAATTTTAAAAATCAATACAATAGGAAATATAGTTTAGACAAAAATATGGCCAAAATTAGTTGAAATTTTCAACTAAAAATTTTTAATCCATTTTTTATCAAAATTAAAATATGCTACAATAACATCACAATTTAACAAGGCTCGGCACACAGACACCCCCAAAATCTACTAGCAGACAAAGCATTTCAATTTCGTAGTGAAATTACGTTTCTACCCTTCCACGTGGAATCGACCGAACGAACAGGCAGTTCATTTTCGCTTCAATCGATCGATCGATCTGAGGCGTATACAATCATGCGATTGAACAGACAGTTCATTTTCGAATCGTCCGATTGATCCTAACAACGGATTCAATCGATCGGATGATCACATGGGATTGTGCGATCGATTTTAACTGAGAGGTCGACATTTTGACAGTCGACCTCTCGTTTCAAGATCGATCTCACGATTTCTACATTTAATAGATTGATTGTATAGCAGTGTAAGATCGATCGCACGACCATCTGTGATCGTGCGATCGATTCTAACTCAGAGGTTGACATTTTGACAATCGACCTCTCGTCTGAAGATCGATCGCACGATCCTCTCCATTCAATCGATCGATTGTATACCTGTGGAAGATCGATCATACAATCACAGAAATCGTGCGATCGATCTTACCTGCGAAACTCAGAATAAGTTGCAATCGCCCCCCTTTTCACTCTCCATTTTCATTTCCATCTTGCACCTTTCCAAACCTACTCCCTCAAAACCCCCCATTTCGAAATCTTCTCTCTCAAACCTCCCATTTCGTAATCTTCTCCCTCAAAGCCCTTTCTACACCCCTCTCACTCAAACTCCTCTCTCTCAGACTCCTTTCCAAATTATTTTCCCTCAAACCCCAAACCCCTTTCCAAAACTAACCACTTCACTCTTTGAAGATACTCTCTCAATCTCCTATGTTGATTCGAAGGTATCTCTCTAAAGCTACTCTCTCAATCTCCTAACCCGAATCAAAGGTAACTCTTTCTCAAACTCAAGACTTTCAAAATTTCTTTGAAATTAGTACTATGGATTGTGATGGAGTTTTATCCACATTTGTTGAAAATGATGAGATTGTTGAGAGGCTTTTCAAGTCATGACGATTTAGTGAAGTATGTTAAGGAGGTTTCCATTGCGTAAGGATTTGTAGCTACCATTAAGAGGTCATATAATAAGCGCAATATAGTTATTCTTGGTTGCGATAGAAGGGGTACATATCGTAGCACAGTTAATTTGAAAGATGGTGAGAGGAAGAAGAAAACATACTCTCGCCTTGTTAATTGTCCATTTAAAGTGAAAGGGAAACAAGTTGTTGATGGGTCATGGAAGTTGACCATAAAAGATGTGGAGCACAATCATGATCTCACGACTGTATTATTAGGTCATCCAAATACAAGGTGTTTTTCAGATGAAGAGAAAATAATGATCATTGAAATGAATAACACCAATATACCACCCCGCCAAATTATGATGACCCTTCGAAATGAAAATCCAGAGATTGGAGTATCATCTACTGATTTGTACAATTTTTTGTTTTCGATTCGAAAAGAGCAACTTAGAGGTCATACTTCAATTGAAGCCTTATTAGAAGATCTTCAAGATGGCGGTTACCAACATTTTCTTAACTATGACAGTCAAGGTCATTTATCTCATCTTTTCATTGCACATCCATTGTCAGTTGTACTTACGAAGAGCTATCATAATGTATTTCTCATGGATTGCACTTACAAAACCAACAAATATCATATGCCATTGTTTAATATCGTTGATATCACAAGTTTCAACAAAAAATTTTACTCATGCTTTGCATTTATAAGGAATGAAAAATTTGAAGATTACGTATGGGCATTATAGATGTTCAAAAAGGTCTTAAGAGTCCATCATGATGGACAAGTTTTTTTGACCGATAGAGATTTGGCGTTGAAGAATGTCGTTGATTCAGAGTTCTCTAATGTTGTACATATCTTGTGTATTTGGCACATCAACAAGAATATTCTTGCTCATTTTGAGCTTCTCTTCAAGAAAGTGGAAGAATGAAATGCATTTATAACCCAATGGAATGACTTGGTCGAGTCTCCATTCGAAGTTGCATTTAATGGAGCGTTTGAGGCATTCAAATAAGATTTTAGAGATTATTAGGAGGTAGTGAACTATATAAAAAGGACATGGATCCCACACAAGAAGCAATTCGTCAAGGCATGGATCGGTTGGAGTTTACATTTTCAAAATTCAGCTACTTCAAGGGTTGAAGGTGTACATTCAGTGTTGAAACGTTATATAGCTAACTCCACTAGTGATCTATATGTTGTCCCATATTTAGTGACAGACCATTCAAAGGTCCCATGTTTAGTGATAGACCACTCTAAGGTCCCATCTTTAGTGACAGACCACTCAAAGGTCCATGTTTAGCTACAAACCACTCAGAAGTCCCATATTTAGTGACAGATCACTCAAGGGTCCAATATTTAATGACAGACCACTCAAAGGTCCCATATTTAGTGACAGATCACTCAAAGGTCCCATGTTCATTCAGTTGTTTACAAAATTTACATATAAACAAAACATTCACCATGTTCATTCAAAATTGACAAAATAGGTCATAGAAAGAAATCATTCACCATGTTTATTCAAAATTGACAAAAGATGTCATAAAAAGAAAACATTCACCATATTCATTCAAAATTTACATATGAATATCAAAATATGAAAATTGCAAAAAATTCAAATAGAACGGCTACTCGGAGGCAGGAGCTGGGGCAGATGTAGAAGCAGATGCATCAACATGAGCAGGTGCAGATGAAAGAGGTGCATCAACATCAATAGGAGCAGGATCGGATGAAGGAAGTGCTGGTGTAGATGAAGGAGGTGCATCAACATCAATAGGAGCATGATCGGATGAAGGAAGTGCTGGTACAGATGAAGGAGGTGATGGTTCAGTATGAAGAGACTGAGGTCTTTCCAATGGAAGATGCCCAGTCGCACTATGAGTGGGGCCAGTCGAACGCACCGAATGAACAACACCAAACAGACGAGGTTGAGTGGGGCCAGTCAGACGCACCGGACGAACAACACCAGACGGACGAAGCTGAGTGGGACCAGATGAACGAGGCTGAGTGGGGCCAGTAGGGCGAGACTGAGTGGTGCTAGTGGAAGAGGAGGAACACCCCCCCCCCCCCCCCCCCCCCACCCCCACCCCCACCCAAGCTTGAGCCATCATCGTTTCACTTAAGAATGTTCTTATGCACCCATCTTCGCGTCCTAGAAGTGCTCGTATTCTTGTTCTTTGCGCTAAAAGAACAGACAATCTAATTGTATTTACCATTTGATTCTCCAAAATATTCAACCTTCTCATCGTCCTTCCTTCCAACTCACTATTTATCTGATCAATTTTTTCATTCAGCCTTCCTTCCATCTCAGCCAATTTCTGATCAAACATTCATTCAAGCCTTCCCCAACTTCAAATGCATCACCCTCCCCTTCAGGTGCCTCAACCTCAATAGGAGCATGTTCTACTTTGGGAACCCAATGTGCATTGTCGAGTTTGAATCCCATCTTGCCCAAAGTAAACACATCCAATGTATTAGTCTTCTTCAAAGTTATTTTTTCTTTAGGGGGAAGGGTGATTCCTCTTTGTCGAAACAAGTAAGACAGAAATAAACCGTATGGAAGGCTACATTTTCTCGTCTTATGACAAGCTACCATGTGTTTTATGATAATGAAGGAGATGTCAATTTGTTTGCCATTCAAAATGCACCAGATGAGGAAACTATCAAAATAGGTCACTTGATTACTATGCCCTTTTCTAGGTAAAATATTCTTTGTAATAATGTAATATACAATTCGGGCTTCTTGGGTTAGCTCCATCAGCGCGGGCTTATCTGCTTTGGCAATATCACTCCGCCCACACATTTGGGTCATGGCCTCTAAGGGAACGAATCCAACAACATCGGTGGGCCATGAATTTGTTTCATACTTCACAATAGTGGTACTGGGAAACTTAAACATGCTATCTAGTGCCGAAGTTAAAATCTCAATTTCGGTCCCTCTAACTTTGGATTTTATGGAATGTCTTGCCCTATCTTCGGATATGTTTGCATAAAATTCCTTCATTAATTTAGGATAAAAATCCTCTTTTATTGCAAAGAATTCGCCCCAAACCAAGTCTCTCAATATACTCATGAATTTTTATTCCAAAAGGTGGAAAAAAACTAAGGTCAATGATTGTACCAAAAGTGTACGGCCGAGAATACAAATCCTCTCTGTACAATGTTGCCGCTTCCAAAGAGGTGAACTGGTTGGGGTCGAACGTCTCCGTCTCCTTGGGATGCCATGTGAGAGGAGGGAGTGTAAAGGAGAATCGGTTTGGAGGAGAAGGAAAGGTAAAAGAGGGGAGAATCAGTTTGAAATCGGTTTGGAGGAGAATCAGTTTAAATCGATTCGTACGATCGACAGTGGAAGAGGGGAGAGGGCAAGATCGAACGATTTGGAGAATCGTGCGGTTGATTTGGAGAAGAGGAAAGGGTATATCAAATGATTTGGAGAAGAGAAGAAAAAAGGTTTTCAAGTTTTAGGGTTTTCAATCGCTAGGAAGGAAATGGGAGAAAATTTCTTTTGTTCGATTATATATAAGTGTAAATCGATCACAAGATTTCTGTGATCGTGTGATCGATCTTCCACTGGTATACAATCGATCGATTGAATAGAGAGGATCATGCGATCGATCGATTGAATAGAGAGGATCATACGATCGATCTTCAGACGAGAGGTTGATTGTCAAAATGTCGACCTCTCAGTTAAAATCGATCGCACGATCCTCTGTGATCGTGTGATCGATCTTACACTACTATACAATCGATCGATTGAATGTAGAGATCATGCGATCGAACTTGAAACGAGAGGTCGACTGTCAAAATGTCGACCTCTCAGTTAAAATAGACCGCACGATCCCATGGGATCATCTAATCGATTGAATCCGCTGTTAGGATCAATCGGACAATTCGAATGAACTGTCTGTTCAATCGCACGATCATATATGCCTCAGATCGATCGATCGAAGCAAAAATGAACTGCCTAATGCGATGTCTGCTGGCAGATTTTGGGAGTGTCTGTATGCCGAGCCTTTAATAAGTCTTTAAAACAACAATATTTTCATCTAACACTTTATTTTAGGGCCATCAGTTTTGCATCTTATAATAAGATTGTCATTTAAAATCTATTTTGGGGTAGTTTTGGGATTATTTATTTTTAAATATTTTAATAAAACAGATATCATCTAATCAAATGTAGCTTATGGCATTTATGCAACTTAGATTAGAAGTATTTCAAAAATGTCTGGATTGAATTGCGAGAAATGGAATTGCTCGTGTGACTTCATAAATTTTTTTTTTTTTTTACCCAAAAGTGGTGAGCCTTGTCACAACTCACAAATATTGTTCTCAAGATATTAACGTCGACTTGTAATATTGAGATATTTTCAAATTCTCGAGTTTTTATCAGAAATTTAACAGAAAAATCTTATAGAAAATATAAATAATGAAAAAAATATTAATAAAATAAAATCTTAACACCATTCATAAACAACTAACAACTAATTTAGAACAAACAATATATTAAAATATAATCAATAAAAGTCCTACAATCTTTATTCATGAATGGTATACAAAATAGAGTCCTGAAATGGCCCCACCATAGGGTGATTTAGGTAATTAAACCATGGTGAGGAACTTATAAATAAGACTCTAATGGGCTTGGACGAATTTTACACAAATTTGTTGGAGCCTTAGGCATGTGCAGCTCTCTCTCTTTGGTTTTCCTTTTCTTCTCCATTCAAGATTAGTATTTTCCATAAAAATTCTTTTTGTTTTTAATCTTCTTTCTCTTCAATTCTTAAATCTAAAATTTGTGTATGGTAAACAAGGAAAGAGGATTAGTAAGTTGAATGGGGAATTCAAATTTGACAATGCTTCCATGGACAAGAAAAAAAAAAAAAAGAATTAATCATGGGCATGTGAATCAAAACATGGAATTTGTTTTCCATGAATTTATTTTACATTTCTGGATGGAAATACATTGCTTCTGAAATATATAGACCATCCGACCACACCCTACATGAATTTGGAACCCATGGAATTAAATTGACCATGTTTGGATTTTATTTTTTTGGTTAAGAAGTATGGATCTGTTTTAAAACGTCGTTGTGAGAAAAATCATATGTGAACCTTCTAGACTAATTTTTCAATGAAATTTATTTTATTGGAAACTAAGCTCACAGAACTAGTTGTTATCCAAAATTGAGACCAAAGGAAGATGATTTGATGCCCCAAATCAAATCAGAAAGACGAACCAAATTTTTTATTCAGATTTGATATACAATTTTGTTGTGTTTCACTAAATATATTATAACTTAATCTCTCGATATCGAAACGATGCAAAGTTTGTGCCTAATCTCATCTAGACAATGAGAGAAATCTCTATTAAAAATTTGAGAATTTTTTTAATTAGGTTTGATACCTCAGAATTAATCTGTAAGTCGGATAAAATTCTAGAGTCTGTAATTGAAGGCAGTTTTGTAACAATTAGGTATATGATTTTTATCTTGAGTTTCAGTAATCAAAATGGAGCGGAATTTGGGTCTAAATTCAAGAGAACAGAAAAAACTATCCACAGAAAAAAATTGAGAAATAAAGGAATTAATTTGATAGGTTAAAATATGTTTGTAAACCATAAGTCCATGATAGTCTGCAATTTATTTAGGCAGTGTAACTGTCGGAGTAATTTGGCCATAACTTGGACTAGGAATATCGTATGTGGTCAAATAAGATATTTTCAGAAATGAAAATTTCAGAGACTTATCTATTGGAAAAAGATGAGAATTTATTGATGAACTTGTTATTTCCGATTCTATAATATGAGTGAATTTTCACCATATTTTGACTCTTTTGGAAAAGTAGAAAATTGTGAAAACCTTGGAATTTTCGATTTTATTTGCTGCACCAGTAAGAAGAAATTTGTAAGTGATTTTGTAACTTTAAAATAATTACAAAGAATTTGGTTTGAAAGCTTGTTAATTAAAGATTAGATTTTAACGTTGTGTTAATTTGGTATAATGTACAGGTAATAATATGGATATTTATAATTTTTCTTGCAAATTGTTGCCATGTAAGCTCATTTGAGATTCAAATTTAAAAAAAAAAAATAGTCTGAAATGAACCAACAATTTAGTCCATTTAAAATCTAGTACTTTTTCAAAATATATCCATGAATTTTGACCAACTTTAAATCATGTCTTCTCACACTCGCAACTTTTTCACGCGAAGTCTGTCCAAGCTTTTGAATTTAATCTTATTATGAGACACCCTTTTCCACCAACTAGTTAGTCTTTGTCTCGGATGTGAAACTTGAATTCAATTGAGTTTTAAAGTTTTGCCGAGCTCGATGAGTTTTTTTTTTAATAAAATTCTTTAGTCTATCAATTTCTTATTTAACAGAGAATGTCTTATATAATGTACAGGTAATAATATGGATATTTATAATATTTCTTGCAATTTTTTCCATTTAAACTAATTTCAGATTTAGATTTAAAAAAAAAAAATCAAATCTAGGTAGAAATGAACCAACGAATGAGTCCCTTTAAAATCTAAAATATTGACCATCCAACCACAACCTACATGAATTTGGAACCCATGGAATTAAATTGACCACGTTTGGATTTGATTTTTTTGGTTAAGACGTATGGATCTATTTTAAACGTTGTTGTGAGAAAAATCATATGTGAGCCTTCTGGACGAATTTTTCAATGAAATTTATTTTATTAGAAACTAAGCTCATAGAACTAGTTGTTGTCCAAAATTGAGACCAAAGGACGATGATTTGATGCCCCAAATCAAATCAGAAAGACAAACCAAATTTTTTATTCAGATTTGATATACAATTTTGTTGTGTTTCACTAAGTATATTATAACTTAATCTCTCGTTATTGAAACGATGCAAAGTTTGTGCCTAATCTCATCTAGACAATGAGAGAAATCTCTATTAAAAATTTGAGAATTTTTTTAATTAGGTTTGATACCTCAGAATTAATCTGTAAGTCGGATAAAATTCTAGAGTCTGTAATTGAAGGCAGTTTTGTAACAATTAGGTATATGATTTTTATCTTGAGTTTCAGATATCAAAACGGAGTGGAATTTGTTCCTAAATTCAAGAGAACAGAGAGAACTATCTCCAAAAAAAAATTGAGAAATAAAGGAATTAATTTGATAGGTTAAACTATGTTTGTAAACCATAAGTCCATGATAGTCTGCAATTTATTTAGGCAGTGTAACTGTTGGAGTAATTTGGCCATAACTTGGACTAGGAATATCGTATGTGGTCAAATAAGATATTTTCAGAAATGGAAATTTTAGAGACTTATCGATTGGAAAAAGATGAGAATTTATTGATGAACTTGTTATTTCCGATTCTGTAATATGAGCGAATTTTCACCATATTTTGACTTTTTTGGAAAAGTAGAAAATTGTGCAATGCTTGGAATTTTCGATTTTTATTTGCTGCACCAGTAAGAAGAAATTTGTAAGTGATTTTGTAACTTTAAAATAATACAAAGAATTTGGTTTGAAAGCTTGTTAATTAAATATTAGATTTTAACATTGTGTTAATTTGGTATAATGTACAGGTAATAATATGGATATTTATAATTTTTCTTGCAAATTGTTACCATTTAAGGTCATTTGAGATTCAGATTTAAAAAAAAAATAGTCTGAAATGAACCAACGATTTAGTGCATTTAAAATCTAGTACTTTTTCAAAATATATCCATGAATTTTGACCAACTTTAAATCATGTCTTCTCACACTCTCAACTTTTTCACGTGAAGTCTATCCAAGCTTTTAAATTTAATATTATTATGAGACACCCTTTTCCACCAACTAGTTAGTCTTTGTCTCGGATGTGAAACTTGAATTCAATTGAGTTTTAAAGTTTCGCCAAGCTCGATGAGTTTTTTTTTTTAATAAAATTCTTTAGTCTATCAATTTTTTATTTAACAGACAATGTCTTATATAATGTACAGGTAATAATATGTATATTTATAATATTTCTTGCAATTTTTTCCATTTAAACTAATTTCAGATTTAGATTTTAAAAAAAAAGGTCAAATCTAGGTAGAAATGAACCAACGAATGAGTCCCTTTAAAATCTAATATATTGACCATCCAACCACACCCTACATGAATTTGGAACCCATGGAATTAAATTGACCATGTTTGGATTTGATTTTTCTGGTTAAGACGTATGGATCTATTTTAAACGTTGTTGTGAAAAAAATCATATGTGAGCCTTCTGGACGAATTTTTCAATGAAATTTATTTTATTAGAACTAAGCTCATAGAACTAGTTGTTGTCCAAAATTGAGACCAAAGGACGATGATTTGATGCCCCAAATCAAATCAAAAAGACAAACCAATTTTTTTATTCAGATTTGATATACAATTTTATTGTGTTTCACTAAGTATATTATAACTTAATCTCTCGTTATTGAAATGATGCAAAGTTTGTGCCTAATCTCATCTAGACAATGAGAGAAATCTCTATTAAAAATTTGAGAATTTTTTTAATTAGGTTTGATACCTCAGAATTAATCTGTAAGTCGGATAAAATTCTAGAGTCTGTAATTGAAGGCAGTTTTGTAACAATTAGGTATATGATTTTTATCTTGAGTTTCAGATATCAAAACGGAGTGGAATTTGTTCCTAAATTCAAGAGAACAGAGAGAACTATCTCCAAAAAAAAATTGAGAAATAAAGGAATTAATTTGATAGGTTAAACTATGTTTGTAAACCATAAGTCCATGATAGTCTGCAATTTATTTAGGCAGTGTAACTGTTGGAGTAATTTGGCCATAACTTGGACTAGGAATATCGTATGTGGTCAAATAAGATATTTTCAGAAATGGAAATTTTAGAGACTTATCGATTGGAAAAAGATGAGAATTTATTGATGAACTTGTTATTTCCGATTCTGTAATATGAGCGAATTTTCACCATATTTTGACTTTTTTGGAAAAGTAGAAAATTGTGCAATGCTTGGAATTTTCGATTTTTATTTGCTGCACCAGTAAGAAGAAATTTGTAAGTGATTTTGTAACTTTAAAATAATACAAAGAATTTGGTTTGAAAGCTTGTTAATTAAATATTAGATTTTAACATTGTGTTAATTTGGTATAATGTACAGGTAATAATATGGATATTTATAATTTTTCTTGCAAATTGTTACCATTTAAGGTCATTTGAGATTCAGATTTAAAAAAAAAAATAGTCTGAAATGAACCAATGATTTAGTCCATTTAAAATCTAGTACTTTTTCAAAATATATCCATGAATTTTGACCAATTTTAAATCATGTCTTCTCACACTCAACTTTTTCACGTGAAGTCTGTCCAAGTTTTTGAATTTAATATTATTATGAGACACCCTTTCCACCTACTAGTTAGTCTTTGTCTCGAATGTGAAACTTGAATTCAATTGAGTTTTAAAGTTTCGCCGAGCTCGATGAGTTTTTTTTTTTTTTTTAAATTCTTTAATCTATCAATTTTTTATTTAACGGACAATGTCTTATATAATGTACAGGCAATAATATGGATATTTATAAAATTTCTTGCAATTTTTTCCATTTAAACTAATTAGAGATTTAGTTCTTCCATAACAAGGGGTGGGTTTTGGTTGGATTCGGTCAAGTTGATCATAGGAAATAATAGATTTTTTATAGCTTGATTTAACTCAACACAAACCAAATCTTTCATGACCAACTCGGATCCAAATTACATTTTGCTTGTTTCAACCCAAATTTCTATAAAAAAATATATAAAAGAAATGAAAAATGAGATGAAACTATTGTTTTTAATAGAAAATGATAGTTAAGATTTACCTTTTATGTGAGGGCATTGTGCTATGAAAAATGGAGGCAATGATTAAGAATTTATGAACTTGAGGTGTATTATATGGGCTAAAATTAATGAATAAAAAGGAGAACTTAAATCTTGATTTATAATTCCATTTGGGCTTGAGTTTGGGGCTTCAATCCAATCTAACCTGGAATCATTTTGGGTGATTTATGGGTATGTATGCCCAAACTAGATTAAATTATAATTGTTTTAACAATTTGTATGACTTTAATATGAAGGGGTTGGAGTAATAGTTAGGAACTCATCTTAAGAAACGAGAGTCGTAAGTTCAATTTTCACTCCACTCCAAAAGACCACTCTCCATAGATTTATTTGGTATGTGTGGTAGGGAGGCTTATACATGCTCCGAAGATTAATCAAATGTTCTAAGAGGTTTGGATGCCTTGGTCATAAAAAATGGTCATAAAAAAAATTCAAGAACTTTTGTGACCAGGTCTATATCTCAAGTACAAAATTGTCACCCCTATGTAGGTTAGCTCAAGTAAAAAATTGCCACTCCGAGGTGGATTGCACGTTGTTGCCAACTCAAATTTTTTTTTGGATTAATGTGTGAAAAACTCAGACAGTCCTACTAAAACTCCCACGAATAAGTTCATTACCCCTAAGGCACACAAAGGTTAGGCCATGGGGGCTCGAACCCGCAACCTCCAACTTCTTGAGGCAGGAGGCAACCAGTTGAGCTATACCCATGTGGGTCAATCCAAACCATTGGTACACTTTGACATCCCTTTACTTGTTAATAAGAATTTTTGGAACACTTAATGATCTTTACCATTGGAATAAACATACTCATTATCAAATAATTAAAAGTTGAATCTTAAGATCATGAATTAAAATGTACAAACGAGTCCAAAAGATAGAAAAGAAAACGTCAGACTAATTTGACATATACTGCCTTCATCATATGGTGGTGTCTACCCTCTAAAACAACCTAGTAGAGAAAGGAGAGTAACAAGTACAGTTGAACCCCATAGCTCATCCTAGGCCTTACTTGCATCCTTTCTCACTCAACACCCATTACACACTTGTGAAATGAATTTAAGCCCAAATGGATTCCACACTTGAGTTTTTTTTTTTTAATTTGGCTGAAGATTTGATAAATATTAATCTAAGATACTAGAGATTTTATCATTCATGTTGAAGAAATTTAATTAAATAATATATATTTATCATATTTGATCTCTTGGGGGGATTCACTAGATGAAAACAAAGTAGAATGGTGAAAAAGGAGGAAGAAAAAAAAAGCTAGATGGGAAAAAAAAAGCCAACATTGAAAAGAAGAAATAAAAATTAGATGAGAAAATGAAGACATGAAAACAAGAGAACAAAGAAAACTATTATGAAGAGAGAAAAACATAGGCACAAACTTTGCATCGTTCGATATTGAGAGATTAAGTTATGATTTATTTAGTGAAACACAACAAAATTGTATATAAGATCTGAATAAAAAATTTGGTTCTTCTTTCTGATTTGATTTAGGGCATCAAATCATCTTCCTTTGGTCTCAATTTTGGACAGCAACTAGTTCTATCAGCTTGGTTTCCAATAAAATAAATTTCGTTGAAAAATTCGTCCAGAAGGCTCACATATGATTTTTCTCACAACGACGTTTAAAAAAGATCCATACGTCTTAACCAAAAAAATCAAATCTAAACTTGGTCAATTTAGTTCCATGGGTTCCAAATTCATGTAGGGTGTGGTTGGATGGTCAATATATTAGATTTTAAAGGGACAAATTCGTTGGTTCATTTCTACCTAGATTTAATTTTTTTTTTTTTTTAAATTATCAATTTTGACTTGTTTCTCTCTATTCTCATATATCCTCTAAAATTGCATTCCATGCTTCTTTTTCTTTACTTTGTTTATCTTTATGTCTCTACAGATTTTTTAATCGACAGGACATTTTTCATTAATTTTTGAAAGGTGGAGGGGTAGAATTTTTGTCAAATAACTTAGCCCACTGTGGTAGACCCTTTGGACCCATCTTTCACATGCAAACATCCAAAAAATGGCTTCTGCCATGCATAACCTCATCAAATTGCCAATATGTACTCTACTAGAAAATCAATATTTAAGAACGCCTTTTGTAATTTTTTTTTTGAAAAGTCCTCTTGTAATTATTTTTTAGGGCAATGAGTGGCCAAAATAAGTATGGCTTTGATCTAATAGCATAAAAAATTCAAAATAATAGTAATAATAATAATAATGGAAATAAGGATGTGACTGATCTGGCCATAGTGCAAATGAATTAATGAGGGAGTCGATGATGAAAATCATTTTGCAGTGACTCTGCAATCTCATGGGTGTTGAAGCACTAAAGTTCCATGGAGGCCAGCATTGAATGAAATTGTAGTTCATTGCACATAAGTAGTTTATTCAGGCCATACATAGAATTCAATTCATAAAAAAATTAAAATGAAAAAAGGAAAAGGAAAAATCATTTCTGTTAATTATATGTTGATCTGGCTGGGCTATCTAGTAGGGATATTCAAGCAGACAAAGACCAGAGTCTGCTTTTGTTTGGCCATTCAGTTCAGCAACTCTGAGCCCAGGTTCTTCCAAAGTGCAGCTGGAGTGTAAATACTAAATTGCTTGGATTTTCAACTAGTTAAGGTGTAAGACACCTTGTTAATTGTGAAATGTGTCGCAGTGCCCCAAATTCAAATCGGCAAACAAGGCTTCGATTTTCTTCATCAATCATCGCCAACACTGCAAGAGCCAGAATATGGTGCAAATAAAAAACTCCTTTCCATTCAAGGGGCCATGTCAACTTGAAATTGAAATTACACCACTGGAACTCATTCTGTACCTACCCTTTTATCCCCCTGAAAGATAACTCAATCTGTCCATTTTCCCTTTCCTTAGCTGCCATCAACAGAAAGGTTCTTCCTCACTTTCTGCTTGATATATTTCTCGTTCACCTTCTAAACATTGATGATGTTGTTATGTCACAAAATGCTCCACTCAGCCATTGTTTCCAATAACAGCAAGATAAATAACTTTTTCCTTGCAGAGAAATGTCAATTCATGCTTTGGCCCAGCCTGACCTTTTCTTGGACAAATTATATCTTCAGATTGGCATTCCAAACCAACACAGGTTCTCAATGAGAAAGATGCCGCTTTTGCAGTTCTGTAAAAGGGAACCTCAACTGAGCATCTCTTTACCTCATTGCTGCTTTCAAACTTGTGCAAATCTAGAAACACATGCTGAATTGTGCTGTCCATGGCCATTTGAAGCCAAAGTCTATCCTTGCTTGAAACATTATACAAAGTGATACTGAATGTGATACCCACAGGCAATCCAGAAATGAAGGTAAGGGGATTCTCAGAATCATTACCAGGGATATCTACTTCTGCTTTGACATGTTTGAATCTACCACTAAACGAAATTTTCTCAAGAGTGAAGGCTTCCACTAATTTATTAACAGGAAGAGGGTAAAAATCATCATGAATTCTCCCATGGCAACATTTCTTTAGTTCTTTGGTGAAATTAGAAAGTTCAGGAGATCCTTCCTCACAGAGATCATCTATGCGAGAAATCGTGGCATGTAATTTATTCAATGTTGGGCCAAAACATATTCCAACCTTCGAAAACCTCAGTACACAACTCAGCAATACTAGCTCTAGGATATGAGATTCCTCCTCTTTACTCAACCCCTGAAAACCATACCTCATACTTCTAAGATTCATGTCTAATTTTTCCAACAGAATATCCAGTACCCCCATTCCACTAACATGCATCTTTCTTGGTAGTAAATGCTCCCATATTCTCATGAGAAGTTTAATTAGCTTTAAATATAGTGAAGCAAAGGCCAACATGCTGGCAGATCCAACTGAGTCCTTGGGAATCATCTCCAGCTCTTGTTTGCAGGCCCTGTACGTGAAACAACCAAGCAGAACCATAGATGTAGATTTATCAAAAAAGGAGAAATATAATCATAAAACTAATAGAATGGACTTTAGCTCCTTTAATAGAGGACAGAAAAGAAGCCACATAAATGGAAAATCTTGGGTGAGATAGGACATTACCTCACAGTCCTCAGCACTCCTTCTGTGTATCTGAATTTTACTGAAGGCCAGGTATCTGTGGCTGTTCTTAGTACAAACTTTACAACATGTATTGCCTGCTCATGCACCATATCCAAGTTTCTTTGATATTCTTCGATGAAAGTCAATAGCACATTTGGATTGGACATATTGCCTCGAAACTCAATTTGTGAGGTTCCACATTTCTCTAGAACAAACCCTTTTTTAACATTATGGTCTAGATTGCTTTCCTCCATTGCATGCAAAAGGAGCCCATCATCCATCTTTAGTGCAGTGTCTGGAAGAGGAGCTTCTTCAGTGCAGTGACCTAAATAAGCTGAAAATACATCTCTGTTTAAAGCATTTCCCAAAGAGCAAGAGATCCTTCCCAATAATGGAACTGCATAAGAAAATAGTTGCCTTGGAATATCACAGATAAGCTGTTTGCTAGAAAATGGTGCTGCTATAGACAACACCAAGAATGCTGCTATTCTAGGTTGGTCAAGCCCCAACTCTCCTTGACAAGAAGGCTTTATCTGAAATCAGTGAGGGGAAAAAATGATGACAGCTGAAAATATAACCTTATGGAGACATTGTGTCATAAGCACAATCACGCAGTTCTTGGTTCATAAATAAAAACATGCTCTAGGAGTACCCTTTTTTCTCTTTTTTTTGAGATAATGGAAAAAATTCTAACAAGAAAGTATCTATACAAGTCTTTTTTTTTTTTGAAAGATGTCAATACAAAAACTTTGGGCCATAGTTTTCAACCAAGACCTAGATGAAGACTTGGCCAATTATTGAGTTGCGTCAACCACGAAACTCAAATTATTTTTATTTTCTGATTGAGTGAGTTACGCAAGTTTGGTCAACTGGATGACTTGGTTCAATTTTATATAATAATTTTTATTGAACCTACATACTATAGTGCTACTGAGTTGCCACCCCACACACATCTCACTGGCTATGTCCAAATCACATCCTCCACCTACCTCTATGGTTGAACCTAAATATCTAAATATACCACAATCTACTAGATCATTATCAATTATGGCTGATTCCTTATCCATACCCCTAATTCCATTAAAGTTTCATTTCATGTACTCTGACTTTATTCTGCTGATCTTCAACCACTCATCTCCAAGGCTGTCATCGACAGTTGTAATTTACGATTGAGTGGATCCTTATTTCACTAATTAGTACTACATCATATGCAAATAGCACATCATGAGATCTCATCTTGGATATCCATAACTAAGATGAACAAATAAAAGCTCAATATCGATACTTGGTGAAGTCCTACTATCAAAAACTCCTCCACCCTTGGTGATGTCCTACTCCTACCCTTCTTACTCTTGTCTCTTTATCATACATATCTTGTATAATCTCGACATATTCATTAAAGATGTTTTTCATTTTGTGTTTATCAAATTAATTTCCTTGAAACTATATCATAGGCCTTTTCTCCGTCAATAAATGCCACATAGAAATTTTTCCTTTTCTCTCTATATTTCTCCATAAAGGACAAAAATAACTTATGTTGCTGACCTACTTGGCATAAATCCAAATTGGTTGTTCTAAATAACCAATTATTGACAAAGGGGTAGTTCTATTGCCCTTTCTTAATGTAGTCCCAACCCAATAAGTAAACTCTAGACTTTTCAATTGAAAACTTCATAAAAATAAATTCCAAATAAATGGGAAGGAAATACAAGATGGATCAAAAACACAAAATTCAAACTCACCCACATGAAACTACGATGCTCCAAGCATAATGATGTGGGCATCATGGATGATCAAATTGAAGACAAGATTGTCGCATGGGCTTTACATTTCTACAAGGTTTCTTTTTTTTTTTTTTTATCATGGCAAGGCATCTAATAAGACCCACAAGTTGGTGAAATAAAAGCCTACGGGCCAAGTATATTGGTCTTGGGCCTGATTTAGTATATTCAGACCTCCAAATACCCAATTATGTGTTCCAAATCCATTGGTTTTTTTACTTGGACGAATATGGAGTAAAGTAGGTGGCCAATTAGTCAATGTCGGGGAAGATATTCAGTGTAGGTGGAGAAGTCCTAAATTTTAGGAGTAAAAATAGTAAGGAGGTGGCGCCTCTAACATGGCCAACCTTAGCATTGTTTCTTTCTTCTTTTTTCGAATGGTTGAGATGTAATAAGTGCCACATGACACAAATCCTAGCCATGGCAATCTTGCAATATATTTCATAGGAAAATCTATAAAAAAAGGAGCCATGAGTAACCATGAGCATCCAATGTTTGAGTTCCCACTTTTGCATTTTGCAAGTATTCTAGTTCCCTTCTAATTCTTTTGTTTCTGGTTTAATTTCTGCTTAGAATTAATTATAATTCTGCAATTGTTTTGCATTAAATTAATTTTATTTCTTGCAAATTAATTCTAGTTTCAATTGAACTTTTGAATTTCATTGTGTAAACATATGGTGTTAAATTCCTAGTGAGGTTTTGTGCCTTTGATCGTTTCTTTCCAGGTTGAAATTGTTCATAGGTGAAATTCCAATGAGATCCAATTACCTCAATTTCAAGCGGATTAAAAATTGGCGTGGAATCAAGACAAATCTGAGGATTTGTGGCGACTCCTAGAAGAATTTCAACTTCAGGTGTCTCAATCTACAATCTGAGCTAGATTTGATTCCTTCAATTTTCTCATTACAAACGTTGGAGACCTTGGAACGTTGAAAACTCTACCTCGGCCTTAACCACATATAGACTCAAAAACGTTAGTTTTCAATCTCAAGAAACACCATATAACAATGGCATGGCCTCCAAAAACCCTACGTAAGTTTCCTTTCAAAGTACAAGTCCATTTTTCATTCTTTCTTTTTCCTCTCCCTTTATTTATAAATAATTGCTTTTGTAAAAGAGAAGAAAGTGAAAAATATTTTCTAATCTAAGGACAATAATACCAACAACTACAAAAGATTCCATTATCATATGCAACTTAACTTTCTATTTACATAACTTACAAAAATTAATCCTTCTAAATAGTAAACAAAACCAAATTAGACAAAAATATAAACCTTATCAGAAAATTGGCTATAACTTCTTCAATACATGTCAAAATTGCATAGACTAGGGTCCATTAGAAAGGTAACCGAATATCCTATCCAATGGATCTAATTTCATATTAATTTGGAATTGTTGACCTAAAATACAGAAATAGGCCTAAATCTAATCTAATATAAAAATAAAATTAATAGCACTAGCATCAAGTTCATAATGTGACTCAAAAGCTTAATACGCTGACAGTTGGCACAATTTTGAATGTCACCTTTGTTGATGCAAATGGAGACTATATTGCCCATCATGTAAATGGAGACCATAGTGCTCTTTCTCCACTCAACAACCATTCTTTTCAATATTAAAATTTTGTTAAACATAATCATTTTTCCAGTTTCATCCAACAAAAATCATACTTGTATGGGGGGATACCATCTAGTCTTAATGCACTAGTCTTTTCCACTTTTGTTTTTGAAATTTTCTTAATCATCCCTACAATTTACTTCGATATTGATGTTTGACTTTTGTATTTTCCGTGTTCAAGATCCCTAAACTACACTTCCCATTACCCTTCACTGAGGCATGATGAGTTTCATCTTTAATACACATCACATGATCTAGGTCTCAAGTACTTCTCTTTTATTTTAGCCATCTTATAAATCCTCTTTTTTTTTTAAAGGAGCTTATAAATGTGCTCTTTTCCCCCTCTTTTATTCCTAATCAAGTATAAAGATTGTCAAATGCTTCATATCAGCCTTATTTTATCACTCACAAACAACTCCTTTCATTGCCTTATTTCTAAGTCCTTTGATCTTTTTTTTTTTTGGCCATACTTTATAATATGCCTTTCATTTTTCTCTACAATATTTTCTTGAATGTCAATTCTGTTGATTCTAATAATTAAAAAGAAAGAAAGGAAGAAAAGAGATGAAGATCAGAGAATAATGATTCTCAGAATTGTATTGAGATATATTTCCTATTAGAGGGTACAAGTATAATAAGAGAGAGAGAGAGAGAGCCAATTAAGGTGGCCTAAAAAAGAAAGTACAATCAGTCCAACTTATCTACTCATAATTATACACCTATACAGTTAACTTGCCAAAATAGGCATAGTCAGTTCAGTTTGTCCTAAGTTAGCTCCCACAACATTCCCCCTCAAGCTGGCTCGAAGATGTCTAACAAACTTAGCCTATCAATAATCGAAGTAAGTTAGTGGCGGAGAACAAACTTGGTCAGGATATCTGCCAATTGATCCTTAGATTGCACATGTGGAGTAACAAGTCGACCTTCACAAATGTGTTGTCGTGGAGAAGTGACAATCAACCTCAATGTGCTTGGTCCGCTCATGAAAGACTGGATTGGAGGCGATGTTGATAACTGCATGATCATCGCAAAACATAATGAGCGGGTCACGTGGAGCAAAACCCAATTTCTGAAGAAACTAGCGGACCCAAAGAAGCTCAGCCGTAGCATTGGCCATTGCACGATACTCAGCTTCAGCACTGGAGCGAGCAATAACAAGTGGGGTCACGCCGGAAAATATGTTGCCGTGAAGGAGATGTATGGTCGAGAAGATAGCACAGTTGCAGTCCGTGCAGAACTGTCAATTGACAGAAAAAAAAAGTGGAAAAAAAACTTGCAAATAACGAGGGAAGAGGAAGAGGAGGTCTGCTACAGATATCCTCTGAGATTGGAGTAAAACACAGAACTCCAGAATCCAAGAAGGAACAGTAAAAACATATACAAAAGCCTCCCTTAAAGCGTCTTGAAATTCGTTCTGGCTAATACCATGTTGATTCTAATAATGAAAAAGAAAGAAAGGAAGAAAAGAGATGACAATCAAAGAATAATGATTCTCAGAATTGTATTGAAATATATTTCCTCTTAGAGGGTACATGTATAAATAAGAAAGAGAGAGCCAATTAAGGTGGCCAAAAAGGAAAGTACAATCAGTCCAACTTATCTACTCCTAATTATATACCTATATAGTTGAGTTGCCAAAATACGCATAGTCGGTTCAGTTTGTCCTGAGTTGGGTCCCACAAGTAGTTCTCCACCACGATGTTTCTCTGTGTGTATACTTATTGCATTTTTCATATTCCCCAAGAACCCTTTTGCCATTTTGTTTAATACAATTTGACATTTGGTTCCACACTTCATTAGGATTCATGTCCAGTCCTAGTCCCCATTTTCCAATAAATTTTCTTTTAGACTTTATGACTTTTCTCCTATGAATTTCCAACATCTTATTTTGGAGTAATCCTTAACTTTCGTGTTTGTTATCTTACATATTTTGATATAAACGTCTAAGATCAACAACCTATGTTGCATTATAGAACTTTCCCTTGGGATGACTTTAGAATCCTCGAGGGCATATTTTCCCCACATCTTAATGGAAAATAATATATTTGTAACCACTTAGATTGATTCATGAAAGTTACAAGGTGTTCCTTTTTTCCATGAAATACATATTAGACATGATTAGATTAAAAGCAAATGCGAAGCCGAGACTCTCTTGCCTCACTCCTTTCCCCAAACCATGTCCATCATTTACACATCTATAACCGTCGTTTCTATTTCCCACCTATCTGTTTAAGTCTCTTTCGATATATCTTTTCTAATAGGTATATCCAACACTAAGTGTGTGTTGGGGAGATGAAAATCTTGTAAGATCTTGAGATTAAATATTTTCTTCTGAAGAAATCTGAGCTCGTTGTATAGTATTGTTTGGAGAATTAGCAGAGATAAGTGCCGAATCTGCTAAAAACCATCAGATTTCTCGCTAGAGGAGGGACCCCTAGGTGCGAATCCCACAGAGATTAAGATAAGAAAAAGGAGAAAAAAAAACCTATTGTTGTGTCTCTCAAGAGAAACATTCATGCAAGCGGTTAGGGGAGGGCAAGTGAGGAAGTCTTTTTCAGATGCAGGCAGCCTCTCCTCAAGCGTTCAGATTTCAGATCCGTTCTCTGTAATGTGTAGATTTGTGAGAGATCTCTGTAATGTGTAGACCCGTTCTCTCTCTCTCTCAAGAGAAACATTCATGTAAACGGTTAGGGGAGGGCAAGTGGGACAGTCTTTTTCAGATGCAGGCAGCCTCTCCTCCAGCGTTCAGATTTCAGATCCGTTGTCTGTAATGTGTTGATTTGTGAGAGATCTCAATGCAAGGTCCCATCGCTACTCCCCACCTGACTTCCCCTCTCTCAAGACCCATTGCCACTCCCTCTCTCTCCCTCTCTCTCTCAAACACACACACACACACACTCTGATGTAGAACAAGTGGCCGATAAATTCTTGAAGACATACTCACGTCGGGTCGACAAGACGCTAGGTCCACATAGCTTTCCTACTTGATTTAGGAGTCCGAGACCCATCTCTTTTAGGATTTACTATTTACGCATTATTTTTTAATTTAGAACTATTGTGTCACAAGGAAGCTAGGTCGGTAGCTTTCCTATTAGATTTAGGAGTCCTTTTCTATTTTGATTTCTTATTTTTTTTCTTATAAATACAATGCATGTAAGAGAGGGACTCACCCCTTTTGGAATATATGAATTAATAAGAAATTATCTGGTTGTGTTGAGTTTCTCCTACCTATTTCTGCCTGAGTTGCAGACGAACCCTTGCCCTGTTGCAAGACATCCTGGTGGCTGGCCAGATCCAGCATCTCCTTGGGCTTAATCCCAAGAAGACATCATCTCCTTACCTGGGCTTCATCCCAGAGTTCCGCTTTCACCTATTCCTCGTCGTTGCTCCCAGATTTTTCCCTTCACTCACAGCAGCAGCTTCGTCTTCTCTGGCTGTCTACATCCTTAATCCAAGTACTACAAACCTTTTCTTCTTCTTCTTCTTCATTCTCTTCTTCTCCCCTTCAATCTCTCTTCCCTCTACTCCCACTTCCGCCGCTTCCTTCTTCTCTTCCGCTGCCCCCTTTCCTTACTTCCTTTCCGTTTCTGTTCTTCCCCTTCTTCCATTCGTAATTCAGCCCTAAATTCACAAGTCTCACGTGCCACAAACAGTCCCTTTAAGTTAAATCCCTGCACGTGTGAAGCAACTCACGTGTGTGACTCTTTTCGAGTCGGGTTTTTGACTTAATTCAATTTTTATCCCCGCTTCCGATACATTACACTCACTCACAAGAGAAACATTCGTGCAAGCGGTTAGGGGAGGGAAAGTGGGCCAGTCTTTCAGATTCAGGCATCCTCTCCTCAAGCATTCAGATTTCAGATCCATTCCCTGTAATGTGTAGATTTGTGAGAGATTTTCATTGCGATATAAAATTTTACAAATTATTTTTAAAACCATGTGCTTTGGTTTGTGCTTAATTAAAAAAGAATCAAAGATTTGTTTTATAACTTTGAGATTTAGTAGTGAACGGGGTTTACTGATTTGCTAATAATGATGAAGTGCTGAAATGAAAAAAAATAAAAAAACCTGAAATGTAAGTTATTTACTAGCTGAAACGTTCCAGGTTAAGGACTCAGTACTCAGTAGGCCCGCAAATGGTTGCATTTTATATGGTTTAATTTTATCAAATTTTATTGAAAACATTTTGAATGGAAAAATTAGAAATAATCAAATAATATAATGTGATTTTGACATGATTTTCAAGCACTATATAATATGATATTTTAATTGGTTTAAGTGTTATAAATTACCAAACAACAAGGTTCTATTCTGATGAAATTTTTATCATCAAGATTTTAATCTTACAATATTTAAATCTAACACCATCAAATCTAAAAGTTGCCAAACACACCCTAATTCATCCATTTCACTCCAAGATTCCTCTTTCATAACTTCCCTAATCCTGAGGGGCATATGCACCTGTACCATTTAAGGTTTCTTTATCTAAAAAATTTAAACATTATGAGTCTATTACTCTTCCACAACTTTTCTCATAGATCCGTGGTAACTACTATACCTACCCCATTCCTAGTTTAAACACCTGTGCAAACAAATTTGAATCCATCTCTGAGCTCCCTAGCTTTGTCCTCCTTCCTTCTAGTCTCATGTAGTCAAACTATGTTAACTATCATTCTTTCATAGCATCTACTAGTTTTCTACTATTCCTCTTTAGAATACCCCACATTCTAGGCTGCCAACTGTAACGTATGGGTTGACTTTCTTAACTTTCCCACCTTTGTTACCAACTCTTTTTACATGGCCTCATTTTGCCTAGCATCCTGACCTGCACTTGCCCATTCTCACTACAGGTGACTTCCTAGTACTAGGTTTGAATGTTTATGTTGAGTAGTAGTAGAACTAGAGCTAGAACTCATGTGATTTTGGCTAATTATACACACAACTTAGTGCCTATCTGACACCTACTAAGTAAAAAAAAGAAAAAAGTTGACACTAATAATATTAGCAGAAATAAATAGGAAAGCTTTAAACCAGGAAAAATTGATAGGTTGAATAGTAGTATACATAGCTGGTGCATACCATAGCAACAAGATATATAGTATAGATTTAATCAAACTAGATGGCATGCCAATCAAGAATAAAGCCCCCAACATATTTGATAGACAGTGCCTTTCTAGGTTTTAATAGGAAAAGCTGGCAACGATGAAGGTGGATAGTTGAACAAGCATGAAATCCAAGAATAGGAATATGACAGATGCCCCAAGAACATTTTGAGATCTGACTTTTGCCAGTTAAGTAATCATAACATGGAAACCCTTTCTGAGCTTCCAAAAAATCAAGTCACTCTGAACTGATTGCTCTGAAAATTTATTTCTGCCACGAGGCAAATGTACAGAAGATATATAGCCAAATATAAATAAGGCATAGTTTAGAGGATACTTAAACTAGAATAAGCACCATTTCAAAATAGAAGAGAACTTCCTATTGATGAATGATCAGAAATACAGACAGCATAAAGCAATCAAAGTTCATATATATCTAGCATTAGTGTAAAACAGGAGCCTTAACACGTCAAGGTAAGTACCCAAAGATCAACTCGTGTATAAGCAATATGAAGAAAAAAACAATAGTAAAAGCATATTTTCATGGTTTTTTGTCCAAGGAGAGAGAGGTTACAACCTCTTGAACTAACTCTTTTATAAAGCCTACCACGGAGGCCCCATGACTTTTGCCAATAATAAATAGAACAGAGAAGATGTCAGCTTCATCCTGAAAAGGAAAAGAAAAGACAACAGATGCCACAAAGACAATGAGAAGAGGAAAAGAAAAAAAAAACCTAATACTGAAATTGGTTTTGTTCTAGACAATGAAATGGTAGAAAAACACAGCGTTAAGCGGAAACATGCAACTTGATGGTATGAGGGTTCGATGATGATGATGATGATGATATAAATATATATATATATATATATATATATATATATATATATATATATATATATATATATATTCATTTTAGCATAGTGATGAACATGATCCTCGTTTTATATGTTTTGACAAAGTGTGCTTAGAAGGACATTCCATGGGGGAGAGAGCTCAATTCTTCAAAATCCCATTTAAGCACAATTCCTCAAAACAATTCACAAAAGACAAACATGATAACCACTACCCTTAGAAACTCCACTTGAAGACAAGTGTTTGAATGCCTCTTAAGTATTATTCTTCAAAAAAAAAAAGTTAAAAAAAGAAAAGAAAAAAAAAAGCATAGATGTCACCTCCTTTTTTAATAAGTAACAAATCTCACTATGCTAAAAGATTTCACTGGTTATTATTTACCTACCAGCTTCATTCTTTCATTGTTTTTTCCATTTTATTTCAATCTCTTCCTTTCACTATCTCCCACAAGACATCCATTGAACCATGTTTTAAAAACTGAACATTCATTAAAACCGTTTCTATCATGGTTTGGTTTAATTAGGTTCTGTGACGCCCAAGCCCAGACAGCCAGGTCCAGGTGTCCAGGCCCAGCAATTGCTGGAGAGTGCAGAGAGAGAGAGAGAGAGCTAGGTGTGTTGGGTGTAGGAATTTGTCCCACATCGCCCAGGAGCTAGAAATTTCAGGGGTTTATAAGAGGGAGCACCCCTCCACCTAACCACAACGCGTTTTGGGTCTGGAAGTGAGCCGGGCCCTATGCAAAGTCATATGGGTCTTTTTGAGCCCAAAGCAGACAACAGTGTGCTAGGTCGAGATGGGTTGTTACAAATGGTATCAGAGCATGGTTCAACCCTTTGCATGTGTGGGGCCCCCCTTGTGTTGTAGTCGAGCCGAGGACGGTTCTAGGCTAGGCCTAAGTGGGGTGGATTGTGATGCCTAGGCCCAGACGGCCAGGCCTAGGCGTCCAGGCCGAGCCGTTGCTGGAGAGTGCACACAGAGAGAGAGAGTTGGGCGTGTTGGGGTGTGGGAATTTGTCCCACATCGCCCAAGAGCTAGAAATTTCGGGGGTTTATAAGAGAGCACCCCTCGACCTAAGCACAATGCATTTTGGGTCTGGAAGTGAGCCGAGCCCAATGCAAAGCCGTGGGGGTCTTTTTAAGCCCAAAGCGGACAATATTGTGTTGGGTCGCGACGGGTCGTTATAGGTTCAATTACCGAGTCAAACTGCTTTGAACAGTTTTGAACCATGATGTTCACATAACACTGTAATAACATAAAATCATGTTATATTTTAAAAGAAAATCTAAAAATATGAAACATCGAAAATCATATTGCAACTATGATGCTATAATAGTAAATAATGAAGCACGATGTTTTCAATGAAAGAGGAGAAAAAATAAATAAAAACTACAATAATTTTTTTTTACAAACCAAACCAGCTCAAGGACCAGAAGTTTTGGGGACTAGTTCCAGCCCAGCCAGGTAGAATTGCACGGTTCAATTCAGTTTTTAAAACACTGCCATTGCCAACAAAAACCGTAAATTACTTCAGCAGAAGAGCATTGCAATGCCCCAAAAAATGCTCAAAATAACAATCACATCCAAAGCCAAGAGATAAGCACAAGAAAAGATGACCATCTCTCTCTCTCTCTCTCTCTCTCTCTCTCTCCTAAGTGTATAGGCCATCTATTTTGAATTTAAATCTCTAAAAATTATAAATGACCCAATCTCAATATTCTGCAGAGGCAGGTGCTCAACTAGAGGCTTGAATCTTGTGGTGGTGGTGGGGGGGTTGGGATGCCTCAATCCCAAACTCGTGTTATTGAGTAGAAATATACTTGCTGGTTTTCTTTAAAACTTTTTTAAAATGTTTTCATTAACACCAGAAACTATAACAACTACACATGCAACAATTACTTAAGAGAGGAAGAAGACCAAACCTCTGGGTATGTTTCCAAATTTGCTAGTAGACCATTAATTGAGGATCTAAATATCTCAAGATCAGGCAACTTCATAGCTCGTAGGAGATGCCTTGCTGCACTTCTTATTGAAGGATCAACATCCACAAGCAAACTGAGAAACTGCAAACATCACGTTACTGTATGGAATAGACCACGAAATAGCAGTCAATCTATAAAGGAAAGATTAAAGAAGAAAGGCTTCAGCGACGAGATGTTACTCGTATGATAAACCCAGTTGACTTTGACTGCTGAGCAGTGGTAAGTGCAAGACAGTATATATCAGGGTTTATCATAAAGCCATCAAAACCACCTCAATAAATAACCAACTCCAGAACTACATGCTGCTCAAAGTGGAGACAATAGACTGAAGTTAAGAACGCTCAATACCGTTCTGAGCTAAGAGAATTCATCAAAACCAAGCTTTTAGAATTTTTAGTGAGATGCGCTCTCAACTCTAAGAGGAAGAAACTGAATATCTATCTCCAGTCCATTTGGAAATTTTGATCATTACAAGACTTCACAATAAGAATTTTATTATGACTAATCAGCTACTATGTCTCATTTATTGTTAATTCCCACAATTTCCTTTTATCCATATATTGCATCTCATAGGCAAAAAACTTGTCATCTTTAGAATGCTATACAAAGCATGTCACCACAACTTATTTTACCATGGATTCTAATATTTTGAGTTTTAATGTAATTATTTGCTAATAGGAGTTTACGGGGAGAACCATTTGCTCAAGTGAGATAACCAAGGGGAGACAAAAACTTGAACTCAGGAGAGACTCTTAACAAGCCAAGCACGAGCTCAAGCTCAAACTGAGCCAAGCTTGAACTAGGCTTATTCATTCACAAGCTGAACTCAAGTCCAAGCTGAGCTAAGCTAGCTTGCAAAGGACCTTGGTTTATTTACATATCTTTCCAGTATATGAAACCCTATCACTGAAATGGTGATATATCAGTACCATAGCCCATGACTAAGCAATATTGGGGTCTATACCCCTGAATATTGGATTGACAGCCTTACAACCAATATCTTTTGGTTGATACGAAAACAGATGATATTTAAAAAATTCAAACATTCTCCAATGTTGAATGGCAGTTGAAGAACATGGTGCTCTGAATCACAGATGATATTTAAAAAATTCAAACATTCTCCAATGGTTTTTTTTTTTTTTTTTTTTTTTGAGGTCCAGATGTGTCCAGGAGTCGCACCTGACTAGTGCTCCTGAGTGTGTGAAAACCCCCCTATCCGTACACACCAGGTAAGTCGATGAGACCTTACTCTATACATATTCCCATGGGAAGTGGCCCTTCATTGGGGCTCCCATGGTTTGAACCCAAGACCTCCCTCTAGAGATCTTACTCCCAAACCAATTGGGATAACTCCTTGGGGTTCAAACATTCTCCAATGTTGAATGGAAGTTGAGGAACATGGTGCTCTAAATCATCGACTCATTTCATGTCTACTTTTTCCTCCTTGACAATGGAACATAGTCACAAATTTACTATACATCACCTCATGTTGTAGAGAAAACAAGATGGGACTACCTAGGCGAACAAGAGGCAGCATAAAATTACAACAGAGATTTTGTATCAACCAATCCATGGAAACGTGACGTGCGTGCGTGTGTGTGTGTGTGTGAAATGCAGCTGTAAAGCTTCAACTACAGACTTTACTAACAACACAGATACATTTTAGAGTATCAAAGCTTTGGTAAAGATAGGCTAAAAAAGTAAACGTTGTGATCCTTCTAGTTGGAGAGTTTAATATGATTACTATATTATATTTCATAGTTGCCTTTTCAATATTGTTACTCAATGTAGAGAATAGTTTCTCCTTTCCAGGATGCTGTCTGTCTGTGAATGCTACCTTCCAAATACAAATATTTTCCATTATATAACATATCATGTGAGGAACATTTGCAAGGATAAAAATGACTCAACAAGAGAGATTTTATCCAATTGATCATTAAATAATTGAGCGTAGAACTACCCTAATATTCTAAATTGGTAAAGAGAAACCAAGTTTCATTTCCATGAAATTATGAGAACCAAAGACATACCATGTGCATGTGTCTTTCCTGCACCTTAAGACGATCATATGCTGCCATCTTATACATTGTATGCAAAGTTTGTATTCGAACTATTGATGTATCATCATTTAACATATCCATCAATAAGTTCAAAGCACCATCTGCAAACTGGATGGAAAAGATGGTGAGAGATCCCAAGGAATCACAACAGGCTGTCCGTACCTTCAATAAATACATGGGGATAATAAGTACAATAAAAACACACGAGAATCAAAGTCCTAGTGAAATACAACTGCAACTTAAATATCTCCAATTGCAGACAATCAATGAAAAAATGGAAACTAGTACCTCATAGAATTCATCCTCAAGTCCATGTACATAAGCACCAGCAGCACTTGACACTGAAAATGCAGCTTGCCCTCCACTTTTACCATGAAATGCCTTTACATTTCTTACCCCAAGGATTTTCTTGGATAGAGTCTGTAACAATATACCCTCTGATACCAGCCTGGTCCTTCCTAGCGCATGAAAAGCTTCGACTCTAACTTTCATAACCATATCTCTTACCAAAGAACAAAGCTGAAAGCAATTGAGTGTGAAAGACAAGAAAACGGTGCAATGCATGCTTCTTGATAATTATTCAAAGTTGGGGATTGAAAAAGGAGATTAGAAGAACACCTACAAAATCAATCAAAGCTATAGTTACCTTAAGAATATAAGAACCATTTCCAAGAGGTTACAGATATACTAAATTTTCAGCATCGCTTGCACTATTATAATATATGTTTAAAGTAACATATCTCTAACAGACAAAAATTAAAAATCTGAACTTGAGCAATCCAGTATTAAGAACTACAGCACACACTGAATGATCATTAAATAAGAAAAAAATGATGTAGCACATTTAGATAATCTTCTTATATGCCTTTCCATTTAGTAATGTATATCTGTAAACAGAGTTCCACCTTAGTGAATTCAAGATATCAACTGTATTTTAAAGGTTTCCATGTAGCCAATTGCATTTTTCTCCAAAAAGAAGAGTACTAAAAAAAGTGAAGTATCTGAGCTTTCAAAGGATTTAAAGTGATCTTGAGTACAAAACACTATCAATAATTATACAAAATGTCAATCAGGCTATGGAGGAATTATTCAAAATGGATTTGGTGGCACTGAGCTATCATTTGTGGGTCCTCTTCATAATGATTCTGTGTTAGATGCAGAGTTATATGCTTTGTGGAGAGGTGTGCTGGCGTTGGAAGAGTTAGGAGCAATTGGGAGTATCTTACAAGGTAATTCTAAGATTGTTGACAGATGAGCTGCAGGATTTCATTGTCCATGGTGCTATCTAGATAAAATTGACATGATTCGTCGTTACATAATGTCTTATGAATATTCAGTGTCTTGGGCCCCTCGCTTGGCAAATTCAGAGGCTGATGAGCTGGCTCGTCAGGGTGTTTCTTTATCTTTGGAGACTGAATAATTTGATGTAATTTTGGGGTGTATTCTTTTGTTTGTTTTTTGCTGGGTTGCTTGCATTTTGTACTTGCTCCCTTTTATTTATTTTCTTGATTAATGAAGTTACTTTCCAAAAAAAACTTTCGTCATTTTAAAGTTGAGAATTATGCTTCTCTCTTTTTTTTCCCTACAAATAGCATAAAAACAAGAAGGGAAAGAGAGATACATTGAATATTGAGAGTGGACTTAAGGTGCCATCAAATATTGACCTGTGAACCCTGTGAACCATACGAACCATGTATTGTGAGTGAATTTAACCATGGATGAACTCAGTTTGAAGTGACTCAAAGCAATCTCATGGGTGTTGAAGCACTAAATTTCCATGGTCGCCGGCATTGAATCAAATTGTTACATGCTTCATTGGCAGTCACTTTTAATCATGTTCCGAGGATAGAAAACACTCTGGCGGGTTCCAATGTTGGAGTCGAAAGATCATTTGCATGTCCTTTTCTTTCTTTTGAAAGTGTAATGTGATTAACACTCAGAACCATTATAATTGTTACAACAAACACTTGACAAGTGTGATCTGGGCCCTTGTGCTGATACACAAGTTACACTCTATATCTCCTACAATGTACAGCTTTTGTGAATTGAATTTTTGAAGGTTAATGATAAAAAAAATGCAGAATAATGAAATCATAGCATAAGACAAGAATCTGGCACTTCGTAGAATTGCATTGGTTTTATGCCAAGTTAATCAACAATATAAACCCTTTTTTTTTTTGAAAGTTGGAATATAAACCATTCTTAATGAAACAACTCAGAGAGAAGTTTAACAAGAAAAGGAAAAATTTGCACGTGTTTCTTGATTTAGAGAAAGCTCGTGATAGAGTCTTAGGACATTGATTTTGCAAACACCTGAAAAAGAAATACATCTGATACGGACATATCAAGATTATATAGGACAAGTAAGAAAGGGCAAAAATAAGTGCAAGACAATGATACAGGAAAAAAGATCGTAACTATTGAAAATCGATCATCAACTAATGAAGGTGTTGAAATTCTGCACACTTCATTAAACCTCAAACTTAAATTAAATTTTAGATCTGAGTTCTACAATCCGAATGAAGAACTCAAAACTTAAAATCCCCAGTCACCAACGTCGCAGCGGCTCTGTTTGGGAGAAAATCCAATGCTTAGATGGATTACCCACCCAAGTTCACTCAAGAATGGGATTAGGCTCAAAATCTCACTAGGATTATTGACACCATACAATAAAACTCTAATGAAATTGGTGTTCAATTGAAATCAAAATGAACATGGAATTGTAATTTCATATGCAATGGTTAAATTAATTAATTAACTAATTGATGAAGGAAAGAGATATGAGAGACCAGAGAGAGAGAGAGAGAGTTTCAACATTTAAGAGAAAGGACTAAGAAGAGAAAGTACTTACCAGAGCTCTGAAGGCCATCGTGGAAACCGGGAGGGGAGAAGGGAGACAGCAGACGAGGACGGGTGGCAGCAACCAACGGGAAAGAGATACCGACGTAGCAGGGAGACTTCTTCAATCACTTTGTTTGTGGGGAATCTACCAAAGTCTATTTCCATCATCAGGCTCCATGGAATCTTCATTCGATGGGGCACAGTGCAAGATATCTCAATTCCAAAGAAGAAGGACGCAGCAGGTCACATTTTTGCGTTTGTAAGGATGAATAACGACGCCTCAGCAAAGAAGGCTATCCGAGAACTGAACGGCAACATTATGGACGGACGATGATTGTACGTGAACCAGCCTTATTTAGAAAAGGTGAATACAGCAAGACGAACTGCTCCGACAATAACAAAAACAACAGCTCCTACGGTACCAGCTAAGGCCAATCGCCTAAATAGTGATAACTCTAACATCGGTAAACAAAGCTCTTTTGTGGGACGCAGGAGGTGGGCAGATGTGGTGGCCAACTCAGATAAGGATCATCAAAATCAAGCAACGACTACTGGTGATTCCAGGACTCACTCAGCACTGGAGGCTCCTGAAATAGAGTTGATGATTCCACCCCAAGAAGAAGAGAAGCTCAAAGACTGGCTCTCCAAGGTGATTGTCGTTGCCTCGATTGGTCGCTTATCCACAGTGGATATTTCAAATCTTTTGTCCCAACAAGGCTTTTCAAACCTTTCAATCAGCCAAATAAGGGACACTTATTCCTAGTGGCTCTAAAATTAGATGAAGAAGCTTCAGCCTTGTTAGCAGTAGAGACGAAACTAGGGCAGCTCAGAATCATCAGACAATGGTCCCCGAACCTCTTCCGGCACACCAAACAACTTTGGGTGCGATGTTGGAGCTACCCTTTGGAAGAATGGACAAAGGACGTGATGAGAGCCTTTGGAGGTCGAATCGGAAGGGTCCTTGAAGTGGATCGAAGGAACATCAGTCGAGTTGATTGTTCAACTCTCAACCTCCTGCTAAAAATTGGGGTCATTGATCATCTTCCTTCTACCGTGAGGCTTTTTATCAATAGAAAATCATATCCAATCTCTGTTTCGGTGTCGAAAGATCCTCCAATACCCAAATCCCAGCCGGATTCCCAACCGGATCCCCCATCGAAGCGGTTCTCCTTTCCGCCGGTACAATAGAAGAGGATTTTTCGACCGTTGAAGCCAAAACAAGCCCCAAGGAAAGCAAGGACACATTGTTGGGATTTGGCTCAATTTGAAGTTTTGCTTGGAATAGAAGTTCTTATTTTCAAATTAGGAAACTTGTTAATCCTTCTCTCCTTCTCCTACTTCTTCTCTACATATTTGCTATTTTTGTTTGGGAAAACCTCTATAAAATAGAAGGACTCGTTTGGGTTGGTGTGTGTGGCCCCCTTGGGTACACCACCGAGAGTTGTCTTTGTTTGAGAGAGAGAGAGTTTGTTTGAGAGAAAATCAGAAAGGGGAGAGATTTGTATTTGTGTGTTGCTCGTGGACGTAGGCTTCGGCCGAACCATGTAAATCCGTGTGTGAATCTTGTGGATTGATGGTTTGTTTGATTTCAATTTGCTTCCATTGTGTTCTAGGGGATTAAAATCTCTACAAGTGGTATCAGTAGCTTTGATTTTTCGATTTGGGCTTTGTGGGTTGTTTTGATTTGGGTGAAGAAGCAGCAGAGGAATTGAATCTGTTTGTCGAAGGTGAAGATAAGAAGGAGGAGGGATTTCGTTGCAACCCCATTCATTTCTCTCGGACGCTGCAACAAGGGAAATTTGCACTTCTCTTTGTCTTTGGTGTTGTGGTTGTCCTTCTACTGCCTCTGCTTGCAACCTCTGCTTCCATTGCCGCCGCTTCTGCCGCTGCTGCTTGCCTCCGTTTGTACCTATCGCCGTTGGAGAGAACTGTGAGTTCTGACCTCTCTCTCGCCTGGGATTGTTAAAAGAAAAGAAAAGAAAAGAGGTTTTGGAATCGGTTTTGTGCTTTGGAAGAAGAAAAGGAAAGAAAATGTTTTTTTTTTTCATCTATACAGTGACAGTGAAAGGAAAAGGCACTGCTTTTTGGAAGATTGGAAAAGCATTATTTATTTGAAGCTTTCAAAGAACCACTGTTGATTTGAAGTTTGGGAAAACTAGACTCACTTTTTCTCTCTCATTAAAACATTGTTTGGTGGTCTAAAGGACCACAATTTTGGGCGCTTTTGAGAGATCATAATTTCGAGTGACCTGCAGGACCACAACACTATTCATTTGGTGGTCTACACTACTATACTTTCTGGTACTCTCGAAGGACTACAATTTTTGTACTCCCTGCAAGATTACAATCTCAGGTACACCTTCAGCAAAAAAGAAATTGAAATTTTTGAAGTTGTTAGCAGTATTTTTATGAAGGCGTTCTGAGCATTGAAGTTGTTTTGCTAAATTGTTTGGTGACCGATAATTGAAAAATTATTTGGAGAAAATGTATTTCTCAATCGGTTGGATTTGGAGAGGCTTTCGAGCAGCAAAATTTGTTTGTGACTCTTCGATTAGTTGGAAGTTTGTTTCGTTTGGATTTGGGCGACATTCTATATGTTTGGACATCTTCGAGTGTATAGCACTACGGGTGCATTTGGTGGCAACATTCAACATTAGTTTGTTCGTTCGTTTGCTTGGCATGAGATTTCTTGCCAAGGTGGAGTTATAAGAGGTGATCTGTTTATCTGCAAATCTCACCAAGGTGAAGATTGTTGGGATTTGGCTCAATTTGAAGTATTGCTTGGAATAAAAGTTCCTATTTTCGGATTAGGAAACTTGCTAATCCTTCTCTCCTTCTCCTACTTCTTCTCTACCTATTTGCTATTTTCGTTTGGGAAAACCTCTATAAAATAGAGGGACTCGTTTGGGTTGGTGTGTGTGGCCCTCTTGGGCACACCACCGAGAGTTGTCTTTGTTTGAGAGAGGAGAGAGTTTGTTTGAGAGAAAATCAGACAGGGGAGAGATTTGTATTTTGTTTGTTTGAGAGAAAACCACGTAAATTCATAATGTGAATCTTGTGGATTGATGGTTTGTTTGATTTCAATTTGCTTCCACTGTGTTTTGGGCGATTAAAATATCTACACGTGGCAAGCATGCAGCCGTAACAGTGACAGAGAAGGTTGCATCATTCAATGGCGTGGAAGCAACTAATGCGAATGGGAGAAGGATCCAAAAAGTAGATGCAGCGTCTAGCCAATGGGATACCCTCATTCAAAAAATTAGGGATGAAGAGAAAAGGGTCGCACGGCTCGAGTGTGCGCTGACTAGGGCCTTTTTATTGGGCCGGGTCTCAGGATAAGGCCCTGAGCCTCTCCAAGCCTACTCTGAGACTGGCGAGCCAAAATCTGACCCAGCCCACCTTCAATCAGGCGAGCCAAAATCTGACCCAACCCACCTCCACTCAGCCGAGCCCAGACTGAGCCAAGAACTGGATGGGCCAGTCCAGCATCCAAACCTGGATCATCTACCCAGCAAAGTCTTTAAATCAGATAAGTTAGGTCTGATCACTCCAGAAGACCCTCCCGCCATTGCCGATCCTTTGTGCGATAGAGGAGACACTTTCGCCATCGCCGATCCTCCGTGCAACAAAGAAGACACTTCCGCCATCGATGCAGCAACAGAGGAGACAACAGAAGGAGGGGAAAGGAAAAGAAAATTGGAGTCGGACGAGAATGGAGATCCAATTCACCATTTCTGCCAGGTAGAAAAAAGAACAAAAAAAGAGAAAAGAAGGAAAAAAAAAAAAAGGAAAGGATGATGAAATCTAGGAAAAAAATAACCTGCAAGAGTTGGAAAAAAAAATCATGGTACATTACGTTTATTAATACAATTCATTCTCTTTGTTACTGCTAAAAAAAAAAAAACCATTCTTTGTCACACCACATTTTGCCAATAAGTCTACCACACCATTCACTAATCTCCTCACATGCATAAAAGATAACTCCAATTCTTTGCTCAACTCAATAATCTCCCTATAAATTGAGATTAGCTTAACCATTTCAAAATAATAATAATAATAATAACAATACTAATAATAAATCGAAATTAGCTTCCATGATGAACTTGTCTCATTGTTGTGGTGGAGGCTGTCATAGAGACCCAGAGGAAGCATACCTTTTATACTTCTATTAAAAAAAAAAAGGTATGGATTCCATGAGGTGGATTTAATATGAGGTTCCATATGTTCTAAGAATTGAGTCTATGAAAATGTCTTTGTAATAATTTTTGTGAACATCACTCACCTAGTGTGAGATTTCTGCGTCAGGGTATTGAGTCTAATGACTTTGGCAAAATGAACTACACTTAATGAGATCCATCAGGTTGCATGTAAAGATCAATAGTGAATCACAACAATTAATGGCAATTGAAACATGATACCTGATAACGTACAAGTTAGAATAAAAGAGACTAGGGAGAAAAACAAATGCTCCATAAGAATTTAATTAGCCAACAATGTAATCATCAAGAAATACCTGAATAAATATTTCATCTAAATGCTCTCTCTTATCCTCGCTACAATTTGCATCAACTAACATTTGTCGCCACTCGCTGACCTGAATTGTGCACATTCTATCCATTAAAAACAAGCTTGACTTTACACAATAATAGTCAAGGTGCAAGGCACAATCAAGGTGCCAAGATGTCCAACCTTAGGCACAAGGTGCACATCCAGGCGCAAACCTAATTTAACTAGGCACACTTATTTATATACGTCTATATATATGTGTACATATGCATACACGCATACATTCATATATATATATATATATATATATATGGATTTGTGTCCTTATTGCGTCAATGTTAACAAAAAATAACATTAATCTAAAGTACCTAACAAAATACAATATTAGCCAAAGCACCAAACATATTGGCAACTGAATTTACCAAGCACATTGTATAGGTATATATTATTTACATGCACAAGTATACTATCTAATAGTTAGAATTTCTAATTATCAGTTTATCACTAACAATTACTTCATGCTAATTTTAATATTTACTAGCTACTAGAAAAAAAACCTTTGAAAATAGGCATATTGCAGAGAAAGTTTCTAAACAAACTAGGTTTCAGTAAGCTGAGACTACCTTAGAGCTAGACAAGGTGCAAAATGGGTCTAGATCCTAAGGGAGGGCCCAAGCAAAACTAAAGTGTGCCTTTGACTACTAATAACCACTGTGTGAAAGGGAAAAAAAAACTACCTAAGCAAATGGCAGAAGCAGCAATAGAGAACACTCAAAGTAAATAGTATCAATGAACAGTACTGCAAATTAATTTACTGTCTCCGTCTCAAAAAAAAGAACAAAGTGCAAAAGGAACAATTGGTAAAGAAAGCCATGGAACAGGGGAATTTGTAGCATATTCATAATTATTGCGGCCCTTTTTACAATCTATCTGGGGTTGGTTTTTTGAGTGTTCTATTTCTGCTCTACTCAATTCTATTCACCAAGCTCAACTACAACAGCTCCCATAGAAGAAATACTAAATTATTTTTAATTTTTAATATTTTTAATACTAGGTTTTGATATATAAGTAGGCTTAATGCACAAGTAGAACCTTCGCTTGCATCCAGCACATCTCTACCTTATACAACCATATTGTCAGAACTGGCCCTAGAATTGCATCAAGCCCACAATCCTAACCATCTAGTCATGATCCCACAGATGGGAGACTAGAAGAGAAACAAAATGCAGAAACATCCACAATTCATGGTATAAGTCCACTTATCATGCCTATTTAATGCCAAGATTGTCAATGGGCCAATAAAAGAATGGACTCAAGATTGGCCCATAAAGGGGCCCAGTCCATTCAAGGCCCAAAAGACAGATATGGCCAAGATAAGAGTTCTTTTCTTCAAAAAAATTCTGTGAGAAATGATACATCTCACAACCATTATTACGGTTCATAATCAGCAGCAAACCCATGTAAGGCCACCTTTCATAAATCCAACTTCTGTGTCAACCATTGCCACAACCACCAAGATAGTATATATGATCTTATGTTGGATGCTCTTAAACTGTGGACCACATCATTGGATCAAATCAATAGTGTATGATGAAACTGAACACGAAGAATGTGCATTAATTCCACCTCCCAACCAAAAAAGGGATGGCTTCACATCTAAAATATATGATGTAGTGCTCACCTTCTAATGGGATCCAAGAGAAGATGATAAGATAATTTATATGATGGATGACTGACAAGGGTTCCAGATTTGAGAAAGGCAAGTCCTATATGTGATAATGCCCCTCTTTATCAAAACTCGGATATTTGACAGTTAAACTTTTATATTGAGGCCCAATACTTGTGTTAATAAACTATCTCATTCCTATTCACCCACTGTCAGATTAATGCATGCTTAAGACTCTAACCTGACGGACCTGAGTTGACTCTACTCAGTTGGACGTGAGTCAGTTAACAAGTTTTCACCAAGTGTTGTAAATAAAATTTGAAAACATTAAAAAGAAAAATAAATTTCTAAGTTACTCGAATAGCATGTCGAAAACGGCGCTAAAATATAAAATACGGAAATCAACCGAAAATGTTTGACTATTCAAGCCCCATTGATCAGGAGAAGGATCAAAGATCATCTTTCTTCTTCTTTTGCCTTAAATGTGCTGTACAGATGCAGCAAATCCCAGTTACTCTTTCATCGGCAATTTATCAAACATCATGAAGACATTACTTCAATGTAAGAAGTGAAGCTGAGAGTAGAAAGCTCACCGCCCGAATTGCACCAATTCTCACGACAGCATCATCATCCTCCAGAAGAAGCTCCACAGCACGGCCATAGCATTCCTCCATCACCTTGACCGCATCTCCATCCCCATTCACATCCCTCCTAGAAAGAAGACCAACGAATCCATCCAAAGCAGCTCTCCGCACCAACGGGCACGGATCCTTCATGAACCTCAAGAACAAGGGAAACCCATCTGCAACTGCAGTTGAATTCGTACTGCAGTTAATGAGCAGATTGAGAGAGCGCAATCGAACGGCTGCCGAGGGGCTAGATAGGAGTGACAGGAAGAGGTCTGCGTCGATCAGGGACAGTGTGCTTGCTTCATTGTAGGAAGTTGCAGCTGCAAGGGTGGAGATGGCGGAGAGAGCATCAAGGACGAGGAGATTGCTGCGGGGGCGAGAAGGGGGGAGGAGAAAGGAGCGGAGGGAGGATAGGGCGAGTGAAGAGTGGGACGGGTGGAGAAGGGAGAGACGTGAGATGAGATGGATGGTCTGGTGGAGATGGATGTCATCTTTCTCTTTCTCTCTCTCTTTCTCTCTCTCTTTCTCTCTCTCTCTCTCTTTGTCTTTCTCTTTGGCATGTAGGAGATACAGAGAGAGTGCATTGAAAATGCGATCGATAGAGGCGCTACATGGCGAAGGAGGAGGAGGAGGAGGAGGAGGAGGAGGAGTGTGGATGAGGGAGAGAGCGGAGGAGAGGAGATGGGAACATCGAGACGGAGAAGAGGAAGAGAGGAGTTGGAGTTCTGCAATCGTCGACTCCATCACTCCATCATCCTCCTCTGATGCTTCATGCTCCCTCGAAGAGTCGAGTTACGAAGGGTATCCAGATTACGTGGACCCACCGAAAAAAGTATTTTAATCTTTATTTTATTAATGATACAAGCATTCTTAATTTTTTTTCTTTTTAAAGTAATTTTTTTCTAACCGTCGTGATCATTGGAATATTTTTTTAAAATTTATACGTGATAAATCACAGAAAATTCAGCCTAAAAATATTAGTAAAACAGATAAAATGATTTATGCTCCAATTGAAATGATTTCATAGGTATTGGAAAGATGACTACTCATTCAAAGTAATCAACTGAGGCATTTTAGTCAGGGGTTTAAAATTGGTATTGGCCGATACGATATATCGACCGATATATCGACTGATATTTTTCTCTCTCCAACCGATATCGGCCGATATTTTGATATCAGCCGATATAATACAGCCGATATTGTGAATATCGGCTGATAACGATATATATTGGCTGATATTCACTCCTTTAAAACCGGTATATATCGGCCGATACGATATATATCAGCCGATATTTGTACCCCTGATTTTAACATCATTTATCCCTTTGAAATTAAGGTAGAATTTCGACTTCTGATTTTAATAAATATTGAGTGTGATTATCTCATGATCCATGGTGATTTTGAAATGCTCCAAAAGAGATTTTTGATGTACTTAATAGTTTGAATACTTATATACATTAAATTATATTTATTATTTTTAGATTCATTTGTTATTTTTAATAAGTTAATGCGGACACATGTGACTGTACATAAAATTTTATTTTTGATCTAGGCTGATATACAAGAAAATTAGCAAATGGGACTGAGTCATGAGACCTTATGCAAGCCAAGCCTACATCCATAAATTTTTATCCATATGAGTCAACCAATCAAATCGGTCTCAAAATTCAAAAGATTCAAAACAAATATGGCTCGCAGAGGGACACCAAAGAAGTTGCCATACATGTTACTAAGTCTAGTGAGTTTAGGATGCCATTGTTGTTACTGGATTAGCAATTGGTGGTAGGTCTTCTAATTGTTGTGTGATTTTCGATTGCAAGTAGTAATGTAATTGGAATATGCGAAGTTTGTAATTAGAAGGAAAGGAGGGTTGGCTCCTAAAAGTTAAGATGATAGACCGTGGGTTTTTCTTATTTAAAGACTGTATGTGGTAAGATTAGGGGAGGCTATCTTTATGAAATAAAATTTATTTTCCTTCCAACATCTTCGTTGAGGATTATATGTTGCTGATTTCCTGATCTAGTCGGGGTGTTGAGGATGATCTGAAATCTCGAACCAGGTAAATCCGAAACTCATTTAATTTTTGGGGTCAATTGAATCAGATTTAAGAGTTGAATTTGTAACTTGGACTGTTCTTTTAAGAGATTAAACAGCGTTTTGGAATTTGATTTAAGATATTAAATTGGTTTTAAAATCTGCTAAACTGATTTTATTTGGTGATTTAAATTCAGTTTTAAAACATGATTTGTGACATTTTTTAGGGGGATTTTAATCAGTTCTAAAGCTCTATTTGGGGGAGCTTTGAAAACACGCCTTGAATCAAGTTTCTGTGTTTAATCTTATGAATTGAAAATAGTTTTCCCAAAATCTGTTTTGGAACTGATTTGTTTGAAAATTAAGCCAATTGGAAAGATCTTTTTTGGAATTGGGTGTGAGTTGGCCTAAGTTGCAACTATGTTTAAGTTGAGCAACGTGTATTTTTTGGTGGATAATTGTATTAGACATATTTCGGGAGAATAGTCGGATGTGATAATTGAACATCTTTAAATTTAAAATTAAAATTGCATTACACTTGTTGGTGAAAAAGATTCCATTGTCCTGCATGCATAACACTTTGGGTGGGTTGTTTTGAAATTACCAACCATGTAGATTCTGACCAGCCCATAGTCAACCAAGCATGTTGAGTTTATATAAATTATAATATCCAAATTGAGTAGAGCCCATACCCGATTAACCTTAGGGTGCTCAGTCCTGTTTTTTTTTACCAAAGTTTTAGTGGTTTTCTTAAAACAACCTAATTATTGTCGCCTAAGGAATTGGAAAGTCTAGTTAGGTTGAGATTTGAAAAAGGTTTTGTTAAAAACTTAAAATTCATTGAGCCTATCTCGAATCCACTGTCTTGTTTCTTCACCTAATTAATTTGATTCAATTAATTCATGATTATTTGAGTGGGTTTTATCATTTAAGTCCACGGATTGAGTTAAACTCGCATTGGTTATTAAATCACACAACCAAGATATCTAAGTTGTGTTAAGGCTTCCGCTAAGCGATTGAGTAGACGTTGTATCTTTCCTAGTATGCATCATAAGTATAGCCTAAATATGTTTTTTTTTAGGTCGGGAAGTGTTGAGACTGTTGCACCCTACTAGTCTCTCAGAGTGTGTGAAATCCCCCTAATCTGCACACACTGAGTAAATCTATGAAGAGTGGCCCTTTGTTGAAATCACCTGAGATTGAAGCAAAGACCTCAATCTTTAAGTCATGTATCTCAACTATCAAACCAAAGGGCTTAGTGGATCCTAACATGTAATTATCGAATATAGCGGTTGCCAGCTCGGTTCATTGGAATAAAAAAAGGAGGAAGAAATTCTTCCCATAGAAAGGTCTCTCTGATTTAGGCATTTTCCTTCTTCTCTTGATTATTTGATCAAATTAAGTTTGGATTAACTTAAATGGGTAAAAAGATAATTTTATTTAAATACTAAATTATTTGTTAACTTTTAATATTTTGAATAGAGTATGCCTTGGCAATAACCTTAAATAGTTTTTTTTTAATCTTCTTCCCTCACTTAAATAGATACTTAAATTAAATATTTTGATTACTAAATAAATATTATTTTGTTAAGATTATTCTAACATAAAGCACACATGTTTAAGTCAAAATATTTAAAAAATAATATAAACAACAACCTTAAATAATTCTTGCATTTTCTTTCATTATTTGAACGCATTTTAAAATTGAATATTTTAATCATTAAATAAAATATACTGTTATTTGTTAAAACATAGTGTCACAATTGAGAAATTTTTTAAAGTGAACCAAATATGTTATATAAGTGTGATTTTTAAAAGCAATGTAATATTAATCTTTTTCAGGTATTTTAGTCTGCTATTTTTGACTTTAAATAACTCCATTTAAAAAAAAAAAAATCATATCTCATCTCAATAACTAAATAGAGAAGTTTCTACATGACTTTCCTATCATTTAATCATATGAAGTCTAACTCATATAAAAGTATTTGATAAATAACTTTTGTATAGAAAATTACAACCTCAACCTAACATATGTTAGATTTCAAAATTAATGGACTATTAAAAATATATATTATGGTTAAGGTTTCAAATCATCTTAGAGTATCCGACTAATTCTTAGAACATGTGTAAGTCTACCAAAATGTCCAGCCTCTTACAACATCCTATTAATCTCGGAGGTATTTGCAAGCCTTTCTACCCACACATATCGGATAATTGTATGGAGAGTGACTCTTTGAAGTGCAGTGAGAATCAAATTTAAGACTTTCACTTCTTGATACGGGTTCATGGCCATTACTCAAACTCTTTTAGATTAACCTGGAAATATATTCTAACTTAGAGACAGAGATCCATTCAAGTTGATTAGTAAGCCTCTTATTCAAATATAAACTTTTTAACTAATCTATTTCTATAGTCTAATTTAGCCTTTATAAAATAATCTCAATGGTGTAATATTTCTCTCAAATGCACTTTAAATATCTGGTATGTCCAAATTTAGCTTAAAATTTAAAAATAAAATCAGGAAAATGAGAACTGTAATTCTATTTCTTTTATTGCCTTCTACATTGGTATAGTTTATTGATGTTTGGTGCTTCACCTCATTTCTATTAATTGAAATAAAAATTAAAAATATGACCTGTGGCATGTTTTCAATAGTATTGCTTCATTTAATTGAAAAATAGTTATCAAAATTAGAAATATATAAAGTTTAATAAAAAAAATTAGATATATGCCAACTTAATCTAATAATGTCAATTGTATGGTTATAAACAAAAATGAGTACTTTCAAATTTAGTAATTTGATTTGGGTCCTTTGCTAATGAGCTTCACCAAGCATATTTAAAAAAAAGTTAAAACCATGGTTTTTGAAAAATCTTCCACATGATTTTAAGAAGAGAGGACAAAGAAAGAGAGCTCTATTGGATGAAAATTACAATTTTTCATTAAATCAGAATGTTGAGTCTGATTCGGGAGTCGGAAATTTGGCGGAGCTGAGATTTTGGCCATTTTTCATATAAGCTAGTCTTTTTCTCTCTTCAATTTTTTTTTTCTTAAATCTCATTGGCTTTTTTTTTTTAAAAATCTCAGTGGCTTTTTTTGAAAAAAAATCATTTAAAAAAATCGAAAAAGACTTTTTTTTTAAATTAAAAAATATAATTATCGGCCGTTATCTAGGCCGATTTTCATCTGATATGGACAAATATCGGCCTGGGCCCACAATCAATATTTATTTTTTTCTAAAAAAAAAAAGCAGTCGATATTCAATCGAGATCTTGGCTATATCCGCCGATTTATTTTCCCTTTGATCGATACAATACCCATGGTTTGACTCAAAAGGTTTTAATTGGGCCGAGCTATGTTTTTATAGGCCCAACTACATAAGAGCTTATTTATTTATTTTTCAATTATTGTTTTAGAATTTATTTTTCTACAGTTGGTATCAGTGTGACGTTTCCGATTTGGGATTTCTGAACAGGGATTTCTGAACAGGGATTTCTGAAGCATCCAGCGTCGGAAGGGTTCCAGTTGAAGACTAGATCGACCCTCCTTCTGCCGGGTAGTCAATCTTCGCCGGCAGCCAACTCTACTGCCCAGCCGGACCTCCACCGGGCCGTTTGCCTCTCACGCCGAACGTGTAAGATCTGATCTCTGCATATCAGATCTCTATGTTCTTGGGGACTTTTGAGAACGTCAGCGCTTAGAAAAAAAGCAGCAGCAGTGGCCAAGCTGCGGCCAACAAGGCAAAAATAAGCCAGTCCGAGAACACTGTTCAATCTGCTTTCTCTCTGTTTTCGGTTGAACTGATCCTCTGCTGCCCAGATCAGCCACAGATCTGCCATCTTCTACTGTGCAGACCCCTTGCCTCAATATTCAGCCGATCCACTGCCAGCGTCCATCAGATCTGTTCTTCAGGATCAACAGTGCGCAGACAACAGAAGAAATTTGGGTGAACAGTCAAAATCAACGGTCCACATTGTTTTGCAGTTTCGGAGTCATCTAGAGTCGGAATTCAAATCCGTTTTCGCAATGCGCTTCCGACGAGATCTACGAAGTAATCAAAGATAGTTTGCTGTTTGAGAAATTGACGAGGACAGTGTGAAGCAAACACAGTTTGAGATACAATGCCTGCAAAGAGAACAACAGGAGACATCGAATTCGAAGTTGAAAAATTCGATGGGAGAAATAACTTCTGTTTATGGCAGATGAGGATGAAGAGTATTTTGATTCAACAGGGAATCAAGGTGGCATTGTCAGGCAAGGAAAAAAAGCCTACAAAGATCAATGATGATGATTGGGTAGATATTGATGAGAGGGCACTTAGCACCATCCAACTCTATCTTTCTGATGAAGTGTTGTACAATGTTAGGAAGGAAACAACTGCAAAGAGCCTATGGGAGAAGATTGAGACACTCTACATGGGTAAGTCATTGTCCAACAAATTGCACTTAAAGAAACAATTATACAGGTTAAAGTTAGATGAAGGTTATGATGTGCTGGAGCACATGAACACATTCAACAAGATGATCATTGATCTACTGAAGCTCGATGTAAAATTAGATGACGAAGACAAGTCCCTGTTGTTTTTAAGTTCTCTTCCTAACTCATATGACCATTTCGTGACTACCCTGCTGTGTGGAAAGGAGACAATCAAATTTGAGGAGGTTACTCAGGCTATCATCTCCAATGCAGCAATGAAGAAGTCTACCAGAAACAACTCACATACAAAGGGGCTTCTAGTGAAAGGGGGCTCTGGTGATCGTGGTAGGACTAAGGAAAATGGTAAGTCAAGAAGGAACAACTCTGGATCAAAATCAAGAAGCAAGAATGATTCAGAATGTTTCTTCTGTGGCAAGAAAGGACATTGGAAAAGAGATTGCTGGAAATATACGGCGAAGAACATGGATGGGAAGAAAGCTCAAAAGGATGGCTTAGCCGACGTTACTTCAAGAAGCGAAGTGGAACTCATATCTGTCTCGCAAAGTACGCTTCTATATGATGCTTGGATTTTAGATTCTGGTTGCTCTTATCATATGTGCCCTAACCGTGATCTGTTTTATACATATGAGTCATACAATGGTGTTAATGATGCACCCTGTAAGGTCATTGGAATAGGCACCATAAAAATCAAGATGTTTGATGGAATTGTGAGAACTTTGAGAGATGTAAGACATGTGCCAGCACTCAAGAAAAATTTAATATCTTTAGGCATGCTTGAATCAAAAGGGTGCACGTTCTCTGCAAAAGATGGTGCATTCAAAGTGTCTAAAGGGACATTGGTAGTAATAAAAGGTACTAGATTGGACAACAACCTCTATAAATTGCAAGGGGATACAGTTTCAGGTGGAGCAATAGTCTCCATATACGAAAACATCAGTACAGATGAATCTTAACTTGTGTCTTTTTCTTGGTGTGTGTGAGAGAGAAGAAAACAAAGAGAGAAAAAGGGAGACTGTGAAGAAAGAGAGTGGGCTAAATGTTAGATGGTTTGGGAAATCCTTGTAATGAATTGCCGAGGCATAGTGGAATCGAGCATCATTCGCTCCATGGACATAGCTCTCACGGTGAACCACGTAAAACTCTGTGCGTCTCTGTGTGGTATGATGATTTTTTTCTTTGTGTTTCGATTTGATTATTGGTTCTCTTTGATCGGTGGTGTGGTTGATCTGTGGTTTGCTATTTTCTGCGTATTGTTTATTTTTTTTATTTCATTTCCCAACATAGAACTCACACAAATGGCCCCATAGTTCTCTTCTAAAGTGGTAATTTATGGATCATTAGGTGATACTTGGTTTCCCTAACCCCCTTCCTTCCCACACTCACCTTTTTTAATAAATAAATTGTCTCCCTTTTCAAGTCATTCATGTTAGATGATTCTTGTATGAAAAGCTTTAGTTTGTATAGAAGTTTGATGATGGTTAATGAGTAATTGAAGTACAAGTTAGATACATCTGAAGACTAAACTTACCTAATATTTGATTTGTCGATCAAAAGGAAGATTTCACTCTCTTAAAAACCAAATTTTGCTATAGTTTTACATTCACGTCATGTCCACTCTATGGTAACATCTGGGAGTAGACAACCATATAACGTCATTTTTGTTATTATTGTTGTTATTAAATCATTTTTCTTATGAATCTAAGATCGGCCTTCTGATCATACGTTCGTTTGTTCTTATTATAGACCACATACTCACTCTGTTCAACCATTAATGTAGAACAGGGGATAGAATAACTCTAAATGTCTAATGTGATTAAAAAAAAAATCCAAATAGTGCACTCTAAATCTAATATGGATGAAATTAAATAATCAATTAATATTAATAATTTAAGAATATAAATTAGTCACCAATACTCGTTCGAAGACTCTGATGTAAACAATTATATGACAAACATAAGTCACACCCGTGAGGGGTCTCTCAAAATATCAGGTTTGCATGTCACAAGGTATCGTAGGCCCACCAACAGGATGGGTTCAGCCCCTAATGTGAAAGATGGCTCAAATATGGGCAAGTAATATTATGGCACAGCAAGAATATGATGGGAAAGAGGTTATGTATCTGCTTTATGTGATGGTATGAGGCTGTAACAATGAAAAAAAAGAGTGGGACAACAGTATAAGAGGGCAAGGAAGACCCTTTGATTACTGATTGCAGTAGATAGAGGGCTAACAGGGAGGATTTGAGGTCTATGCAGGCTGTAACAGCAGTACAGGTGGCTAAAGAAGGGATCAACAACAGGAGTAAAGTTAAGGATGGGATGGAAGGGTGTGTTAACAGCAGATCTGGTCTCTAGAGAGGCTGAAGTGGCCTTGTAGTGGTAGATCTGGGGCTCTAATATGATGTCAGCAGTTTGGCAGCCTAAGAAGGGGCTTGGGTAACAGGGAAGGAGCGGTAGCAGCTTTAGGGCCTGGGATAGGTGGTGGAAAATAGGTAGTCAGAGAGGAGGTGGTGGCGGCAACAAAGGGAGGGATGCGTGAATGGCGGCAAGGAGATTTTGATTCAATATTTGAATATTTCTTTGTCTTTTTCTGCAAAGATGAAGGTAACAAAAATTGGGAAAAGAAGAAGGAGAAATACCTCAAAGATAATAACTTTCAAGAAGAAATGACCAAGGAAACGCTTGTTGGGGGTGGCAACTATTGCAAGAGGGCTTGAAAGAACCGTTGGAAAAATGACCTGGGAAAGGAGAAAGCATGAAAACCCAAGTCAAGTCAAATTGTGGAGAAAATGTCATCTCCCCACCTTGGTGGAGAAATTTAAGTTCACATAAACAATGAGAAATTCCTTCGAGTAAGATTGCATTTCTCATCTAAACAATAAACATAGACCTAAATACAGAGTGTAGTGGAGTCACAAAATCTCTATTAAAATCATCTGGTAATGTTTTTTTCTATAGCATTATGTTAGAAAATCATGATTTGATAACATTCTTAAGGTAGAACATACTCTGAAAAGAAAATTATTGAGAAAAGGGTGCCTCAAGTGTTATATAAAGTCATTAGTTTCACAAATTAACTGATGTGAGACTTTTTGTCATTTCACACCCGCTCTGTCGTGCAGTTGCGACACAGAACCTATTTTGATATTATGTTAGAGAATCATGACTTGATAACAGTCTTAAAGTAGAACTCACTTTCAAAAGTTAGATATTGAGAGAAAGATGCTTCAAGTGCTATATAAAGTCATTGATTTCACAAATTAACCAATGTGAGACTTTTTGTCACTTCACTTATTAACCAAAGCCAATGGTGCTATAAAATTTTGGAAAGTATTAAAAACCCCACAACCTTTTCCCAATCATAATGGTCAGACCCATCCTTGTCTTTCGACATACATATTTTGTTACAAGCACGCGTTCTTAATATTGATATATGGAAAAATTGTATTCCAGCCTCCTAATCTCAATCAATTGATTCTTGATTTCTGACACCAAAAATTCTCTAAAATTGCTTTAGGAATCATAATATGTCGTTATTTTCTCTATGAAGTTCTAATTTGATCCTCTTGACAATAGTGCCACCCTTTGCATAGCATTAATTTCCTACTATAATTATTTAAGTCTTCTTTTCAAATTTCCAAATACCTCAATATTCCATTGCTTTAATTTATTGCTTAGTGAATCTAATCTATCTTGGAGATTTTTTACTGCTAAGCCCTGTCATTGATTGACAAGGAACTCATCAAAATTAACATGCCCAACCACAGCTTCAAACCTGAAAGTCTAGGAAGTCTTTGAACTATCTAGTCAGTTGTAAGTACTAATGGATTCTGGTCTGATGCAATACAGACCATGTGCTTTGTTGTGAGGAAACGTTTTTCATGCAACACAGAAACAACAATAGCGAAAGAGAAAAACAGAAGGAAGAAAATCAACACAGAGATTTATGTGGTTCTCTTTTGGTATGTCCACGGTTCAACATCAATCCACTATCCTCAAAGGTAAAAAACAAAGGAGAGATGACTCTCGTTACAGATGTTCTGCTCAGCCCCCGTACCCCCGGACAAGGGGGCGCTGCCCTCCTTTGATCCACCGCGAGCTCAACGCAGAGCTCGACAATACATCTCAGATGATTAGGCTCCACAAAGCCTAACATGCTTAACATTTGCAAATGGGTATAATTTATAACATTCACCATTAGCTAGAACACAGTCTAATCATATCTAAATATTGCCCTCCCCAAATTTCTTTTGAGGTGGGGTGAAGCTTTGATATATGGTCATGGCCTCACTTTTTAGGGAAGTTTTTGTCAAAGATTGGAAGATAATCTGAATTAAAACATGATAGGTTTAGCTTACCTTATACTTTGCAATCTCTGATATGTCTTACCTTCCTGATATAATCCACTCTTCAATAAACCTTGTTGAGGGAAGGAAAGTGTTCAGAAACAACTTTTCCTCCAACCCCTCTAGATCCATGGTATTATCTTCCACAATCATTTGAGACTTTTCCTTGTCTTTTAGGCCATTGGCATTCAAGGCTCTTGGGTAAGTAGGAGTCTGACTAGTCATAGGACTTGTTTTCTTTTTTAAACCTGGATGTTTCTTTAAGCAATTTGTGTTGGGGTATATCCATTTGGGAATGTGTGGCTGGATTGTGAAGATGTGTGTGTTTGGAAATGTGGTGAGGATGGCTTGTATAGGATTGTAGCCGGCTTCCTTGGTACATAACTCCACTCCCCAAGAGAAATTATGGTTAGCTTTAAATATCCTTCTCTAGTTACTCACCCTAAAAAACTGGCTATTAAGGAGAGAAAACCCATGTGCTTATGAACCCCGTAACCCAAAAGTCCACTAGCGATGTGGGACTTTGCTAACATCATCATAGGCTCTTGGGTTAGTAGGAGTCGGACTAGTCATAGGACTTGGTCTTTTGAATCTGGATGTTTCTTTAAGCAATTTGTGTTGGGGTAATATCCATTTGGGAATGTGTGTGGCTGGATTGTGAAGATGTGTGTGTTTGAAAATGTGGTGAGGATGGCTTATATAGGATCGTAGTCAGCTTCCTTGGTACAGAACTCCACTCCCCAAGAGCAATTATGGTTAGCTTGAAATATCATTCTCTAGTTACTCACACTAAAAAATCGGCTATTAAGGAGAGGGAATCCATTTGCTTATAAACCCCATAATCCAAAGGTCCACTGGCGATGTGAGACTTTGCTAACATTATCATCCACTCTCACAAATTGGGCCTCCATTAAAGCATTAAATTCACAGAGAGGGAAGGGGGAGGTTGTATTCCTCATTTTCTTTTCATTCTCTACTTGCAGTCTAATTCCTACATACGTCTTTTCATACATTACTCTTATGGAGATAAACGTGCTGCTGTAATTCCCACTAAGCCCACTATAAATTCCCAAGGATCCATTCCCATTTTTGGTTATTTTGAAAATTGCTATTTTAACTACGGGGGAAGGTCTATCTTCTTCATTGTAGCTCGACTTTGCTGCAACACTTTTTCTGGAACTGCACGGATCACTTTACGCTTTTGTGAATGTTCATAACTAGCAATTATGACAAATATAATTATCTATTTCATAAATGAAAAATGATTTCCATTTTTCATATCCAGTTTTAGATTTAATTACCACCCCTAGCCACAACTTGGTATTCGGGTCTACTTCAATGAGGACTCTAGTATAATGTTGTTTACAGTGGTGTAAATACCTTGTGTTACTGTGTCTAATTTGATTAGAAGTCCAATTTGATTTGAGGATAGACTGGCTAATGCATCCCAATACTAAATAGGGAAATTGGGCAAAGTAAATCACATAGTAGTAGTACGAATATTGGCTTTCATGGGATTATAATTCTCTTACCATGGGCTATAACATACAGGTTTTCTTAGCTTGACTAAGACCATGAACATCCAAGGAAGAAAAATTAACAAAGCCATCTGACATTTCTTGAATGTTTACAGATCCAACAATTCTCCACAATGGATTCTCTACTCAAGAACAAATTTGTTCATCCCACATCCAACGATTTTGCCTACCAGAGACATTTTACTCTTGGCCATTCCATTTGTATCGAATTCTCATTATCATTTTCAAGTTCATTGGTAGTATCGGAGAATAGTGTGCTGAATGAGGTTCATCAAATTCTTCACTTTGGTTTCTTGTTTGACTTGGGGAATGTTCTTCACTTTTCCCCAAGTTCATTGGTACAGCCAAGTAGCCATGTGCCTTAATTGGGTCCCAGTTGCCTCCTTTGCTCATCATATTACTAAGATTTTTGAATCCATCAGCTCAATCTCTTCTGGTGTTAGGAATAGGGAACGAGTTCCACATTGGTTATGACGGGGAGATTTAGAGGTTTACAAATGACTTGGTTTACTCCACCTAATGGGATAGCCTTTTGGGCTGGATACCCAGTCCTAACAAGTGGTATCAGAGCTATATCCCCAAGCCAACGCATGTGGACTCAAAGGATCCCCTAGGCGTGGAATGACTGGCAACGTTCTATCCGCCGGAGAGCTTCATTTGAGGGGAGATTGTTGAGGCAATGAACGAGTCCCACATTGATTTTGAAGGGGGACATTTAGAGACGACTTAAGTCACTCTACCTTTTAGGCTGGATACCTAGTCCCAACATCTGGTTCATCTCCTTTATTTAGTGGAAGATGGTTACTGCTTGATGTGCAGATATCAGCATCATCTGAATCACCATGGTGAACTTGTTGAAGTATAGCCAATTTTTTTTTTACTTTTCCATCTCTATTCGAATGGAGATTAGTCTTACGAATACATAAAATCACCCATAAGCCATTTCTCAAACAAACTATATCTCATTGAGATTTAATAGAAAAGCTTTCCAATTAAGTGATCTTTTAGTATATCATGTTATGGATGGGCTGTAGAAGAAATATTTCACAGCACTTCATCTGCATATTGCACCACTGTTGCTACAATATTATTTTGTGCTTAAGTGTGTAAAAAATGACAATCTCTTAAAATTAAAATGCAATCAATTTCGTGAGAATTTTACTTTTTCTAAGATAATATAAAAGATTATTTAACATGTGATATACAGTGGGTCAGGGGTTCTTAGTATATTAATGCAAATTTGTGAACACTTTATAAAAAAAATTAGGTCAAAATTTATTATTAGTCATCCAATTCAAAATACATTGAAATTAATTACTATCTCAACATTGATTTTGATGCATTTGAATTTAATAACAAGAAATCATCTTTCACTCTAAATTTTTGTTTTAAAATACTCTACAATTCTATATTTAATACTCCCTCCGTCTTAAAATACTTGTCCCATTTTAGATTTTTTATTTCTTAAGAATCTTTTAATAAAATATTATTTTTCAAATGTTGGTATTTTATTATTTAGATAAGTCAAAGTTTATAAAAGAAAGTTGTCTTTCTATCACATTAGAATGCAATTTGGAGTTGAAAATAAACCAATCGAACAAATAATTTGGAACAAACCAAAATACATATATGACAAATATTTTGGGACCGAAGTACATCGAGGCTACTAACCCACAAACCCATAACTTACCATATATGTTTGTGCTGGAATGTTTTGTGCTGGACGATGAAATCATTCAATGAAAATGAAAATCAAACAAAGTATACATGTGGTGGGTTAAGTTCGAAAATCAAAAGTTTATTTCGAAAGTATTCAATAAACACAATCTAATCCAATTAAAGAATCATACAAACAAACAACAAAGAAACACCTACGGTAAAAGATGAACCTAAACCCAAATGGGGTAGGTGAAAACTCTGCCCTTTCCTCCTAAGTCCTAACACACACCCCTTCTTTCTCTAACTCTAATTACATATATTTCTAAAAATATTTCTAAGCATAATTACAAAAATACCATTGAGCTAATTAGAAAAAATACCTTTGGATGTGGTGAATTGCATAAATAGATCACACGTGTGGCCGTCCTTAATGCATTTTTGTAATGGTTAATATATTAATAAAAGAGAGGCACCAAAGGTGCAAATACAAAACAACAGCAATGAAACAAAAATCCACCACCTCGATATACCCACGGGCCATACAAACATGGGAAGCACCATTTAAAAGGAGAAAATTATACTAAGTCACCACATTGTAACAATCCGGCCTATAAAAAGGGCTTGGGGCTCGACCCAATAAGATACTGTCTGCTTTAGGCCCACACGTGCATGCACGCGACCCCGCACGGTTTTTGGATCGGACCCAGCCCAAGTCCGGGTCCAAAACACGTCTTGCTGGAAGAGGAGGGCAAGGCTACTTATAAACCCCCTCTCAAACTCGTCAACTTCCGATGTGGGACCTTATTTTCCGCCCTCAAGCACACAAACACACTCCCACTCCCACTTTCACTCCTTTGGGCCGACCCTCATGGACTCGGCCATCTGGGCCGGGTCATGGTCTCACAATCCACCCCCTAAGCCCAGAGCCGTCCCCGGCTCGACGCAATAAATCCAGTGGAAGGTAGTAAGCCCACACAGTTCAAGTGCTGAACTCAGCTCTGATACCATTTGTAACAGCTCGACCCATAAAAAGGGCTTGGGGCTCGGCCCAGCAAGATATTGTCCGCTTTAAGCCCACACGTGCGAGCCTGCATAGTTTTTGGAACTGACTCAGCCTAAGTCCGGGTCCAAAACGCGTCTTGCTAGAAGAGAAGGGCAAGACTACTCATAAACCCCTTCTCAAACTCCTCAACTTCCGATGTGAGACCTCATTTTCCACCCTCAAACACACAAACATACTCCCACTCCCACTTTCACTCATTTGGGTCGGCCCTCATGGACTCGGCCATCTGGGTCAGGTCAGGGTCTCACAACATTCTTTTCAGGCTCGTAAAATGTTCTTTGTAGAGATGTTTCTAAATTCTACTAGAGATGTAGCCCGAGGCACACTTAGAAAAAACTCTTTTCGAAACTGCATTCACTCATTATGGCCTTAATGAAATGGTCTAAAAAATAGACACTATCTTTCTCTCTCTGCATGTATATAATTGTCGAAGTAGTGAAAAAACTCAAGCACACTTCCCACATATGTGTAGTTCAATCAGTTGCCTCCTGTCTTAGGAAGTGGGAAATTGCAGGTTCGAGCCTCCATGACCTAACCTTGGTGTGTCTTGGGATAGTGGACTCATTTGTAGAGGTTTTAGTAATACTACGTCTGAATTTTCTACACGTTAATAAAAAAAATAGTAAAAGACAAATTAATACCATTTCACATACCACTGTTCCAAAATCCAAATTTAATTTTTCAATTAAAGTTTAGAGTGACTGATATGACACGAGTCCAGATTTAATACTGTAAATGCCACACACAGCAAGCTGTCTGGATTTGACAAAATGGAAAATGACAAAGTAACTCTCTTACTTTAGTAAACAAATGGAATTCTTTTTCCTATTTAAGATACTAGATAGGCCAGTAGCCTCTTTCACATGAATATCTAATCAGAAAGTACACAAAAATTAAATATTTAAAATATATTTTTTAGTTTTATAATTTAAATTCACAAAGTTAAAGTGATTATAAAGATATCAAATTTTAGTTATTTACTTATTCATTATCTTTTACATGTTTTATATATGTCAACTAAAAAATATAACGTATTCAAAATTTTAATAAAAACCTTTTAAAATAGAGACTTTGATATTCTTCGTAAAAATTTCATATAGTATATTGGAATTGGAAGTTTGGTTTCACCAAATCGTAAGGATAAATTTATTCAAATAGTTGCTCGGTTTAATATTATACATTATGTATAAATTAATAAATTTACATATTTATTTAATAATTTCAAATTTTCAAACACTTCCCTAGACGGATATGATTCTCTCTCTATCAAAATGCTACACACGTGACCTCAAGGGATTGGCTTAAGGGATTGCCTTAGTGGTTGAAACACAAGACCTCAAGATTGAAGTCTTAGGCTCAATCTTTGATAACTCCAATGAAAGGCCACTCTCTATGGGATATGTATAAAATAAAGTCCCATCACTTGAACCCAACATGTGTGTGTAGGGAGGTGTGCACATGCTCTAAAGAATTAGTTGAGCGATACAAGAGTAATGCACATGCCTGAAAGTATTCATTATCCTAACTTATAAATATCTAAATTCTAATAAGAAAATAAGTAGAGAGGTTTCTCAAGTCTTTTTGTGTAAGGAGGTTATTCTTTAAACATTGAGTGGACTATATATTTTTTGAAAAATAATAAAATATTAATTGTATAAAATTTGAGCAACATTTAATCATAATAGCTTTTATAATTTTAAATTTAAAAAATTAATTATTAGAAGTTAATTATTTTTTTATGTGTAATCTCACAAAGCTATATAATAAAATTGAGTAATTTTTCTTAACTACTATTATTCATTAAGTCCTCTATTAATCTCACTTAATGATATAAAAGCTGCCCTATTATCATTTCTTCTCTCACTTTCAACGTGCAACACAACATTCAACCACTATATATGCGTATATATACGTAACATACGTGTATGTGAGTATGAGGTCGAAATTGATCTAACCTTTCTTCCTGCATTAATGCTGCCTTCTCTTTTTTAATCTTTTCTAAACAACAAACCTTTCAAGTCATATAAACTAATAACACATACAAATGAGGACCTTTCGTGTCCTGCTAAAGTGCGTGCTCATTGTACAAATGCACACAAATACTACCTTTCAAGTCCACAATAAAAAAATAGAGAATTAATAAGGATGTAGGGTTGAAATCCGGATGTAGGGTTGAAATCCAGGTCCCATCAGTCTGAGTTTTAATAAATCTAATCTAACTTATGTCAAAATTTATTGAACTCAATCCGACTTGACTTAAATTGCTGACTCAAATTATTCAACCAGATTCGATCAGAATTTCTGACTTGACTCAACCCAAATGTTGTTTTATAACTTGGTATACGTGGGTCGAGTCGAGTTATGTAGGGTCGACTCGGGTTGATTTTAAATTTCTCAACTCAACTTCATCCAAATTTCATGTAGATTTTTATTTTCCCAATCCGACCCAACCTGAAATATACAGATACATAACCCAAATCCATTGATTTCTCGGGTCGGGTCATGCGGGTCAGATTAAAACACAACCCAAGTTCCATCCCTATAAGGATGTTATCTCTTGATATTTTTTATAACAAGAGATGTTTAAAAAATATTAATATTTTTTTTTTTGAATTTACTTGTGGGAAACTGCATAAAACCCAGCATAAAACCTCCTACGGGTGATACCTACTGCCCTTAGGGTACACCAGGTTACGCCATTGGGGCTTCTTAAGGCGGGAGATTAACCAGTTAATAGATTGACAATAAAAATAACTAAGAATATTATAAATATTTCCTATTATAAAAAATACATCCTATATTTTTTCAATAAAAACTCAAAACATGGATCACAAATCAAGGAAATTGAATGCCAAATGCACAAACTTGGATCGTGTGTGCATCTAGACTAGAGTGAGTGCCATTTAGTGCCACATACCTTACAATCCTGTCCATTAAACAAGTTCATGGAATTTTTTTATTTATTTTTCATGTGTCAACCTCTGAAGGACTTGACCGTCAACAAGTGTGTGATGGACATGAAAATCATGAACTTCAAATTGTTTTTAATTTAAGCATACCTCTCCTCTAAGAAGATTTTGTATATCTGGTTTATAAATTCATATTCTACACATACAACAAGTAAATCCAACAGCAGTTGAAATTTTGGTAGCATATCTTCAGTCAGCTTCTCTCCTTGAACTTATGTTCTCCACACAAGGTAACTCAAGCCCGTCTCCTAAACTTGATCATCATCAATGGATTGTACAAATCCGGCAAACCCTTGCCGAAGCCGACAACGGGGACACCGGTGACTACGAAGTTCCTGCTACCATTTTCGCCGTCCCAAAGTCGCTAATGGCCGGTAAACCCGAAAGGTATATCCCTCAACAAGTTGCCATAGGCCCTTACCATCAATGGCGAACTGAACTCGTGGACATGGAAAGATACAAGTTGATGTCAGCTAAAAGAACGCAGAAGTTACTTCGAGATGTTACATTTGAAGATGTTGCAGTTCAATTCATGAAACTCGATAGCAAGATCCGCGCCAGCTACGATCGATACTTAAATTTAGACACTGAGACATTAGCTTGGGTGATGGCTGTTGATGCTTCATTTTTATTGGATTATCTTCAAATCTACACCATCAAGACTATCAATGATCATGATTACATTCTCAGAGACTTGATCATGTTAGAGAATCAAGTCCCACTTTTTGTTCTGAAAGAGCTGTTGGGTTTCTACAAATATGAAAATCCTATTGAGATTTTGGCCTTGATGCTGATGGGCATCTGTAGATCATTGTCTCATTTCATAAGGACTGATGATTTCACACTGGGTAAAGATGAATTGCTAGGAAGGGATCATTTACTTGGTCTTCTTTACCATGCAAGTGTGCCCAAACCAGAGGAAATCTGCATTCAAGAAGAAACAAAAAACAGAGAGAATTTAGGGGGTTATTTTGGGCGGCTATCGAATTTTGTATCAATATTCCTCAGATCTCCATTCTATCGACATCTGGTATGGGTGCTCGGAATTCTGAAATCATTCGCAAGATATCCACTCAAAATCATCGGTAAGCTTCCAAAATTATCCGTTTCGACCGATAAGTTGAGTAACATCGTTTCATCTGCGGAAAAAGTAGGCAGAGAGCTAGAAGCAGAGAGCATACAGAGCACAAATGAGAATCTTTTGATTGAGGAAATTATGATCCCATCTGTTTCTGACCTCACTAAAGCAGGTGTGCAATTCTCTGCTACTACAGGTGATATAGGGACTATCAAATTTGATAACACCATGGCTGTCATCTACCTTCCCAAGATCAAAATAGATGAAAATTCAGATGTTCTACTGAGGAATTTGGTCGCATACGAGGCGGCAGTGGCATCGGGACCTTTAGTTTTCTCACGATACACCGAATTCATGAATGGGATTATCGACACCGAAGAAGATGTCAAATTGCTGAGGGAGAAGGACATTCTTTATAACCATCTGAAGACTGATGAAGAGGTGGCAAATTTGTGGAATGGGATGAGTAAATCTCTGAGGTTGACGAAGGTTCCTCATTTGGATAAGGTGATTGAAGATGTGAACTTGTTCTATAATTCAAGATGGAAAGTTAAAGCCATGAATTTGGTGAAGAAATATGTTTTTCGTTCTTGGCCACTTCTAACATTTTTAGCTGCAAATGTTTTCTTGGTATTGACTGCCATGCAAGCATTTTGCTCGTTTTATAATTGCTCAGGCATGGGCATGAAGATGGTTGGCTCAATTCCAAACTCCACTCTCCCACTTTAGGGTTCATTTGGATGAGACCAACTTCAACTCCCTCTCTAAATAAGGTTGAATCTACTGTATCAAAGTGCATTGAGATGTATCTTTTGTTGCCGGTGTGAAGATATATTACTACTATTATTATTACTATTATTATTATTATTATTATTGTTGTTGTTGTTGTTGTTATTATTATTATTTTTATGTAAAGCTGGGATTTCGTTTTATCTCTAGAGATGTTAATATATTGATTAGGGCACCTATGTACTCTATAAATAATGAATATGCAAGTATTGTAAATGGAAATTTCTGATTTACATAAAAACATCATATCAAATATATTTTTGATTGAAAATTTACATAAAATTTTGAAAAAGGATTTGAAAAGACAAATAAATAAATAAAATCAGAAAAACGGAAGAGTTTGAAAAAATTAAATCACATGGTGAGCTATTATTGTAAAAAGAAATTCTCAATATAAAATTCGGTAGAAAACACCATTCAAGTTCTTAGTGCTATTCTTGAAAACACAATTGTTTAGACTCCAAATGGTGGAAAAGCAGACTAAACAATTTAAATTAATTAATGCAAATAAAATTTTGTGAAAATTGAAATCTTAATTGATGTTTTTTAAAAGAGAAATTCGACCTAAATGAGTTTTGGACTTTGAATTTTTTTTCTTTTAGAGTGAAATTCATAGCTCTCTAATCAATTCTAAGTTCCTATACTCAATTAGACCGATTTTAGATTAGTTTATTGGTGATCAATTTGATTTTTTCGATTCTTTCCAACTTTGATTACTTTAAGAGAGAAAATTTCCAATTTTTGTGAGATTTAGCAATGGTTTCCAACAATTAAAACCTTGGCCCAACCCCATCCATTGTGGCCCAAAATTGCTTTTCGTTTTCTTAGTTAAGCTATATATATAATAAAGATCACCCGCTAATAAATTTACATATAAATTTGGGAATGTTTCAGAGAAATGGAAGGACAACCAGTAAACAACCAAATGTAGTTTTATTTTATTTTATTTTTTCCCAACTTACTGTAAACAAAGAACATGAATTCATCCATCTGTAGATATCTGAATTTTAACAAGAAGGCTTGGGAAATTCGGGTAAATCCATAGGCAATATAACTTTCAATAAAATCTTGCATAATGTACCCATATGAGTGTAACTCAACTGGTTGCCTCCCGCCTCAGGATGCGGGTTCAAGCCCCCATGGCCTAACCTTGGTGTGCCCTTAGGGTAGTAGGCTCACCCGTGGGAGATTTACGCCGGATATCCCGCTCTTTACAGTACAAAAATTGATCAAATGAGATGGAAAAGATGGGCAGCAACAATACTTCCTATGCCTGAGTGAAATGAAAGCAATCACAGAAAAAAAAAAATTTGTGCCTTGGCCCCATTTTACATGCACACAATTGCATGGGCTAACCAGACATCAGACAATCTATTCTATGGAATAAGACCATTGATTAAATTGAATGTTACAGCAGTGCGCAGCACCATCCTATTGCAGACGTTTGATCTTCTTCGCTGTCTCAACAATGTTAGGTCCTCTAACTCGGTCGGCTAGCTTCAACAGCTTCTGAAGTTGAACACCTGCTTCTGAGAGAGAATCCTCTGGAATGGATGCCTCGGTAGGAACAGCAAATAGAACCATATTGACATCTTCCTCAAGCTCTAGACAGAAAATTTGACTAAAGACCTGAAAATTGATCATACATCATGAATTACAAGAACCTGGTGACTAATTATGTCAAAATTTGTTGATCTTCAATTGCAAAACAAACTAGCTGCAAGATACGAGCCATCCACGGGATGGAGCCTATCTCGCAAGTTCCCTGACGACTGGACTGCAAATCAGATTGGCCAGCATGAAAAACAAAATGCTAGCCCATCATTTGTTTAGTATGCCCACCAAATGATAACTCTAAATTAATTTTTGGCTGAGGCAATTATTTGGTTGGGCTGACCTCAGAATGGCTGCTACACATGCAACTGCATTGAACCAAACACTGTTCCTATATGGCATATTTGCAAAGTTCAGCAAAGTAACCATTACCGTTTTCATTCTTGAAACAACCATCTCCCTGATTGCTAGAGATCTCGAGAGCAAATTAATGACAAAGAGGCCTCGTTCAGAGAGAGATTCCTTTGCAGATAATAGAAAAGACTCTTCAGTAAAATCTGCTGGAGGGCACGTCAAACCAGAACTGCATGGAAGAAAAGTGATGTCATAAATACTCATTATCATCACCATCATTTTCATTGTTATAATCAACATCTGTTCATCCCATCCATTGATGTAGGCACTTATAATTGGATTTGACAAATTTTTATATAAGCTGCCTACCTATCTAACAATAGGGGTGCAACTAGGTCGGACCATGTTCAATTCAGGCCCAAAATATAATCCAATTTAAAATTGAGTCGGCATGCACCTACATATAAGGACCCAACCTGACCTAAAAGAAAAAATTTGAACTCAAGCCTGATTTAAACCTAAGGATTTGTCATATATGTTTATCTTAAATATTTATATTAAACAATCTATTATCATATCTTAATGAAAAATCATATCATTTCATTTAAATAATTTAAAATCTTAATCATTTAACTCTAAAACATAATCTCTAACATAAATCCACTCAAATCAATCACTCCCCTCCACAGCTCCTGTTATATCTAAAACCAGCCCATTAGTAATATTGGGATAATAACAGGAAAGAATGAGAGAGGAAAAAGATAAATGAAAAAAGGAACTGGAAACCTGAAGGCCGTTTGGGTCCTTATTTATTTGTAGAGATTGAGCCCAATTTAACATAATTTGGGACCACTTGGTCCAAGGACTATGTTCAGTCTGGTCCTTGAAACTGCAACATGGCCCTAGCCTATATTGACTCAAGGCCTGAACTGAGGCCCATCCAACATGCACCCCTATCTGACACCCACAAGATTCGACCCTGCAACCTTGTGATGAGCACTTACTGGTCATGCCATAATCTTTACAAGAGAGTAAAATGAGGCCAATATTTGATTCAGTCAGTCATTTTTTGGTTCAAGAAATGATAAGAGCAAGTGAGGAAATGAAAGCCACACATCAATAGTAACCTTTGTCTGGCATATTCCATTATGACAGGCTATCCTGTAATTCATCATAATGGACAATTATGACAACCGTCCCAGCAGTCCATAGTCCACACTGGGAAGGAAGAAAAGTCACCCAAAAAACATGGGTGGGCAGGTGCTGCGTTAGATATTTCCTTGTATTAAAAAAGCAGGTGTAAGAGCATATTCACCTCATATCAGATGAATCTGCATCAATAATGAGTACATCAATTTTGGAACTCTTATTTCCTTCTCCATTGGAGACAATTTCACTTCCATTGGTTAAAGGAAAAAAGCCTTTGGAGGAATCTTCACCCTTTTCGACCTTGGGAGTAATTTTAAATGATTTTGCACAATTTGCCACCTCTCTTACAAATTGGACTCCATCAGCCACATGCACCTACAACAAAACAGAAAATGTGGAGAAAAAATAATTCAATCTTAAAAGGGAAGAATTGATAATTAAAGAGAGAAAATCAGATAAGAATTAATAGTATGGTAAGGCCTCCATTTCCATCCATGCAGCCCAAACGGCCTTTTAACCAAACAACTTAGAGGACACGACCTACTGGGAATGGGCAATGCCCACAAAATTTCAGTTTCAAATCTTTCATTTTTCTCTGGCCTTACTCCCGAGTGCTCTAGTATTATCTTCCATCTATTTGCATGGAATCTGGTATAATTGTAGGAGCTATGATAAAATGGTCGACCACAATGGGACCCATCAGATAAAAGATCTCAATCACTTTTGGCCCGCCACATGTACAGAAATTGGAGCTTCTTAGCTAAAATTTTCAGGTTATCGTAATATTGCATGTTTAAGAAACTAGGCCTTTTTTTAATCCCTTTTAAAGATTTCATTAATGAGACGAAAGACAAGTAGAAGGGTGAGGAAGCCCCAACAAGGAAGTGGGGCAAAACTCACCCACAAAAAAGGCAATGCCATAAAACATAAAAATACATCACATTTCTAAGCAAACCCTAAGAAATTCTTGACCAATTCCTATTGAATTGGGCCACCAAAAACCTATTAAATGAGTCACCAGCCATTGTCCAATGTAAAATATTTCGCCTGATGAAACTAATGACACTCTCTAGAGATGATGCTTTATCTTCAAAGACTTGAAGATTCCATTATCCAAACAAGCTAGGCTATGGCCAGAGGTATCATTTTCCACAAAGATTGACGTCTCTTTGAGAAGGCAACTGCATCCCACCAGTGAGGAGCAATCTGAAATATGAGGGAAAAATCCAGGCCATAGAAGAAAGAGACAAATGACCAAATAGAGGAGACGGACAAAATAAGAATGAATGACTTCACTATGTGACAAGAGACCAATACAAATATAGGGTAAAGCAAAACTCCATTGACTCTAAATTGTCCAACATAAGGATCTTACAGAGGTGCAACTTGGGTTACCCAACATGAAATATGGGTAGACTAACATGAACTTTTTTTTTGAGTAGTAACAAAGAGAATTCATTAAAATGAAAAGAACCCAAGTACAAATACATAAAGAAAATGAGGGTCTAACAGGACTAGACCACCAAAACAGGACAAAGCAGAATAAAAATTAGTACAAAGAGCAGAACACTATGGTACAAGAAACAAGGTAGAATCAATAGTATATCAAAAGAAAAAGGCACCTAAAAGTGGTTTTCGACTCTTAACTTGGCAAAATAGTCTGTCACTCCATTAGTTGTACGGCCGGTCTAAACAAGCGATACGTCAATCCCTGAAGCCAAGTCTCTAATCTCCCTAACTGTATTGATCATTCTCCATGGGGAACGCCTTTGTCCTTTGCCCACTTGAATGCATTTGCCGAATCCCCTTCAATTATCATCTTACCTTGCCCATGAACTTTCCAAATGGTCAAAGCTCTCCTAATACTAAGGATTTCCACCTCATTGAATCCTTGATAGCCACTGACTCATTGAACATGATTGATGTTTAGCCCATATGACTCCTAAGCACACCGCCTATCTCAGTTGGCCCCGGTTTCCCCCAGCGGCTAACCTGAACTATTTAAAATATGGATTTGACCCAAACCCAAAAAAAAAAGTAAAACCATAACTATTTTTAATTTAGGGCAGGCCAAGGTTAAGCTTTGCACAAGTCAAACTGCCTAAATAAAATATATGTTAGGTGTTTACACCAAACGAAAAATACTATTGCAATAAAAGAATATAAAAAAAGCATAAAATTGTGGTACAAAAGGCTCATACTACTAGTTCCTCTAGTGCCACATCGCAAACTAGCCTATCCTTACAATGCATACACTCCTACATAATCCAACCCATTACAAATGATAGTATTCCAAATCCACAGTCACTATTCGCTACGTCTCTATCTACTTCTAATTTAGTAAGAGAGGAGTTGTTGGGGTACAAGGCTCCACTGAGATGTTTAAGTTGGTGTCGGGGCTTAGAATTAATCTGAGAAAAAGCACGCTAAATGGAATGGGCACTGTAGAAAAGCTCATTAATAGCTTGGAGGGGGAGTTAGGTTGCGGGGTTGGAAAATTACCTTTTACATACCGACACCTACCCATTGGCACGAATCTAGATCGTTTAGGCTTCAGTCCTCTGTGATCGAAAAGGTTCAAGGTGAAAGAGGAACTATTTGTCTCTAGGAGTAGACTTACCCTTTTAAATTCAGTTCTCGCTAACATCCCCATTTATTGCATGTCCTTGTTCGAAATGCCAAAAAGGGTTGTAAAGAAATTGGAGAGGATACAAAGAGGCTTTCTCTAGGGTAATAAAGAGCAAATGAAGGTTCACTTAGTAAAGTGGGTGGAAGTGACAAAACCTAAGAAAGAAGTATGGGCATTGTTCTTTTAGAAATCAGAAATCAGGCTTTGCTCTGTAAATGGAGTTGGAGGTTTGGTAAGGAAAGATCTGCTCTGTGAAAGAAAGTACTGGTTAGGTACAATCTAGCAGGACGAGGGAGAGAGGGATGTTGAGCAATAAGGTTGAAAAGGAAGGGTCTACAGTGATGAGAGTGCGGTGGAGAATTGGTAGGAATCAAGGCAAGATTGGGGACATTTTTCAAAAATATATGAAAATCTTGGTGGGTAGAGGGTATAGGACTCTTTTTTTGGGATGATTTATGGGTGGGAGATAGGACCCTTAAATTGGTGTTTCCGAAGTTTATAGAATTGTAGGAATAGGTCAGCCATCGCAAGTGATTGTTATATTGTAGAGGGAGGGGTAGTAATACGGTCGTTAGAGTTTAGGAGAAATTTGAGAGTTCTAGAACGTGACAGTTTAAAGGAGTAGTTGACCTCATTGGGGATCTGCCTATTTTTGTGGAAGAAGAAAATGACTGTTCGGACGGGGGATTCATCAGTCCGTGACAATGTGAACTTAGCACTCAAAAGGGGATTCACAGGATTTTCAAGTTCCTTGGCTCGGCTAGCTGTAACACACCCCACCCCCCAAAGAGTTCAAGACTTTATTTGGTGTACTCTTAAAGGTAGAATTTTGACTAGGTGTGAGCTTTTGAGGAAGGGGTTTGTTGAGCTACGACAATGATCTTTCATTTGTTCTTTGTGATCATAGGGAGGAGACCTTAAATAAATAAAAAAATTGTGTGCCCATGGCCACATTCTTGTGGTCCAAGTTCATTGAGTTGATGAATGTTTCTTGAGTTCTAAGTGACACAAGTAAAGGTATTCTTGAGGGTTGGCAAGTGAATCATAAGGGGGAGAGATGGAAGATAGCTTGAATTCTACTACAACCGCTATTCTCTAGTCTTTGTGGAAAGAAAGCAACTTCAGAATATTTGAGAATATATCTTGCGGGGAAGCTCAGGAACTTTTCGAGCTTGCTAAATGGAGGTTGAGTGCATGTTTATCGGTTAGCAAAGACTTCAAAGAATTTTTCCTTGCTAGACTTCTATAGATCTTAGGAAGGGAGCTAGGGGAAGGTTAACAGGGTAAAGAGGAGCTTGGTTTCTTGGTCTCCACCTCCTATGCGTGTTTTCAAATTCAATGTGGATGGAGAAGCAAGGGGCAAACTGGGTCTTACTGGGACAGGAAAAGTGGTCTGCAATGGAGAAGGGTTTTCTTCTTTACTCTTTTAGGAGTCTGTAGGAGTTTGAGATTCCATTGAGGCAAAACTTTTGGGCATTAGGAAGGCTCTATCTCTTTGGGACATATTTGGAGATGAGAACCTTATTGTTGAGGGAGATTCAATAAATGCAATTAAGTGGGCCAGCAAAAAAAAAGGAACCTGTGATATCCTGACCCATGAGCCAGAGGCCAGGCCCTAGATAGGCTGATCCAAGTGAAACTGGGCCCTGTCGGACGGGCCAGCAGAGTGGGCCGGTCGGATCCGACAGCCCAGCAGTGGGTGGGAGTTGGAGAGGGGGTTTATAAATAGTCTTATTCCCTCAAACCAACAAGACGCGTTTTGGACCCGGACTTGGGCCGGGTCCGATCCAAAAACCGTGCGGGTTCGTGCGTGTGGGCCCAAAGCGGACAATATCTTGTTGGTCGATCCCAAAGCCCTTTTTATGGGCCGGGCTGTTACAAATGATATCAGAGCTCCGGGTTCTACACTCGGACTGTGTGGGCTTACTGCCTTCCATGGGGTTCATTGGGTCGAGCCGAGGGCGGCTCTGGGCTTTACGGGGGTGGATTGTGATATCCTGACCCATGAGCCAGAGGCCAGGCCCTAGATAGGCTGATCCAAGTGAAACTGGGCCCTGTCGGACGGGCCAGCAGAGTGGGCCGGTAGGATCCGACAGCCCAGCAGTGGGTGGGAGTTGGAGAGGGGGTTTATAAGTAGTCTTACTCCCTCAAACCAACAAGACGCGTTTTGGACCCGGACTTGGGCCGGGTCCGATCCAAAAACCGTGCGGGTTCGTGCGTGTGGGCCCAAAGCGGACAATATCTTGTTGGTCGATCCCAAAGCCCTTTTTATGGGCCGGGCTGTTACAGAACCACCTCAAAAACTGTTATTGATGGTGAAGGAAATTCATTGACTCTTTCTTCTATGGATATCTTTTTTGCACATGCGCTACAGTTTTCTTATTAATGATTCTTTTTTTCTTCGTGACTACTCAAAAAAAGGCAAGAAAATCAGCCACTTCGTTAACAAATCTTCTAACATGACTAAAGGTCACTCCCATTCTAGAACACAAATGCTTGATCTCCCTCACCATTGGAATCAACTTCCCTGTGGATGTTTCTTCCTCCCATTAGCCCACCTAATTGAATCCATCCCCTTCAATAACCAATTTCCCAGTCTCGAACCTTTGAGAAAGGAGCAAAGCCCTTCTAATCACCAAAACCTTTGCCTCATTTGAAACCCTAATTCCCACCACTTCAAAAATAAAATAAAATAAATGTGAACTTCCTCCCCCAATCCCTATTGGTCTTGGCTTTCCCCTAGCTGCCCCATCCACCATAAATTTCAAAACTAACTGACGGGAGCGGAGTCCAAACTATTCTGTGCTCCCTCCCCTTAGGACTATCCCTCAAACAACCCTCTCAAGAAATTATAAAAAAAAAAAACGCCAAAGACAGGCCCTTAAAGTCCTTGCTAATTGAGATCCAAGTGTTAAGTCTCCACCAAACTCCATAGAAGATATCGTCAACCTCGATCACCTTGTTCACAAAGATCCTAGTATTTCTTTCCTTCAAAAGAGCCCAAAGAATCATTGCTGTAATCATAACTCAAGCTAGTGTCCTCTTCCTTTTGAAAGGACAAAACCTCTACCCATCCATCACACTAGACAAAGTATTACCAAGGACCCAAGAACATGCAAAAATACACATGCGGGGAAGGAGGGAGGGAAGGAGGGAAAGAGAGATAAGGTGAATGGTCTGGGCCACAAAGTTGTGGCTCAGTTTGCAATTTTGAACCCATAGCCCAAGGTTTCATTGCAAAACCTTGGGTTGAGGATCATACAGTTCCTCATAGTAGTATGATAAAGCTAAAACAGGAAAGACAACCTAGAGAGAAATGTAATTTAGTTAGTTTTACTGAATATAGAAGACACTGTAAAACACACAAGACAATTAACCATTTTTGCGTAAGGGAATAAAGGATATGACACAAAAAAGGCAAAAGAAATGCAACTCACCTTCAATTTCTCTTCCTCAGTAAAGCCAAAATACTCTTTTGCCAGATCTACAATTACAGGATCTAGCTCCACCACCTGCACAGGTGAATTTAATAGAGGTAATTGATTCTGCCACATAAACCCCCAGGGGGAAAATAAAATTTCTGAACAAGAATTTGCAAGCCTCCCTATGCCAGGATGTTTCTGGTGTCCTCTCAGCCCATTCAATACATGTGGGACCTATGGTTTAGCCAGCCATACCATTGATGTGATAGGCCCCAGCTCCAGTATATACAACAGATATCCCAAAAATAGTCCACCCTTCTCTCTCCCTTTTACTGGCATGTTTTGTTTTCACAACTGTATGCAAAGGGCTAATTTTGTAATATCAAGATCTTTCATTTTGGATTTTTTTGGGAACCCTCACCTTAAACAATATGCCCCACTTGCATAGACTAAACATATAGGGACACCAGAAATCCTTTAGTTCCACTTCTAAATATAGACAATAAATTTGTGAAGGATATGTGACAGATATACCTCAATGTCTAAAAAGGGCATGCATCCATGGAGAAAGTTTGGAAGAAGACCAGCCCCAAGACCAATTATGGTCATTCTTACCTGAAATGAATAACTCCAATGTCAACAGCATTTAAACAAGCAGATTGTTAATGCAACACCAAAAAAACTTCCACACTAACAGAGGCATGGCAGTGAATCATTTCCTTAACAGGAGCTTATAAATGGCAAAAGAAACAAACATTTATCTATACTTTTATCTTTTTATTAATATTTCTTGGTTACCGCTCAAAAAAAGAAGAAGAAACAAACGTGAATAAAATTGTGTATGACCCACTTCATTTAAAAAACTAAACAGTGAGTGAGGCTTACTGTGTTCCCAGATGGGGCCACATTTTCCAGATATGAAGCTATCAATGTAAACCCAGAAATGATTCCACTATGATAAGAACTAGCAAGGTAGCTGTGGTCGATCTTCAGATTGTCTCTGCATTCTAAATTGAAAAGAAAAATGGAAAAAGAAAAAGTTACAGAAGAACTGCTATCAGTGGTCATAAAATTGGAAGAAAATAATAATATATGAGATACACTATGTGAGTGACTGTAGCCTTTTTTTTTTTTTTGGAGCAGTAATAGAAAAAGATTATACTGAAAAGAAGAGAAGACACAAATACAAGGTATAAGAGACTTGTACCAAAGAAGCAAAATTATAAAGTCATCATCTCAACCCAAAAAAAAAAAAAAACCCATAAAATCAATAGACAAAAAGGACATCATGATCCCTATCCAACCCAAGTTTGACTAGGAAACCCACCACACTGTTCACCAATCATCAGATATGCTTGAAGGATACTTCCAAGGTGGTGCAATCTCCCGAATCTTTATAACTGTAGGAATAAGTTTCCAAGGTGGTCTCTTCCTTCCAGATGCCCAGTTGATTGCATTTGCCAAGTCCCCTTCCATGATTAATTTCCCCTAGCCAAATATCACCCAAACCTCCAAGGCCCTCTTAATCCCTAATAGCTCCGCCTCATTCGAATCTCTCGAACCCATCAATACGAAAAAGAATAAAGTACACTCCTGATTGTGCAACACCCCACCCATACCAGCTGATCCTGGTTTACCTTTTGCTGCCCTGTCCATATTAAATTTAAAAGCACCTCAAGGAGGGGGTGTCCAACCTACCTTCCTACCCTCAACCTTAGACCTCCTACCGAACAACCTTTCCACGACCTATAAAAGTCTGTCATCGAAAAGCTCTTGAACTCCTCACTAACCGACAACTGTGCACAACAACCTCCATTTAGCATTTTAAAAGACCTCTTGAATATTACTTGGTTTATTTTAAAAAATCCTAAGGTTCCTTTCCTTCCATAGAGACCAAAGGATCGCAACTGGGATGGTGTACCAAGTTCATTTCCTCCTAGATCCCTGATTTCTGATATGCCAACTCTCTAAGACATCAGCATTAGAGTTTCCAATGACCCATGCAATCCCCATCAGCTCCACGAATCTAAACCATAGTTAATGACATCTGTCAACTGACAAACAAATGATTGATGTCTTCCTCTGCATTACTACACAAAATACAAGAGAGGTCACTGTCCCTATCGAAGAGACTCCTTCACCACAACCCCACCTGGTTAAAATTTTACCCTTAAGAGAACACCAAACAAAAGCTTGCACTCTAGGGGTCAGGGGCTGCCCCCAACCAAGCAAAAGCCACCTAGTTGGGAAACCTCATTTCTTGCCTTGAGAGCTAAACTGACACCCGATTTGACCATAAATAAACCAGAAGAGTCCCCTGTCCAAACATACTCATCTTCTAACTCGACAAAAATAGGAAGGTCACCTATTAAAGCTAACAATTCTTCAAAACTCCTCCGTTCCAACACCCTAAGATTTCTTCTAAACACCAACTCCCATCAAACAAACCCATCTTCTAGACGATAACAGTCCTAAACTCTTGCCTTCCTATCGCTGGCAATCCTAAAGAGTTTAGGATAAACCGATCTTAAGGGTCTACCCCAACCCACAAATCCTCCCTATCTAGATGCACCCTAAATTGGCAAAAACATGTCCAATAAGCATTCTTATCCAAACTCAGGCCCCAATAAAGCAAAAAGTTAACCCAAAGGGGTTGGAGTGATGGGCAGGAACCCGTCTCAGGAGACAGGAGTCCTGAGTTTGATTCTCACTCCACCCCAAAGGGCCACTCCCAGTAGCGTTACCTGGTATGTGTGGATAGGGAAGCTTGCACATTCCCTGTGGATTAGTCGGGTGCTTTAAGAGGTCTGAACACCTTGGTCGTAAAAAAAAAAGAAGCAAAAAGTTGAAATTGGATCTTTATCATCTTAGGCAATATACCTAGGTTCTTCTACAAGTACATCATACTTGGGATTTGTGATGATATATGGTGTCGATGCTGGGAAAGAAGAAAAGACGAGTAGAAAAGTAAACTTGACATATGCATATTCTGTGATAGTTTTAAAGTAACATTAATAGCAAAACTAGAAGTGAGTGCATTAGTTGAACCTAATCGTAGCCCCAATAGACAAGAAGATGAGGATGCCATTTAATGCAGCCTATCCATATACATAGAAGACAATAAACTGCTCGAATTGAAAGAATTGTAGGGTTGAAAGTGAAAGGTACTAGGAGAAGGGGTAAACGTAAGGCTGCAACTCGGGTCGGGCAGGTCAGGTTTCTTAAAATCCAACCCGACCCGAGTTGATATATATGAAGCCTGACCCAAATTCTCAACCCGAACTCTAGAACCCCACCCGACCCGAATTCTAACCCGAATCAACCCGAATTCTGACCCGACCTGCATTTTGAACCCATTTTAGCCGGATCGAGTCGAGTTGGGTCGAGTCGGGTCGGGTTAACTTGTAAAATCCTCAACCCGACCCGACCCGACCCGAATTTCATGCGGGTTTTTATCTTCTCAACCCAACCCGACCCGCTGGCCCGAAATTCTTGACCCGACCCGCATGATTTCTCGGGTCGGGTCATGCAAGTCGGTCCAAAACCCGACCCAAGTTGCAGCCCTAGGTAAACGTTTAAAGACTTAAAGTCATGGGGTAAAGGAGGATATGATAGACTTCGGAGTTATGGAGGATTTGATCTTTGATGACGTAGGGTAAAAATGTAGACCTAGAATATCAACCCTAGATAGATTGGAAAATGACATGTCGTTGACGATGAGCCCCAACTAAAGGAAACTGGATAAAAAATCTACCTCCATAGTCGAAAATTCACAAATTAACACATGCAACTCCCACATGCACTCTTTCTTGTCATTTCTTTGCAAACATTCAGTTCCATATAAAAAGTATTTAGACATCAAAGTTTGTCCATAGAAGTTTGATCCATCTAACACTTTTTTTAGCGGTAAAATTGTCGACCCATCTAACACTTAAAAGTTAGATTAGGTCTATATTCTCCTGATCCAAGCCATACAGTACCTTAATCATCATAAGATACATAAATCACACTAGACTTGTACAAAGTTTTTTTATCTATACATAATGAGTTACTAGGAAGTGATAAGCTGATATAACCCATTATGGATCCCAAAATTGAGGAAGAAAATCTTAGGTGGGGATTGCAAGATCATCAAGAATTGGAGGGCCAGCCCCACTCAAATTGGGTTTGAAGCCACCACAAAAATGTTCATCAACAAGAGAATACATATTGATATATAATGTATATTAACAAGGATCACCAACAAACGAGTTTGCATGTAAGTTTGGTGCAAACTTTGGGTTGTGGGGCCCACAATGGACCCAAGGGATCTACCCCCCCCCCCCCTTTTCTCTCTCCTCCTCCTCTTCCCCTCCTCTCCTCTTTCTTCTGGCACCCACCTACTCTCGTGAAATAGCACCCGCACCCAATTTGACTTTTAAAGCACATTGTTGTTACACGATCAATTTCCATTGTCAAATAAATGTGAAATTTTGAGGGCCTTAAAAAAATGTCTTCTCTTATCCAAACAAGATAAAATTTTAAAGGTACCATATAGTCAAAGCCCTCCAAATCCACCCATCCATGTGTGAAGTGTGCAGGGGGGGGTGGTGTGTGTAAGATTAAGTGGGTTTCTAGCAAAACAATCATGGAAAGGGTAAAAATAAAATAAAATAAAAACCCTTTTAGTAGTTAAATCCACTAACTAGACATGCATCCTGTCATACCCAGACACCTTAACGTAGGCAACATCTCCATATCATGTCATGTTGAATACTTTTATGTATAAAATCCATGTCTCTGTTGTATGCACGGCATGTCTTGCTGTATCCATGTCATGCAAAGGCATCATAGCATGCAACAGTTTGGCTAATAGGATTCATTGGATTGCAAGTCAATCTTCTCAAACATCTATAAATGTGACAAGTCCCCTTGTCATGTAACACCAATATCCTCCCATGATTTCCTTGTCAACAAACTTTCAACCCGCAGTTATCTATAGGGACGCTTATAAATACTACCTAAAAACTGATGTTTCAGGCTTTTACACTTTCAAAAACATGGTCACCTTTGTTGCACGAAACCTCCAACCGAGAACAGCGCTTCGGCCATCAACATCTTGAGCACATCTCCTATTTCTGTTCTTCTCTTTTCTTTAGTTTGGAATCTGATGTAGTCCTTGTTGATGAAAAAACAATCCAAAAATTCCCCTCAAATCTAGATTGAGCCCACAAATGCTGGAGAAGCGAAGATGTACAAGAACAATTCAAACAGAAAGCAGGTGCCGTAAATCAGATATAGTCCCTAAAAAAGGTTGACATGCCTAATTTTACACTTTCCAAACATAAAAGACTCAAAAACCATGAGCTGCAAAATCTTAGGGCCCTATACGTTGCTATTACATCCTTTATTTTTGAGTGGTAACAAATAGAATAAATTATATTAATGAGAAAAGATAGGTACATGAGACGGCAAGGATGGGTCTAAAAGGCTAAAACCCAAGGAATGCCAAAAGAGAAAAAGATAAAATACACCATTCCTCAAATCACAATATCATCGCATGAGCATGTCGGCAAATCTCTCCCGTCTTAAGGGCTCTCAAAGGTGGAACACGCCGGTAGTAATGGCGTCCACACTCTTTCTTTCTTTCTTTCTTCTTTTTCTTTTTGTTGGGGGAAGGGGAGGATGGAGTGATCTTTAAAAATCAACTCCAAGGGTTATACATGAATTTCTTCTCAAAATCTTAACTATATATATACTGGTCACTTAGCCTTTTAGAATATTTGTAGTGTTCAATAAAAAATAAAACCCTCAATCCAATCCAAACCACCAATAAACCAAGGTTAGGTGATTTAATCTTAACCTTTGAACAATTAATGAAAAATATAGTTATCGTATCCCATCAACCTAGTTAACTATGACTTATGGTAATGGATCCATTCGAAAGGTCTATACTTAAATACAATGTCCACCAAAACTCACATTGATTAAATTAATCAAGGCTCTCTTTAAGTACACAAAACTTTGATCACTTTATATTGTTTTAATCCCTAAATTATGTGGTCTTTGAAAACATGGCTCGACTGACCAAATCAAGGTGATTTTTTGTAGGCCCACAATCAAGCATGGAGGTTCAATGGACCTGTCACCATCACTATTGGCAAGTCCCACATATGGTCACACAAAGTGAACAGAGTAGGTGGTGTTGGAGATCATTGTTGAAAACTGTCCAATTTTTGTCATTTGGATATCACATTGCCTCTGAAATATCATATTTAAAAACAAAATCAACTTGAATTTCACCCTAAATCTAAATAATCTGAAAACCCTAGCGGGCTATCAACCCCATATGTATAAGGCATTATAGTATGTGCATCAAAACCTTAGTGTTATAGTTGTGAAAGATACAAAGCACATTCCCCAAACAGAAGCCTTTACTGGGTACTTGGAACATTTGTTCCCCACTAAAAGTTAACAAACACACCAAGTGTCATTAGAATACAAAACATTTTTTAAACAATCCAACTGATTGACGATAAAAAATGGCCCTTCAATCTAGCAGCATTACAATAACACATAATACTCCACTTGATTGTATGTACTTTGCAGTAAACCTATTACAATATTCCTTTGATCCCCTCCATCCTGTTGTTCATAGATATCGTAAATCTTCACATTCTCGAACTAGAAGTTTCAATTTTTACTAAATCCTCCATGTTCTCCAAACCACTAAATTTACACACCAGAATACCATATATCCTTTCATTGTCCAGTAATGTTCAAAAGATTTAATTTGAAAACCTTTCTCCAATCTTCTAGCTTGTCATTTGCTTTCTTGTTTACCTCATAAACACTTGGTTTTTCCTCTAACTAGTTAACATCAGATTATAGACAAGAAACACACACCAAGAATCTTCATGTTAGACATTTGTTCTATTTTCCTGATTTCCTCAACTTGCACATAACCAAGGCAACTAAATGAGTGCACAGCAGTACTACAGTACAATCCAGATAGGAACTCAGTTATCTCTACAAACTTTATATAATATTGATGCGGCGCAACATCCCCTTTCCTTTTGCTTCCGTGTGTTTTTATTTTTTTTAGCAAGTTGCTTAGTTTATTTTAGTAACGGTAGTTTAGGTAATTTTGTTTATTATTTATTTAGTAAGATGAAACTCTTTATAAGATGTAGCCTCTTGGAGGCAAGACATGATGAAATAAAAAAACCTTTGAGTTTCCACAAATCTACGATTGATTTTTTTTGAAACATTGACGACTAAATATCAGTAAAAAGAAGGGAATATAGGGAAGGGATCCGAGTATAGGAGATATATACTCAGAGCCGAAAAAGGAAAGACAAAAAATACAAGAAAAAGAACAATGAAAAATGAAAAAACAAGATACATCAAAAATGACAAACCCCACAATAAGCATATGAAACCCCCAATCCCAACAGTCAAGTCTGAGAAAATGAAAAAAATTCCAAGAATGGACTATGTAGCATAACACTAGATTTCGTCAAGAAGTCTGCAACACAATTTGCCGATCGAGGTGTATGAATGAAGGAGACACCACCTAACCTGCACATCCTCCAAATGTCCCTAGCAAATCTGCGATTGATTGAAGCGATTCCTTTGAGAGAGAGGCTTGGCGAGAGGCCACGGCGTGAGGCCATCCCATCTTCCAAGTACAAGTACATCTTCGTCTCTTCTTCTCTCTTCTCTTCTTTCTTCTCTCTATTTTCCTTTTCCTTTTCCCATTCCCCTTACCAGTAAAACCCATTCTACTGTTGCCATAATCCTAAACCCACATCCCTTACTGCCGTGTCCATAAAACCTACTCTACACCTTTTGTTCTTCCCATACAGCCACCTGCTGCTGTCGTACAGCCCCAAATCCCCCCTACTGCCTTCGTCCCTCCTCCTAGAGTCCTCTGACCTTGTCACCATACCCAGATCCTTTCTCCTCTTGCTGCCTTTTCCCTCCAAAGACCCCCTCCTTGCCGCCGTTCCCATCCTAAGCCTCTTGTGACCTTTCCGCATCCCATATTTCCTGTCCTTTCTTCCGCTCGTGACTCACGATATTCCCAGCTCTTCTATCCTTATATCTGTAACCTTTATAAACCATATAACCCTTTCACTTAAACCCACAATGCTTATGTCACTCAAAATCACTTCATCCTTTTATTTAATTTTCATCTAATTGTTTACATTAGAATCCAAGGATATTTGCATGATTATTTGTGTCAATTTTATATTTATTTATTGTAAAGATTAATTAGCATTTAATTTCAGCCCATTTTAGCTTTAGGGTGCATTATTTTCATCCATTTTAATCTTTAGGGGTTAAATTTAGACATTTAGGGTTACCATATCCCTTTTCCTGCATCAAATATACATATATACGTGTGTGTGTGTGTGTGTGTGTATATATATATATTTCGTAGTCGATTACCACTCACCACTACCCTTCCATATATATCTTTCAAAATGCATTTGTTTCAAGGAGTTCTTGGACTCTCAAGATCCTACCCCTTGCATGCCTGGAAGTGCATTGGTCTTGTGATGCAATAAGTAGAAATGAATAACTACCATCAACAAGGATCCACGTCAGTGTAATATCAACTTGATCCTGTGATAGAGACTAAATAAAACAAATATTAGAAGATAATGACATCTTCTTCTATAATAACTACATATATGAATTATTAATTCTGGCTTTAAGAAAACAATGACATCATAGATGTATATAAACTACCATCAGCTAGTGGACGTACGAGAATTATTTTTCCTCTGGTTTCCTTTTCTTCTGGATTTGGAAGAAATGTTTTTCCTCAGATCAGTATCGCTTAGGCCTTTTTGAGTAGCCTCCTTTGTTAGCAATGCTTCTGATTGCACCAACCCCAAACTTCTTTCAAAAGTAAGACGCCTGAACATTGAATCTTTTGATGGGAAGAAGCCACTTCCATCACCATTTATATTTTCATAGACTACATCCTCAACAATTATCTGCCCAGTCAAGGCTGATGTAACCTATAGAAACAAGAAGTGTATATGAAAAGATAAGGATCAAAAGAAAAAACATGCATATGCACTAGATTGTGAATAATTATTTGTGAAAAACAGCTCATTCATGGTATACTGAGAATATGAGACCAATGAGCATGCTTGAAATTCATGTATCATCATAATTGTACAACACAACTATATCAGTTCCAAATAAATTGCCCATTCAAGTTTCAAAGAACCAAAACAATGAGATGGGCTAAAAATAGAAGAATTTAACTAGATTAGTCTTTTTTCTTCCACTGTGAACTTATTTACCTCCTTAATAATCACCAATCATGCTACCTGACACGGAATCTCATTTCCTCAAAGATTCCACAGGACTTGCAGTTCATATATATGGGTTAAATATAACCAACAGTTGTCGTTAAGCAATCCAGACCACTGATTGTTCCTTGGGAAATGTTTGATCCCTCAGATATTCCTCAACTATTGTGTGGTCCTCGAAGATTCCCCAGGCTCCGATTTTCCATTTGGAGATTCTGAAACAATACCCATACATGACGGGGCCTATCATCCAAAGGACAATATTACCAAATGGTCCAAATCGTGGTCCCTTCATGAAATTCTTAGTCAAGGCCCTGCATATATACTCAAGAATATTACAATTCCTTGCCAACAAAGATGGGAATGAGCATGTCAGAGGATAATCCCAATCCAACATCTAAAGATAATATTACAGAAAGGTTTAGCTATGAAAATGATTACCACTCGGCTGTAATCATATTTAATTATTCATTAGCAGCACCAATGCTAAATGGGTGAGTCTCAGACCAAGTCTTTGGAATGCAGGAAAGGATAAGGACTTCAAAAGGTTTCTAGAGAGTCCGTAGTCCTAACCTTTTCTGAATATCCAAGTCAGGCATTGTCAATTACTGAGTGCCATAAGTCAATCAACACAGAATGAACACAACATAGCAAAAAAGGATGTTTGACAGAGTTTAACCTGCTGAACAACATTACGCTGCTTGATCCCATCATTGGCAATCATGAACCTGCATTTGAGCCCCAATGTTTAGTTGAAAGAAAAGGGTCCTTGGCAATGCTATCAGAGATTGGGTAACCAATGCAATGCAACATGAAGGGCTGCAATGATTTTGGAATTGCCCAGCAAAGGCCTTGCCAGCAGAAAAATAGTATGCAAATGATAATTCTACAGACCTAAATAAGTTCCCATTCCATTCAATCAGTTGGCTCTCATCATTTCATGTCCATTTGTACAAAGCTCATTTTGTTCCAAAACGAAAAACTAAAAACTCAGAATTAGAATGAGGTGGACCTTTGCAAAGAAAACAGATCTCTCTCCCTACGTGGCAATGGGGCATATGCATGTCCTAGATGTCGTCCACTCATTATCTTCCTCCTACTCTCCACCAGACATAAGGCATTGCATCACTCCATCCCTAGGCATGATTCCCACTATCCTAAGGTCACACACACTATGAAAATTCCTTTAAACGCATACCCACTAATACTTGAGCCCTAAGAGGTGTTTTCCCCCTTCGGTGATCGCTGCAGATATCTTGCTCTGGCGACTCCTAGTCACGTCAGCAGCGTCGATTCAATTTTGAATCCTCCTACCACATGGCAAGAGACCATTCGCTATTCACATCTTGCTGTACCTGTGCCTACTCCAATCGAGCACTCTATCTCTGCTACTGCTGTTGTTGGGAACTCTCCTTTCACTGCTGATTGTCAGAGCCTCGACTGCTACCAATCTCCTCCTGCGGTGAACCTTGCTCTGCAAAAGTCAAGAGGTCATCTCCTGTATGTTGCTCTCTGTCAAAGCCTGGCCTCCATCCTTCCTTCTTTTGGCCTTAGGATCAGGAATTACATCGATGACAAAGGTGTTTTGCGTGGATCGAGCTTCTCTGTTGATGTATGTGACACTCACCATCCAAGCCTGAGGTCCTTTGAGTCTTCACACGCTACCTCGAGTGTGCTCGGGCCTGCTGTGGGCTATTCTATTGATGGGTTGGGTCTAGGTTCGACTTGTCTTGCCATCAATCAGGCCCAGCCAACTTCCCCTTCTGGCCCAGCCCAAAGCTACTTTGAACCTGTCCTAAACTCAACATTCCAATCTCCGGCAGTGTTGTTCCTGTAGGATGTGAACCTAAGCCTAAGGATGACATCCCTGTTCAGCCTCAACATAAACCTCTGGTCCAATCTGTCTTAAACCTCTCTCCTCTTCCTCTAATCATCTTTAGCTCTGAGAAGACTGCCCCTGAAATATTCCCCCAAACAACCTCCTCAACCTAACGTGTCCGTGGAATCCCAGCCATCAACTTTCCTGCAGACCTGTTATCAAAGCCAAGTAGTGACCATTTAGTTGATGAGCGTTTGATCCCATCCACGCTTTTGTCTAGCCAATATCAAAGCCAAGTAGTGACCATTTAGTTGATGAGCGTTTGATCCCCTCCACGCTTTTGTCTAGCCAATCCTCTGGCCCGGATGGCGATCACTCTGTTGGGCTTGATGTGGTTGTCGACCCCGTCAGCTCGCCCAAGCTCTCTTTGCTACCTCCATTGTCTGACTCTTCTCCAGGCCTCTCCAGACCTCTGTTCTCTTGCCCCTTGGATGGAGTTTCAGCTTCTGAGTTCGATCCTCCTAATCAGTGTGGTGTGCCGGTTTCTACAGTTACGGTCGTGCCTGGTTCAACATCACCTTTGGCTGCTACTCATCCTGTCGAGTGGATTGATCAAAGAATGCTCAAGGTTGGTAGGAAGCTCGGTTTGATCACCAATGGCCAGGACAGCGTACTGCTGTCTTACTTCGCTACCATCAGGGACCTCGAATCCACTCTTAAGCAGGCAAGAAGAAAAGATAGAACCGCCAGAGAATTAACTCGCTTGAGTTCTACTATCAATTACTCCAGCTGCCAAAAGATCAGTGTTGACGCTTGTCAGCACAGTCGTGCTGATAAATAGGATTTCTATAGCCGTCTTTCTGCACGCCAGGATCGAATGTGTTGATCATGTTTGTGCCTTTAGTGTTTAGTTTATTTTCCACTTCTTAGTGTTTGTTGCTTTATCTGCGTTATCTCTATGTATTTGCACCTCTGGTGCCTCTTTATCTATTAATATATGAACCATTTCAAGAAAAAAAAGGTGTTTCCCCCTTCACACCCATACACAAGTAGGATACCCCTCACTCCCCCCCTCCAATATCCTAATACAGGACCACACTAATCCCCCAATGAATCTCTCGTCCATAATTGTTTAACCTCCTCTTCTCTAAAAATCTCCACTCCAGTTAGAATTTGTGATGAACTACCATTATCCACTATTTCATGATCCCCCAATGCTCTTCTAAAATGCAGAACCCATACCACTGACCCTCCGATTTCATAGCACTTTTCATCTATTGTCACCTTTTTACTCATTGACACTAAACAATTTTGGTAATACGTCACTTAATTTCCTCTCATCCCAATATTCCCAAGTACTTCAGCCCAAATATCACAGAGAAACAGATTAAAAAGGCATCAAATCTTAATGTGAAATCCTCAAGCCATCATTTGAAGTGAAAATTGTAGGGACTTGTATTTCTTTATATATTTTTATTTGATCGTATTTCTGGGAAGTAATTTTTTATACAAATACATTTGCCAAGGATGTTACTGAGTCCATTCTTAGCATCAGATTAGGTAAGTCTAAGGCAGTCCCTGCCATATTTTTTCTACAGGTTTTATTGGGTTCAGTCCTTCAGGTGATCAGGTAAACGCTGACCAATTTCCATCCTTAAATTGGAAAATTGGTGTTAATTCTTGGTTTTTAATAAAAGCATTTGCATATCACAAAATTTAGTGTACGTAACATCAAATGCTTTCAACAGAGTGATTGACTATAGTTTATGATAGGGTCGAATGGAGAAGTAGAACTAAAAAAGCCAACACCAGATAGATGGGATTTGGCAAATGATGATGCTTTCAACAACGAATTCTGATAGTGAAAAATAAATAATAAATAATAACCTAAGACACGAATTATAAAAAGCAAAATAGGAAACGAAACATACGGGATTTGAGATCCATCATCAGGTTTTCCAGGGCCTAAACTTCTAACCAGTGGAGACAGATCCTTCTGAAAATGATACCAAAGCTCCAAAGAGTGAGAAAAGAATAATCCACCATGACACAGCACAGCAAACCAAGACAAAGAAAATATGTTACCTGAATATCTTCCATATTGATGTGTTTGTGCACAGAATCCAAGAAAACCTAATTATAAACAAACATTATTAATTAGATGCCGAAAAACAAGAATACTACATCAAATCACAGATATATACGAGAGAAGATCAGAAAGCATGGATATCCATAAAAAAGTTACCATAATTAGACGAGCTGCCTTTGAACTTTCAACTACTAGCCATTGTCCTTCTTCTGAAGAGAAGAGCCACTCATGAGCCCGCGTCTGAAATCTAGCAAATGAGTAACACATCTCATGCAGAAATACAACACTGATGATATATAGAAATTACAAATACATCCTCCCTCATTGAGTACAAACAAATCCCTCAGTCTGTAGTGGAGAAAAATATACATCCCAAAGCCAAAACATTTCTAATTGCTTAAGTTTGAAAAGAACCATCTCAAAAAATAAGTTACTGAAAGTACTACTCTGACAAAAAGTATACAATCTTAATTAAAACTGAGGAAAACAAAGCAAAATAGTTTAGAAGCATCAACGTAGCATTGAGATCTCTGAAAAAATGAGCAAATACAGTAATAATACTCAACAGTTTGAAAAGAAAACTAGGAAAACATAACAAAATAGTTTAGAAGGATCAAATTAGTCACCTTTGTAATGCAATCCTAGGAACATAGACATCTCTGAAAAATGAAATACTATGATAATAATCAAATGTTATGAGAAACAGAAGACCTTGCTACAATTCCTCTTTTTTTGGGAGAGCCTAACTCATAAATTTACCAACAAAACAAAAGGCATGTAAGATGCACACTTACAGAACAAAGAATCAACCCCAAAAAATGGAGGAAATCTACAAAATAAATTTTACTACGTGCCTTGGCTACATTTTTTTGTATGAATGGCTGACAGCCTCTTACCACCATGGCTGCGTTTGGATGGGAGTAAGAGGGGGTAACCCCCCATTAGCCCTTGTTACCCTCATTTGGTAACAAGGGGGTGAGGGTAAAAATTTGAAAATTTACCCCTCATCCCATTTTTGAATACCCCTTTGGAGGTTGGGGTATTCACAATACCCTACCCCTCAATACCCCTTGCCTTCCTCTCTTTATCAATTAAATATTATAAAATTAAAATCTTTCAAATATATATATATATATATATATATATATATATATATATATATATATATATATATATATATATATATATATATATATATATATTATAATTAAAAAATAATATATTTCAATTAATTAGCAATTTAATTTTATTTGAAATTTATTTTAAAAATATGTCAACATTTACAACATGATACATTTGGATGAGGGGTAAATTTTATAGGGGTTACCCTTGAGTAGGGGTAACTGTAAGTAGGGGTAAATTGATATAGTAACAATTTTATGAGAATTAATATTTTTTTATTAAATCTATCTAGTATAAATAATAAAAATAAAATTTTATGAAACATAATTGTCAAAATATCCTATTTTAAGGGGTGCTTCTGTCGAAATTTCGAAAAGGTCTCGAAACTCCTAAAGATTTCGAGGTTCATCAGAATCTCTTTCGGAGTAATTAGCAATTTATTCTCTTTGAAGTTTATTTTAAAAATGTGTCAATATTTTCAACAAGACGCATTTGGATGAGGGGTAAATTTTACGGGGGTCCCGAGGTTACCCTTGAGTAGGGGTAACTATAAACAGGGAGTAATCTGACATAACAATTTTATAAGAATTAATAATTTTTATTTAATTCATATAATATAAAAAATAAAAATAAAATAAAAATTTAGGAAACATAATTGTCAAAATGTCCTATTTTAAGAAGTGATTCTGTCCAAATTTCAAAAGGGCCTCGAAACTCCAAAAGAATTTGAGGTTCATGGTAATCTCTTTTGGAGTAATTAGCAATTTATTTTGTTGAATGTTTATTTTTAAAATTTGTCAATATTTTCAACGTAATGCATTTGGATGAGGGGTAAATTTTGCCGAGGTTACCCTTGAGTAGGGGTAACTGTAAGCAGGGATAACCTGACGTATTAACAATTTTATGAGAATAAATATTTTTATTAAATTCATAAAATATACAAAATAAAAATTATAATTTTTTATGAAGAGATATGTTGATATTTTTTATTCATTTATTGGGATTCAAAATAATAATATCATAAAAATTCTTTATTTATTTTTTTAATGTTAGAATGCAAGTGTTCATTTTAAATTATAATTATGAAAAATAATTTATAAAAAATAGATAATATTATTATAAGTTATATTATTAGAATTTACTTCATGAATATTATTTAATAATTATGTTTTATAAAAAAATTCAAAAAATATTAATATTTCAGGTTATCCTTACTTGTAGTTACCAAATAAGATTTTTTACCCTTAAGGTAAGCTTTTACTTTACCACTGCAATTACCAAACAAGATAAAGGTAATCCCAGTTCAAGGGTCACCCCTACTCAAGGGTGACCCCTACTAAGGGTAACCCCTCTAAAATTTACCCCTTATCCAAACGCAGCCCATATAAAGAAACTGTGTAAAGATTTCTATATACCACATTCATGAGTCCCGAAGATGGCAAAGAGAATAAGCAAACTTCCATTCTATTTGGATACAAGTTTCTTCTAATAGTTTATTAATTGTAAATATGATGAAGACAAAGCAATTGTAGATATTTGATCCAACGGATAAATTGAATGGGTGGGGGTTGAATTAATAAACTGGGCAAGCCATTGTAGGAGGTGTGCCTGGAGATGACAAAGGATAAAATATAATTAAATTTTTTGAACTGATTAGCTACAATAACTCAAATGGGGCTCTGATATGAATACTGTTAGAGCCTTTGATGGTTTTGATGTTATTCATGGGCATCATCAATAGGACATCCCATTGAGGCCAGAAACCTTATTAATGCTACCCCTTTATTCTAAATGGTAATTTTTTATTGATTTTGCAAGAAGAATACAAAATAAGGAAAGGCAAAAACAAGAGAGAAATAACCTCTAGCACTTGCAAAAACCATCTCCTGCCTGGAAAGGCCCTCCCTAGACAATCTAACAGTAATGCTTCCCCCATTCACAATGATTGTTAAAGACAATAATTCCTTTCCAACTTAACCCAAACGGGTAGCTCAATTGGTTTGAGCTTCTAAGAATAGATTACAGGTTTTGAGTTCAACTCCTCCCAGAGTGACCTAATACACGAGACCCAGGGCTTCGTGTATCCGTGGAATTAGTCTTACCTCCTATGGGGTGGGGATACCCATTTCATTCAATAAATAATAACAATTCCCTTCCACATTTCATGTATAGGATCAGCTAGCTTCTTTTGAGATATATTGCATTTTTTTTTAATGGTTATTATATTAATAGAAAAGAGGCACAAGAGATGCAAATACAGAAGGCAAACGGAACAAAAACAAAGATCCCACCAAACTACGGCACCAATACACCCTCAAAAAGCATTAAAAACACTATGCAAAACACTAAAAAAGCTTAAGCAAAAGTCAAAGCATTCTTTCCAAGCTCATAAAAGGTCATTCATCGATATATTCCTGAATTCTGCAGTAGATGAAACCCAAGAGGCACACTTACTAAAAACTCTTCCTGAAACTACTTCACTCGATTTGGTGCGATCGTTAAATATTATATTGTTACGTTCCCACCATAAGCTCCAAATAGTGGCAAATAGCGACAAGCTCCACGATGAGGAACATTTTCGGGAGACCAAAACAAGATCCTAAGCATAAGATAACTCTGCCAACGTAGAAAGCATAACCCAAAGCACACCAAACTTATCCAAAACAGAATTCCATATAGAATAGGAGAAAGAGTAGTGGATAAGGTGATTTGCCTCCTCCAAGGCCTTGCACTGACTAAAATTCTTCCTCACTGGTGCAAATTGTCTTGAGTCCAAAAAATTCCCATGCCAGCCATCCAAAGAAAACAAATTGCTCGAGGTGGAGATATTTTGCATTTTTCCCAAGGCATTGATTACATTATTCAACGAAAGCCCACTTATAATCGTGTCACACTGACACCCATACAACATAGTCTAAATCCAATCTTCAATCTATTATTAGCATTAGCAAGGATCCAAATGACTCATTAACTTAAACATTGATACCTTAACAACATTATGGAGTCCAGACCATGAAGATCATCATCATCAAACTCATTTATCCCATCAATTTGGTTGGCATTTGCATTTGGATTTGGCATGTTTATTTTTCTATGGGTTGACTGTTGAGATATGTTATGATTTATTAAGATGTATTTCCAATTATGGTTGATATAGATTAGATGATGATTTATTGTGAGAGATTATGTAATCTCTCAATTAAGAAATTAAGATCCTCAGATATTGTGAGAGATTATCTTTTAAACTCTATATATCAATTTAGTGAAACAATACAGAAAAATATTACATGAATTTTATTTTGCCCCAAATCTTCTAACATGGTATCAAGCTAGACGGTCGAGAGCTCTTGCTCTCGATCAGAACATGGATCCTTCACCTGTGGGATACTCATGCTACTAATCTGGCCTCCTGCTACTCAAAAATTCCCAAACCCCTCCCTCCCTTCTCGCAATCCTTGCAATCCCGTTCATCCCTTTGCCCTTTTCTCACCAGGATCTCACATGTTGCTTGCGAAACGATCCACCATCTGCCTCACATATCTGATTCTCAAGCCCTTTCTCCTCTCATTTCACAGAGATTTTGTTTCCCTGCATTTTGTGGGTGGTTCATAGGGCAACCTATGTTTGTTCCCTTAGATTTGGAGTCTTTCTTCAAATTTGAACCTAAAATCCCATAACTCTACAGTCATTTTTGGCCCTACATCACATCTGTACAGCGGGATTTTGAGTTTGAATGTTTGTGGAACCCTCTTAGACCTATTTTTAAGGCTTGAACCTAGGAGGAACAACACTTAACCAAGACAAAGTGCTCAAATTAGAAACCCCAAAGACCTGTTTAAGTGCTAAATTAACCCCTACCTGAACAAAAAAGAGACCCCAACGAGTCCCTACTCTATACACATCCATCCTCCTCCAAAAAGATAGGTAAATCCCCCAAAAGAGTCAACATCTCCCCATAGCTTCTCTGTTCCAATACTTCTAACTTCCTCCTGAATGCTACTTTTAATATGTTGTAACAGCCCGGCCCATAAAAAGTGCTTAGGGCTCGGCCCAGCAGGATAATGTCCGCTTTGGGCCCACATGCGCGAGCCCGCATGATTTTTGGATCGAACCTGACCCAAATTCGGGTCCAAAACGCGTCTTGCTAGTTTGAGGGAGCAAGGCTACTTATAAAACCCCTCTCAAACTCCTCAACTTCCGATGTGGGACTTTCCACAACTCCCACCCACTGCTGGGCTATCGGATCCGCCGGCCCACACTGCTGGTCCGACCGACATGGACCTAGTTTCACTTGGATCAACCCCTCTAGGGCCTGACCACTGGCTCATGGGTCAGGATATCACAATCCACCCCCTAAAGCCCAAAGCTGCCCTCGGCTCGACCCAACGAACCAAGCAGAAGCGTGTGGGCCCAAAGCGGACAGTATCTTGCTAGGCCAGGCCGTAACAAATGGTATCAGAGTTCCGAGTTCTACAATCGGACTGTGTGGGCTTACTGCCTTCCACTAGGGTTCGTTGGGTTGAGCCGAGGGCGGCTCTGAGCTTTAGGGGGGTGGATTGTGATATCCTAACCCATGAGCCAGAGGCCAGGCCCTAAAGGGGCTGATCCAAGTGAAATTGGGCCCTGTCGATCGGACCAACAGTGTGGGCCGGTCGGATCCGACAGCCCAACAGTGTGTGGGAGTTGTAGAAAGTCCCACGTCGGAAGTTGAGGAGTTTGAGAAGGGATTTATAAGTAGCATTGCTCCATCAAACCAGCAAAATGCGTTTTGGACCCAGGCCCAAGTCCAAAAACCGTGCGGGCTCGTGCGTGTGCATGTGTGGGCCTAAAGCGGACAGTATCTTGCTGGGTCGAGCCCCAAGCCCATTTTATGGACCGGGCCGTTACAAATTAACCACCTCATTCTACACCACATGACACTCACTTACCCTAGTGGATCTATTACTAGCAGCTCTATGTAGCTTGGGGAACACTGATTTAAGGGTCCTATCTCCCACCCATAAGTCATTCTAGAATAGAGTTTTGTCCCCTTTCCCAACAAACAATCTCAAAAAACTCTGATATATTCCACCTACCTTTCCTTGCCCCTTATCTATTCTCCACCAAGCTCGCACAACTGTCGAACCCTCCCTTTCAACCCTCTCTCCTAACCTCCAACCCCCCATCATCTCCAAACCATACCTTGCAAACCAATACTCTTCTCGACAAAGTTGTTCTCTCAGTATTTGCACCTTTGGTGCCTCTTTTTATTAATATATTAACCATTCCAAAAAAAAAAAATTTGTTCCCTCCTCGCCAAGTCTCTAACTCCATTTACACAACAAGGCATGATTTCCAACTCCCAAAGGTACAATACCCAAACCCCCTTCACTCTTGGGTTTGGTGACTTCCACCCACCTTACCAGGTGAATTTGCTTCTTTTCCCCACTACCCTCCATAAAAAATCCCTTTGTTGCTTCTACAACCCTTCAATCACTCCTTTTGGTATTTCAAACAAGGACATGTAGTAGATGAGGATATTAGCAAATAGTAATTTTACAATGGTTTTCTCTTCCTAATTAAAACAATCAATAACAAAAACTCAGTGACCAATAGAAAAGAGAGTGGAAAAAGATTGTAGGATATTATATTCATATATAAAAAGAAATACAAGAAAAAAAACTATAGAGTGTAAGCATTGTATGTACATATATAAGACCATAAACAACTCTTATACAAAGAATTTAAGGGTTACAAGTGGAAGGTACTAGAATAAGAGTAAATCCTTTAAAATCATGGATTGATGGGGTAAGATAGGACATGGTAAATTGTTCAGTGGCAGAGAATATTATTTTTAATAGGATGGACTAAGAATGTAGAGCTCATGAAATTGAACCCAACTAGAAGAAAAATGGAAGAATGATGATGATGATATTATCATTCAAAAAAAATGATGATCATGACAATATTTAAGGGGTCTAAGGAGTTATAGGGGGCTAGCATCTGGTGCCCTCTCCTTCAGAGAGGTGAGATGGCAGCCCCATCCAATGGGAGAGTCTAAATCCTTCCAATTCATCAAAGGTAACATACAAATCATTTTACTACTTTTTTAGCCATTTTTGCAAGAACATTAATATTTTTTGCATGCCAACCTATCTTTTCTAAATTAATTTATTTGATAAAAATAAGGACTCTAAGATGCATTGGCATGAGCAACACTTAACAAAAAGAATGTTTATAGAGCACGCAACTCCTCCGTTCTTACATCATGGGCTCCACATATTATTATTTACAAAATCCTTTTTTCTTGAGATGTACAAAAAGCTCATCCACATTAATCCCTTCTTTGACTGATAGATCTACCACATCATTTTTCCTTTTTTGAAATAGATCTACTACATCATTTATCCCCATTTTCTATGGACTCTGCAATTCTATCCCTTGATTAATTGTAACTCCTCATTTGAAATGAAGTGATGATAGATGAATAAATAAAACGTCACCTTTGGCACAAGAAAAACTCCACAACTATATATAAATGGATCAGGTTGTTGTCGAGAATCCAAAAGTATGGCTTTGTAGCTGAAATTGGAATCTCCTTTATCGCCCAGAATCAACTTAACTCTACGACCTGGGATTAGCTCCTTGATATCTCCATGAGCTCCAAGTTGCAGATCTTCAATAGAGGATAAAATATCAGAACCTGAGGAACATTCTGCGCGTAATTTGTTCTCAGCTTCAAGTGCTTGAAGCAGATCATGGCCCTAGGGAAAGGGGGAAAAAATTTCATGATTCTTTTTTGGAATATCAGCAGTTTAAGCTCATTTAATTATCAGCGCTTCATATTCATGAGACACTATGTAAACCTTGTTAGCAAGAATAGTACCAAAACTACAAACATGTAAAATAGGAAGAGTAGCAAAAGCTAGGACAATTTCCGTACTTGATTTCCACTGCAATCAAGGGAAGAATGATCAAATGAAGTCAAAACTGGATTCAGTGTACCAGAACTCTCTTTTGCAACAACCACCATAAAGGTTTGAAAGCCAGGCATTTTACTTGATTTTTGTGATAGTTTATGGATATTTATTTTCCATCCAAATCTAAATTTAGAGAAAAGCAAACCTGCAAAAGAAGATAGCTATATTTTAGAAACCATAATTGCAAATCAAGAAATCAAAGATGTGTGCAGCATACTTTACAACAGAGAAACTGCCAAAACTACATTATCTAACAAATAAACATTGTCTGATCCTTTAATTAACATTTAGATCATATTCTCGAGAAGCAAGAAGTGCCTGTTAAAGAAATTAATTTGAGGTCCATAAACCTCTTAAAAATGAGAAGAAGTTGAGATCCCATAAAAACACAATGAACATGATGATCAATTATAAGAAACATTTTTTTTCGGGGTGCAATCAACAATCGCATATGGGTCCAGACCATATTTCTGTACCAAACTCATTAAATCTCAATATGCCCCATCTTTGAGCCGGCAAACCTTAACCTCTCTGCCATCAAATTATTCAACCTCACCAATTGTGGTTTATAAATGGAAACGATTCCCATTTAAAAAAAAAAAAAGAAGAATCTGTTCATGATAAGACACCAAATGCATGCTTCAAGTATTAAGAGTTTACCCAGAACATGAGACTCAGCCAATGTGAGAGACACATATTTTCCCCCCATTTTCAAGACTCTTTTCACCTGGGAATAATGCAATGCAGCTTATGTAAATCGAAAAATAAAGCATATATCATGTGTCACAATTCTTAATGCATCCTACAAGCATACATAATATATACATTTGGGAAACAGTGGTCAAGATTCAACTGTAAGAGACCTCTGATAGATATTGGCTCCCTAGCTTTGACCCATGCTCTGGTTCCATCAAAGCATCGAATCCACCTTTATCAACAATTGCATCAAAAATCCCATCTGCAAACTGTAGAAATAAATAAGATTAGAGAGGTGTCGTAGATAAATTAGAAACATAGCATGAATGAATGCTGATGATGAGGTTGTACGTGTACAATTTATTACTCAAATTATCATCATCATCATCATCATCATCAGTACTACTACAAATTCTAGGAGATGACAAAGGACACAATAGATTGCGTAGTCATGCCGGATATGATCTTTAAAGGGAAGAATGGAGACGTAGAATACAAAAATGGATGGGGTTAGTAGCTATTAGGATAATTATGATTTATAAGTAGCAAACTTTAACTGAAGAGGCAGACACATGAAAAATGGGGATGAGTTTTATTCTAATGAGAAAAAGTCTGTATAGGCATCAATTTTCATAAGAACGTTGACTGTCTGCTATTACAGTCAATTCCCTTATGAAACCTAAGGCCTTAGTGTATGCTCAGATCAAAGGTCAGAGCCTCCCAATCTGGATATAATCCACTCACCATTACCCACCCAGCTCTTTCCATATCGAACTCCATGAAATGAATGATGTGTCGCTGACATATAAAAGTAGGGGAGCAAATGAAGGAGTAAGAAGTCCCCCAACAGAAATAAGGAGGAAAAAGATAGGATCCGCCAACGAAAAACAAAACACATACTCAGGAAATTAAAATGGAATAAGAAGATCAGCCTACACAAATAGTCTTGCTCCAGATGATGCAAATCTCTTCAAATGAACATCAGATGAGCTGCCTTCCACTAAAAAGTTATAGACTGGACCACTTTATGAGTAATGACAATGTTACTAAAAGAATGCATTTCATCAAGAATTAATCATGATGATCATCAAAGCATTATCTCATCTATCGAGGATCAACATTTCATACTCTACTTTTCCACTCAACCCCATTGACAATCATGTTCTCCATCACCCCACATTCTATCATATACAGTTTTATAACCTCAATCCATGTCTTTGACAGACTTCCCCTTCTTATACCTTCTACATGTAATTCTAACAACTCTTCATACTAGGATTGTTTCTAGTCTTTCTACAAATTAGTGGCTATGATGATGATGGTTGAATGGTGTACAACAAAAAAACAGTAAGAACAAGCCAAAGTCCATGTGGTTAAGAATCAAAAACTAAGATGAATGCGGGAAGCAGTATCTAAAAATTTGCACAGGAATTTACAAAAAAAGGAAAAAAATGCATAGGATTTAAAAAAAAAAAAATTTTGCACAGCAGCAACCTGATTGATCAGAGTTGAGCCTAACCAGAACCAGCACTTCTACCAATTTGGTTAGATTTACACTGTCTAAAAGATAAAATGGCAAAAATCAATCCAAACAGTTAGAACATTTATAAATTAGCATTCAACTGGATAAAGCCAATTTTTAACCCCTTATAACTATTATCATTTTTAATTTTTTACTTAATTCTAACATCAACAATATCCACTTCAACTGGTTTTTAATAAATTGTATGATTCAAATAGTTCAGCCTTTGGTCCATGCTTCAAAAAAAAATTCTTTTTCAAAGGTTGGCATCTAACAAGAAGAAATTAATGAATTAGGAATGATGGTATGAGAGCAAAACTACATGTGGCTCCAAGGGGTTGGCCTAATGGTTGAGACACAAGACTTCAGGATTAAGGTCTTGGTTCAATCCCTAGTGACTCCGATGAAGGGCCACTTCCTGCAAACTTACCTAGTGTGTGTGGATTGGGGGATTTTCACACAGCCCGGGGGACTAATCGGGTGTGACGCCTGTACACCTCCGGACCTCAAAAAAAAATCAGGGAATAAATCAGTAAATGACAATGGTTGTTTTTAGAAGTTATCCATTTAGAGCTTGGTGAGCACTTCTTGTTTGCCCACCTCAGTGGGTGAGTTCATTGAAAAGGTCTATAGTTCAATTCTAACATACCAAAAACCAACTAGAATGGATCGCCCTCAATCTGATTTTAAGGGCCACAAAGATGTAACAGTGCCATACGACTTGGGTGAATTCAAAACTCAGTAGAACTCAAAATGGGTTCAAATTTTACACCTAATTGATCACTCTATGTCTGATTTTAAAGGCCACAAAAATACAACGGGGCATACGACTTGGTAAATTCAACAGTAAGTAAAACTCAAAAATGATTCAAATTCTAGCCTATTTTTCTAGTTTTTGGGCATGTAAATGCAAAAGATGAGAGAACCTGCATTTGGGTCATGTCCATGACCCGCCAACGCATTTCAGGTCGAGAGCGGACATGTCGGCGGAGCATGTCAGATACAATAACTTTGGAGAAGTCGATGTTGGTGAGGTGGCGAAATCCGGCATCGTAGAGGTGCTCGGAAAGCTGGGAGTTTCCGCAACCTGGCACGAGAATCTGCAAGGGAGCATTATCAGCGGGTCTGGGAATGGAGGAGAGCTGTGAGAGGAGTGGGTCCCTCAGAGCCGGCCATTCGGCGTACCACTCGAAAGGGTGCTCCGCATCCCGCAACGTGAAGAACTTGTCCCAGTTCTCTCGCTTCGTGAAGTCGCCCAGAGTCTGCAGTAGCTCTTCCTCTCCTTTCGACGCCATCAAACAATCTCTCTCCCTAGATTTCAGGCGACTGATTTCGGCTGGGTTTTGAAAAGGGTTTTCGACAGATGAAATATCCGAGCTCTTCAAACAATGTAGAATTCTATATCAACAATTCAATGAACAACATGAGTTGATGGATTGGATTAAGAGTCTTAACTTCAATTCTGTTTATATTAAATTTGAGTCACAATTCTTTTATACAGTATGATTGACTCAACACTTGTCCAAACTGACTATCACCAAACTCACTCTGTTTCTCTCTTTTTTACTCTTTAACTCATTTTTAATCCAAGTGAATCAATTTAAATATAATCAAGCAAAGACTACTTGAATAACATAATGCATATTTGCCTTTTCTCAAATCATTTTTATGTAAATTACTATATAACAACTTTAATGTAATCCAATATTTAAGATAAATAAAACTAGCCTTTTATGAATTTAAGATTTAATAGAAGCACAACTATATATAATGTAGGTGAGCAAGGTTACTAAATGTTAACCTTATTAAAAATGATTTGTGAGCTAAAATGATAATTCATGTTTAAAAAGTTTTAGGCCAATTTAACCATAATGTAAGTCAACTCAATTTGGTTTGAGTTGGCGCTAACCTAATTTGCATCCCAGTCAACAATACATATTTCAATACCCAAACACCTAAGAAATTTAACATTTCTACCACATGAGCTTCTTGCAAGTTTAGTAACCAAATAACTTTCTACTCATTAATTGAAAAGACATTATCACACACACCAATTTGTAGCGTATTACATAGAGTATCTAAGTATAAAATCTATCAAATAAAGTAGTAATGGCTGTATAAAAAAAAAAAAAAAATCTTTGAATATGTGACACCCTAAAAGTTATCTTAATTAAACTAATTAAATCATATTTTTAAACTCTCTAAAATTTATTAGTTTAAAATATTTTTAATCATTATTCATTAAACTTTACTATTTTAGAAGCATATCTTTCTTGATTCAACCGAGGTGATTTTTTATAGACCATATATATAATAAATGAACTTTTCGGGATGCACCCATCATCACTCTATTTAGTGGGCCCTATAATTAGGTGCTCGGCAAAATATGTCACACACAAATGTGCAGCGATCAATTGATCTTGGTGTTGCATTAAAGAATTAAATTGAAAATGTTTGTGCAAAAAACTATTGAAAAATACTATGATTTTAAGATTATTTCTTTGATGAGTTTTTTTTTTTTTTTTTTGCCTCAGCCTACAATTTTAACATTGAAAATAGAGAAAATTCTGACAGAAAAGGGCTATTTACTGAGACATTTTCTCTAATTATTAAATGAACAACAATTACACATTTAACCAACAATAAGATAATTTATGGATTCTAAAAATGGAAATTGTTAGTGTAAAAAATACACGAAGTAGAAAATAATAATTCTAAGATTAGATTCAATAAGTTAAGAGGAAGAGGACTTGGTTCATCTTCAATTCTTTTATTTTTTAAACCCATAAAATACGGAAATTTGTGTAAAAAAGACAAATAGAAATAAAATCTTTTAAGAAGTACATAAAGAATGATGAGGATATTGTTTGTATAAAATTTGAGCCATATTTGATCACAGTGGCTTTGTGAATTATGACTTTGAAAATCTGATGCCATAAAATCATTGATTTTTTATGATCTATCTTATGATGATTGAGTTGGCGAATTTTCCATGAATTATATCATTCATGAAGTTCGCTATCCATTCCATCCAATTATACATGGTGCATCCTATGATAAATGTGCAATCTCCCAATTAAAAATGGTTACCTCAATCTCCTCATAGTTGCCCAAATAAAAATAATAATAATTTTAAGATAAGATTTCATGAATTAGATATTTTGGCACACTTTATCTGTCCAGTATCTAAAAACAGAGAATTCATGAAAAAAGCTAATCATTTATCCTGTGCTTAAATTATTGGGTGATACTAACGTTTTGGGCCTTTAATGGGCCAACAAAATTTGACTCAAATATCAACCATTTTGGCCCATTTTTTTAATTTTAAAAAGTTTTAATTTCAGCCAATGTTCTAAAGTTTTGGCCAATAGATTAGGGCACATATTCTTCATGTTGCAATTGTCTCATTTATGAAAATATTTGTACATTGCCCTGAAATTCAAAAAGAAAAAAATTGATTGAAAACTATTTTGAGCATTTACCTTTATTTGAGAACAGAGACATTTTTCTGTCCATCTAATCTATAGTTAATGCAAATTATAGAGGGAAAAAAGATTTTTCTTGAAAATTACTACAAATAAAAAAAATTAAATTGAATTTCTTCAGTTACCCACCCTTGCCAAATCAACACCTAAAAATAGAGTTGAGGCAATAGATTTTATCTTCATCACAAGAGTACAAGACTCAAAACTGCTGAGCTAACTTGACCATTAATCAAACACCTATCATACTTCAAAACATTTCACATCGTTTTATTAAAAATTTTACTTTCTATTTATATTATCTTAACATTTAAACTATCGATTTACTTTGATCTTCCTTTAAATGCTAGATTTTAAACATTTTTCTCTCTTTTTTTTTTAAAAAAAAAAATAGGCCAACATAGAATATTGATCCTCCTCCATCGTATGTAAGTGTTTTTTTAGTGATATATTTACATCTAAGTTACTAGGCCTATTTTTATTTTGGTCAAAGTCACTCAAATTTCATTTAGAAAATCTTTAAAATGGAATAATTACTGCTTTTAGATATGACTTAATTTTGGCAATTTAATTTAATTCTAGACCACTCAAATCTTTTATGTTGCATTGAGTCCATTTTAGTCCATTTCAATATACAATAAAACCTCTATAATGTAATATGGTTGAGACTATGGTACATATATTACATTAAGTGGTTATTTAAATAGAGCGTCTAGCAAATTGACGTTGGTATTCCTTTCTAAAACAAACTCCTTAAACTCTCACCCATGGTAAAAAGTTATTTCGGCTAAAATCGTTTTATCTTCCTTCTCTTTCTGCTCTATTGGCCATTGTTGCCTGAAAGACTGCTGCCCATTGTTGCTCTCCATCTGTAACTCTCAAGACTAGCGAGAAACCCTACCACTTCAGCCAGATCTGCAAACAAATCATCCCAAAGTCATTTTTCATAGTGTTTGTGAGGTCCTTAGTCACTTTTGCAGAAATTTTGTATTTTAAATGTTTGGAATATTACTTTACAAAATGGTTGTGAGAATACATATTTTATTCTCAATGTATTGGGTACTAAGTTAGAGAAATTTATTACATTTTATATGAGTCTGAGATCAGAACCGGCTGCCAATATTAGTTTAGATAGATTATAACTTTATAGAGTATTACATTATAGAGACTTTACTTTATCTTTTATGTTTTTACAAACTTAAATTTATAAAAACTTTTTATGCATGCTCCTCACTTTGTTGAAGTGTACTACTTAATGATTTTATACATTTTTGGGTGAATTATTGCTAAGTGATGAAAAATTATATATTATTTCACTTTTCAATATTTTTATAATTTGTTATTTTAAAGTTTTCTATCTTCATATAATCTTTTCTATATTTCAATGCATCAAATTATTTTTTAAACTCTCAATTTTGGTGGCCTTTAATGTAACTTGATTAATCAGAAGGGTGAAACTTGATTAGGTCAATATCACACTTGCCATTGAATTTAAGTTATTTTCTTTTGTTATTGATTTTTGGGCTTTAAAATACCAAGTATGATCATTTCAATTAGCTAACTTTTGATATAAAAAGTTCCAAACTCTTGAACCTCAACGTGGATATTTTGGATGTGAAAAACAAAGTAGTCAAACACATTTCACTAATGAAAACTACAAACTCACCCAATTGGAATTGCACGAAGAAAACTATATAGATTTTTTCTTTTTTTGAATTTACGTGAGAAAACATCTATTCGACCCTTGAATATTTTAAAAAGAAATTTTTTTGAAAGTCCCTAAACTGCATCAAAATATTTAAAATATTAAAATTCCAACCTAGTTTCATTAAAATGTCAAGCTCTCTTGACTAGAGGTGAAGAGATAAGGATCGTAATTTTATTATTACTTACCATGTAATAATATTTAATATCTATACTTTATAGAAAAGTTAAAAATAAAAGGCGAGAAAAAGCACTCAATTTTTATTCCCATCCCTCATTCACCTTCAATTGGATAGCACTCCCTTTGTTTTCATTTTTTTTTTCTTTTGGATCATAATTCTTTATAATCTTTTGAGATTCTCCCATCTGCCACATTTTCCTTTCTTCATTATATATTTTCTTGGAATCATGTTTTTTATATTTTTTTTCATGGAAAGTAGTTTATCACAATTTTCCTTTTTCTTTTTATCTAATAACTCAGTGTCTTTATTATTTTACATGATGCCATTTTCTGACTAACGATCAAGATAGCTTTTAAAATTTCCTAAAAACTTATACTGCCCTTTAATATTTTAAAAACTACAGGAAGTTTTTAAATTATAGAAAAATCAATAAATTTAAGAAGTTTGCTTTTTTTTTTTTTCTTTCTTTTTTCTTTATCCTCTCAAAACTTTGGCAATTAGACTAGTTTCGAAGGTGGTTACGATATAAAACATCCACCCCACGCACGTGCACCTGCACATGTAATTTTTTTTTTTTTGGCGAGGATGACCATTTCCCCACCACAAGGCACTTGGAGGAGTACCACTTAATCATTTATTAAAGGCATAAACATCACATGCATCATCAACTAATCAAGATTTTACATTAAAAAACTAGGTTCTTCGAAACATGCCTCAGAATCAAGTACTGTGGCTTCGGATCATCCGAACCACTGCGTAAACTAGTCACTGACTTCAGACCCTCCGAAGATCAGGTCTCGGATCGCCCGAAAGTCCTTCCGAACCGAAAGATCGGAAAAATAGGTCTCGGTGGGTCTGTGTGTCTCGGATCGTGCCGAGTGAAGCTCGGATTATCCGAGAGGGGTTCGGTCCTTCCGAACACAGTTCGAAACGTCCAGCGGAGTGGCTAGCCTCTGGCCACTTCGATACTTCGAGCCGAAGCCCGGAACATTCGAAGGGCTAACTTCGGATCGTCCGAAGGGTGCTACCCTCGGACCGTCCGAAGCTCGACTCTCGGACCGTCCGAAGCTCGACTCTCGGACCGTCCGAAGCTCGACTCTCGGACCGTCCGAGAGTCGTCTTCCACCTCTGTCTGCAACAGCAGACAGTAATGAGCAGAGACACATGAAATACGAATCCAGAAACAGTGGGTTTCCTGGATTCGATTTTCACATCCAACTGGTCAGATGGACTCTTGTGGTGGGGCATTATACATTCTTGTATTCCTATGTGGTGGGTGCTGCAGACCCAAGTGGCTATGGATCAAAATATCAAATTCTACTGCAGAGCAACTGACAGAAGTCTTCTTTAATACATTATTATCTAACTGCAATCATTTTTTATATTGCTTCAGCTCAATGTTCCTCACCAAATTATGTTAAATCTACTGAATCTGCAAGAGTCGAGAGGTTTGAAGTTGTAATTCCGGCGAGAGATCTCAATAAAGCTATAGAAATGAAAGAGAGGATAATGAAGAAGAGCCCCAATTCAGATTTCATGGAAGTTGCAGTACAATCTAATGGAAGTTGCAGCACAATCTAAGCAGTGGATTGTAACATTATTTATTATGTCTTTGTTTGTCTCATGGAAGTTGAAGGACCTTCTCATTCGAAGGAAACTAAAAATTTCTTTTTTGAAAAAAATAAATAATTAAAAAAAAAAAAGATCAATTGAGAAGTTCAAATTTATCTTCATTTTTGCTTTAGAATTATCTTAGGGAGGCACTCAATGTGCCCTTCATCAAATCTTTTATTTAAAAACTTAAAGAAACTCAGTTAATTTAGTTAAGTTGAGTCGACAAAAATTCAAGTAGAGCACTTAAAAGAGTTTTTTCATTTTTAAAAAATTATTAAAATTTCTCGATTTGATAGAACTATCAAATTAAATTTGAATTTCAAACTCTGAGCCATTAGGCACAATCTGATAAAAGAATATTTTTAGGTCTTCTAGTGCTTATCGGGCCACGGACAGTTCGATAGGATTATCGGGTCGGGCCAGATCTAAGGCCAATCAGATCTTGTACTATCGGGCTACAGATGGTCCAATAATTCTATCAGGCCAGGTCGGATCAAGATCCATTTACAGCCTTATCGAGGTATCCTCCTCCATTAGAGTTTTTCATTTTTCTAATTTAAATAGAAATGATCCTTACCGATAGTATCATACTAGACAATGTACGATCATCTCACTATTATTATTATCATATTATTATTATTATTGTTGTTGTTAAAAGGACAGTATGAACAATGAGAAGACTTGAAAATGAGCTATTAATAGCCCCTCAAAGTTACCAAAGAGTTAAAATAATTTCAAGACACCACCGTAAGTTTTAATCCCACTTAATAATGGAGAGAATAGAACATTGAAATGCAAAATGCTAAACTAACCATAAAATCATACCATTTTATACATCGGTGTCAATGTTAAATCTTGAAAGACAATCAATCAAACATAGCTTGCCGATGTTAAATCCTGAAAGACAATCAATCAATCAATCGTCTTTGTTACCACTTCAAAAAAAAATCGTAGCTTGCCACATCACAATATAGGAGAAGGTATCCTTTCAGTTTAAGTTTATAATTGACAAGTTGTCCACAACATTTCCATACAGCAGAAACACCAAAATTGTTTAGCTCCAACAACAAAACCGTAATTAAAAGAACAAATACATCTAATGACGATGGCATGATAAAATTTATGAGTTGTGGACACATTAAATTGTGAAAATCAATGAACAAGCACCACAATAGTGACCATTTTATTCTCTTTAAACACGAGGGATGTGTCGTTTTCTTCATCTCTTCTCTTTATAGATCTTATAGAATGAGATGGGACTGTCTGCTGATCCGGCTACACCATTGAATTACATGTTTTTATTATTTGGAGGGATGTTCATAAATTTTATTAAAAGAAAACAGAAGCCCGAAAAGGGCTGGCCGGGAAACAGAAACAGAAGCTCAAAATATATAAAACATAGTTTTAAGTCAATAACTTCCAGACACCATTACGCTGGGCAATACCAAAACCAAGAAAAGAATCAGTAGAGGCCGTTTGAATGATAAACTTGACTAGGCAAATCTCAAACTCCAAATGATGGCCAGAGGGATCACTTTACAAAGGGCTTGGCTTTTCTTTGAGAAAGCCCAAGCTTTAAAATTAGGTGTGTGGGGCACCATCATCTTAATAAAAGCTAAACCTGTGGGGTTCACCTGAGTACACCATTCATGGAAGAGGATAGTGACTACTTCTATGGTTTATGCGTGTATTGAGTTCTCCATCGTAGGACATGCCCACAGCATTGATTCGAGTTGCCCAAAGTTTGGTAATATATGAGTGGTCATATAAGTATCCAGTAGTTGATATCAATATGACAGTACCAAGTTGAGATATACAGAGGCTAGTAAATATGCAAAGGTGGTCACTATAAGGAGACTCATGCAAGCCACACAGGTTGAGCTCAAAACTCTCGAGATAATGTTCAAACCACAGATGACGGATCTCAGGCAAACTTTATATATTACACGGCACAAGTTGGACAAACAAAAACCACAATAGTATGCTGGTTGCAGGCTTGAAGTTTAAGGCTGCAGTATGAGTCTGGACCTGAATTGTAAGGCTACAAATCAAGCAAGGCTTGAAGGCTTGAAAAAACCATCAAAGTAGCAGGATATCGTAGCCGGTCTCTCTTTAGATAAACAAAGATGATGGCACTTTACAACTTAAAGGCACAATATCCAAACTAAAACTTGCCATTAAATACAATTAACTGTCAATACAAATTGTACTAAGCGCAAAGGTGTGAATTCTTTTGGCGGGGCTTGATCCGCAGAAGCATACATGGACTGCTGGTAAAAAGGCCAGACAAGCAAACCACTAAGCAAAGTAGAAGAGATTACCTGCAAGTCTCACAGTGGCCAACGATGGACACGTGCTAACAATGCAATGTGAACCATCTATGCATGACAGTTCAGCTCCAGCATGAAAACGACAAGCAGTCAAACTTCAATACTAGGTTCTGGAATCTAAGGCTAAAAGTATTTTCTTCCTGGGACCCTGCAACCACATACCAAGGCATCCAAAGACCAATCAATTTTTTCCATGAAGGAATCAAATCATTAGAACAGAATTGAAGTCTTATCATTCTGCCAAAGTGCTTGCGACATGGGACACATGATGACTAAAGCTAACGAAAATTCAAAACATAAAGATCCTATCCTATCTAACCTGTCCAAAATAATAATAATAGTTCTCACCTTTTTAGCGGGAAAGAAAAGGAATACTTTCTATGAGGGGAAAAAGAACAATGTATTATAGAACATCTTAATCCACCATGTATATGACCAAGACTGAAGGCTTTTGGAGCTGTGTAAAAGGGTACACCTTCCAATAAGAAGTAACCAGGCCTGTACCCTTATGTTGTGTAGGATTTTATCGAAAAGGTAAAAGAAATTTCATTAAAAACAAGAAGGTAAAAGGGGCAGTATAGCACATATATACTGATCCTCAAACAAAAAGTCGAGAATCAAAAACAAAAATAAATATGACCCGAAATTCCTTGACCAAAAATAGTAAGAAATGTTCCCTTAATAATTACAAAGGGCCCAGAACTCCTCCAGCTCTTTCTACTACTTTGGACACAAAATATGCTACCGCATTGGTTGATTCACCCCTGGGGCCTCCCACTTAAGAACTAGATCCTTTTTACGTCCACTATCCTCTAGACATTCCAACCATCCCCTAATGAAATAATCAAAATCTAGCCCTTTGAACTATTCGCAACCTATAATTCAAATAAAAAATGATTTAGCTTCCTCAAGCACCATCTGAACTCATTTCTCTTTAGAATCAAAGACTGGCATTCCTTCCATACTGACCACAAGATGATACCAGGGATCAATTCCCACGCAATCTCCTCACTACCTTAAAAGCCATAACAAAACCAATTAGACAAACCTCAATGATCGACCACTCACTGCCCAAGAACAACCCATAAGGTCTAAAAAACCATTCAATAACGCCTTCACAAAAGCACACTAACAGAAAAGGTGATCCACATCCTCCCCTCCAAACCACAAAAAGAAGACATCAAATTCGCCGCCTCAGAAATAACCGAAGACAATAGATTATGCTCTGTTAACACGTCTCCTTTTGACCACACACCAAAAAAGGAGAGTACTTTAGGAGGGGCTTTACTTTTCCAAATTAAAGTCATCCAAGGTGGGATTACAACCCCTCTACACAAACCTTTAATTCCTGCTATCCCAAAAATTTATATCCACTTCCCTAACGCTTAGGCAACCATCATGCAATAACTCTAGAAGTTGAATATAATAATTTTCTCTCTCCCTTAATGTCCTCTTGAAAGATACAGTCCAAATAATAGAGCCACCCAGGAACTCATAGTTATGGCAAATTTTAGATTCTTTTTCAGACACTAGTCTAAATATCTGTGGAAACCTCTCCCTCCATTGCACTTTCCCTAACAACAAATCATTCCAAAAAGACATCCTATCTCCTTTATCAATCACAAACCTCAAACCGCTCACAAAGATTTCACCACTGCTGAAGCTTTTTTCCTCTGGTTTCACTACCCATACACCACCCGGGGTTTTTTTTTTTTTTTTGAATGGTCACCCGAGGTTATTCTTCCCCTCCAAAAGACGCATTTAGAACTCTGCTCCATAGGATTAGACTCTCTACCATACCTCTACAATCACTTGCAAAACAATGCATCATCCAAACCCAAAACCTAACAAGATCCAAGGTTGTGTTTGGATGAAGGGTATTACAAGGAGGGGGTGCATTGAATAGAATTGATTACCCTTTGCATGCAAAGGGTATTCAATCTCCAACAAAAAAAGAGAGAAAAGGGGGGTAAGGAGGGGTCTTAAACCAATACCCTCTCATTACCAAACAGGGGTTTTGGGGGGTTTCACTCCAATACCCTCCTTTACCCCCCCATCCAAACGCAGCCCAAGTCTATCACCCCCCACCCTGCAATTTACTTATACTTGTAAATACTTATCACGTTTCAAGAAAAAATTATATATTTTTGCATTTGAAATGGCAACCTTTCCTTGGGAACTTACCTGTCTATAACTTAATACTTGCTAGAAATATATTTCCAGAACACTGCTCAAAATTGATCGCATGGATGAATAAAAGAAAGTGCAGGTTGTGGTTCTTCATAGACAGAACCCAATGGTCATACATTAATCTACAGAACAACTTAATGGGACTTCATTAGTTGAGAGTAGGCCATTTTCAGTAGAAAATAGTGTGTAATGTAAATAACATCAAAATTTGGCACAGAAATAAGGCAGTTAATTTACCATTGGAATTCCTAGAGCTTTGAGATCCTCATCGTTCATGTGCATAAGCGCAGTCATGTCAACCTGCAGATGCAATACAATATTAAAATTAAAAACAGGAAAAGTATAGGCAGAGGTCAGCTGAAATTAAAATGAGATACGCATACTTCTTCTGCCTGAAACGTTATTAGATACTTCTCAAGTCCTAGAGAGTGCAGCAAACCATCTACCGTTAATTCAGCCTGCATGGTCATATACATATGATTCAGAAATAGACAAGAACAAAAAAAGAATGGCCACATCCTCTTTCAATTAAGCTCATCAACTTACATACATAAATAAAATAAAGAGAGGTGCAGTAAGTATAGAGGTTTTTTTTTTTATTTGGGGAAAGATGCACCAAGCTTGTAGTTTGATGATCAAATAAGACAAACTATAAAACAAAACTAAGACGTTAGAACAATAATAGTCACAAGAGTTACCTGCACGGGTGTTGCTCAGTTAGCTTGAGCTTCAAGAAATAGACTAGAGGTCTCAGGTTCCACTCTCCATAGAGTTACCCAACACATGAGGCTTGCGGGTGGTTTCATGAGATGAGCCTACCTCCAGTGTGTGTGTGTGTGTGTGGGTGGGTGGGGGGTGGGGGGGAGGGGGGGTGGGGGGGTGGGGGTGTGTGATACCCATGATATTCAAAAAAATAAGTCACAGGAGTTCCCAGGTGCAAGAAGAGGCACCAGGCTCCTTTGAACCTTGTACAGCCTAAGTTGGTTGGGGTAGAGTAAGCACATTCCTAGTCCACCAAGGACCCTTAGGTTGGATTCTAAAGAATTGTTGTGGATGCTAAAGAAAACAGAAGTTAAATGAAAAGGCACACGCCTTTATGCATGTATGCTTTGTTGTTAAGACTTAAGAGGAACCAATGAAGATCTGTATTCAAATTTTGGGTGCACACTTGGACCAAGTAGCATCAATGTAGTACATATTTGTAAATTGACACATGAAATTTTTCTTCAGGAGAAAAAACTAGAAATGATGCAGATGAAATGGATGCAGCAAAAAATATAGGAAATACACCATAACACTATCCACAGGCTACCTTCTGCTTCTTCCTTGGAGCTGAAGTGGCAACCTTTTTTGTGTCTGGAGCAGAAGCTTCGGCAGAAGGTATGCTTTTTTTAACAGATTTGCCAACCTCGGATACAGCCTTAGCCTTTGGTAGATCTGCATTTTCTGTTTGAGAGTGCATTGTGCCAGATAATTTTTCACGCAGGTCCTGGACTCCTACATGAGAGCCCTTTCCACTTTGAGACGCTTGTTGTGATCCCTTCCTTTGGAGCTTCAATCTGAGATCTCTTGCACCAACTCTAGGATCTTGATATGCCAAGAAATAAATTCCTTTCATCAATACAGACAATCAAATACGAACAAACTCATTTAGTTAAATAATTATTTAAAGTGGCCAGCGCTTGGTAGCAGCTACTACTATCTTAATTAATCTATACTTGAAACTTGAGGTTCTTCATTGTCCTCGTATAGATCATGCTTCCACTTCTCATCAGCTTCACGTTGCCTGCACAAGAGAACATTTCAGTAGCAGTTCTGTACAAACTATCACAAGAAACCTTCAATATAGTGCACATAAAATTGTATACAAAAACTGGTGAAATAGCAGTACACAGAACAGCCCAACCCAAAGCTACAAAGAAAGGAAAAGAATAGAACGCATACACTTCACAGGTAAAAATACTCAAATAAATCCCAGTCCATACAAAATGCGAAAACCGGTTTGGGAAAAAAAACTACTATTGGAATGATGCATAAAGCATGCAATATCTCAATTTGCACCACTTAGCTTTGACCTTTACTAGAAAGATCACATAAAATTAGAATCATTTGAAAAAATAGGTTACATTACATGGCCTTATTTACTGTCATCATCTAAACCATTCACCCTATCTAACCAGGGTTGGACACTTATAATTAGAATTGGCAAATTATTTTCCATGGTCTAACTACCTATATGACACCCATATGACTTGAACCATTATCTTTATGGTTGCAGCAATGAGCACTTACTAACTATGCTACAGGCTCTTATCATGAAAGGATGCAACATGCAGAGAAAAATGATTCTAGCTGGACCTATCAAGGTGTTCAGCATGTACAACTTTCAAATTCAACAGATCAAACCTGCCAAGGCAAATCTATCATGCTCTAGATGAATTGTTCCTCGGATGTTTTTTTTTTTTTTTTTTGAAAGGTAACTTTTATTAAGAGCAAAAAGAATACAGTTCGAAAAGGGCTACATCTGCAGAAAATAAAAAAACATAAGCCCAGACAACACTCAGAACCAACCTAGACTTCCCATAAAGAATAGGAAAACCTATTAATCCTCCTCCTCACTTTGGTGATCAACCCCATCTTGAAATGGACTCCTGTGGAAGGAGAGAGCCTCTCTTGGCCAAATCATCTGCTCGTTCATTTGCAGATCTTGGAACGTGAGATGTCTTCAGATCCAGTGTTGTAGATGTGGTGTATTTTTCACAATTACATGTGTATTTTATAATTGACTTTTGATTGTCATTGATTTTTTTTTTTTTTGAATAGTTATTATATTAATATAAAAGAGGCACAAGAGGTGCAAATACATAAGCAAAGGAAGCAAAACAAAGATACAAACTACCCACGACCCCGATACACCCAAAAGAAACACTAACACTGGACAAATCGCGAAAAGTGGAGCTTAAGCTATGCCAATGCATTCTTTCTAGGCTCGCAAAATGTCATTCACCAAAATATTCCTGAATTCCGCAACAGAGGAAGCCCAGGAGGCACACTTGACAAAAACTCTTCAATTGTTTCAATCGACTCGGTACGATCCTTAAAGACTCTATTGTTACGTTCCCACCAAAAACTCCATACAATGGCAAAGAGAGAGAAGCGCCACAATAAGGATCATTTTGAGGAGATTGAAACAATATTCCAAGCATAGGATAAGTCAGCCACCATAGAAGGCATAACTCAAAGCACACCAAGCTTATCCAACACAGAATTCCATATGCGTAGGAGAACGAGCAGTGGATAAGAAGGTGATTAGTCTCCTCCGAGGCCTGAAGACAAAAGGGACAAGCAGTGACAGTATTCTTCCTCTTTTGCCAAGTTGTCTTGGGTCAAAAAATTTCCCATGCCGGCAGTCCAAAGAAAGCAGATTGCACGAAGCGGAGAATTGGAGGTCCAAGTAACAGGGTTGACAATAGCTGGAAGAGTCACCCGATTGTTCCAATTGAAGAAAGACTTGAGAGAGAAGTAACCTGTCGGGTCTGCAACCACTCAAGGGGGTCCTCAAAAGAGCTTTGAATCTGATAGGAAGAAATGATGTGAAGCAACTCTAAGAAGTCAACTATCTCAAAGTCGGAAAGGTTACACCCAATGGAGAGCTCCCAAACAACTTGTTCACTGCAAATCTGCAACAACCCCAGTCAGAGACTGAGATAGACGGTAAACAGAAGGAACCGAGATGCCAAAGAGGTATTGATACACCATGGTTCTGTCCAGAACTTGACTCTATTACCTCATCCCACCTTAAATCTGATCCCTTCTTTAAAATTATCAACACAATCTGCAATAGCTTTCCACATTCCTGAAGCTCTTCGAGGAAAAGGATTGACATCCCACCCAAGATTTCCCAACCTTGTATTTCTGGATAAGGATAGTCTTCCAGTGAGATTCAGCTTCGTGCCTAACCGCCAAACCACTTAGAAAGAAGAGCAACGTTAACCTCCTTAATAGACCGCACTCTAAGACCACCAGCACCAATAGGAAGACACTTGCTCCCAATTTACAAGGTGGTATTTCCTTCTATCTTCCTGGTCACCCCACATGAAATTCCTCATGATTTTCTCCAAGGAATGAACAACTTTAGTTGGACATCTGAATGCAGAAAGGAAGTAGATTGGGAGAGCAGAAAGGACAACCTTAAGAAGAGTGATCCTGTCAACGAAAGACAAATACTTTCCTTTCCACGAAGCTACGTGCTTGCTAAGAGGAAGCCCCAAATAAGTGGAGGGAAGAGAAGATGAAGCACATCCCCAGATCTCTGAAAGTGACGCAATCTCATTGTCATCCAAATTGATGTTGAAAATTTCACTCTTTAGGTAGTTGATCCGGAGGGAGGATGACAATTCAAACCATCTAAGCAGAGAGCGAAGATTCATAAGAGACTCTTTGGCAGCCTCACAAAAAATTATAGTGTCATCCACAAACTGTAAATGGTGAACCTGCAACTTAGAATCACCAATGCGAAAGCCTTGGACAAGGGAAAAGTCAGTAGCTTTGGTGAAGAGAAGGCTTAAAGTCTCTACAACAATGATAAAAAGAGCAGGAGAAAAAGGGTCATCCTGATGAATATCCCTGGAGCTCTTGAAGAAACCTTCAGAGGAGCGAAGATGGAGAAGTGAGCAGATGACATGCACTCGAAAATCCATAAGCATCATCTCCAACTGAAACTCATGTTGGAGAGAATAAAATGAAGAAAATGCCAATCCACCATATCATACGCTTTTTCCAAATCAAGTTTACAAATAATTCCTTTTCGGCGAGACTTGTGTTGGGAGTCGATACACTCATGCGCAGTACTAACCGCATCCATAATGTGCCGACCCTCAACAGCAGCAGATTGGTAAGGAGACATTAGCTTGGGAAGGAAGGGCTTGAGTCTATGTGCAAGAACCTTGGACAATATTTTGTAGGGACTACCAAGAAGACTGATAGACCTGAAGTCGGAGAGGGAAGAGGCATCGTCTTTCTTAGGCACAAGAACAAGAAAAGTTGCCCCTAACTTATCTGGCATAAGACCTCTTTGATGAAATTCCTCAATAAAAGCGATGAGATCATGCTTAACTATGTCCCAGAAAATCTTAAAAAATGCAATAGGAAAACCATTAGGCCCAGGGGCTCTGTCCTCACCAAGGTCCCATACTGCGCTTCAGATTTCATCCTCAGAGAAAGGTCTCTCAATGGAGGAAGCTTCAGGAGGAGATGTAGATTTTGAAGGAAGACCAGAAATCGGCAATTTGTCAAAAGGGTTGGCTGAGTACAACTGCTTGAAGTGATCCAGAATAATGGCTATGATATCCTCCTTATCAGTCACAATCGAATCATCAACTGTTAGGGAACAGATTCTACTTACCCTTCTCTGAGCAGAGGCCAAGGCATGGAAAAACTTGGTATTTTTGTCCCCTTCCTTAATCAACTTATCTCTTGACCTCTGCCTCCACTTAATCTCCTCCTAAATGTTTTTTTGCTCAATATTGCTCTTGCAAACTGTTACGAAGAAATACATCCTCCTCAAATATGAAGTCGTCTTTCTCACAAAGATCAATCTGACTGATACCATTGAGAAAAGAAGCAAGGGATTCCGACTAGGATCCAAAATTGGAAACACATCAAGTTTTCAACTTACACTTTAAATTTCAGCTCCTGATGAAGGATGAAGGATTTGTTGCCGGAGGGAGTGAATTCAGTCCACCATTGATCAATGAGATCCCTGAAACCATTTTCTTTTACCCAACACAATTCAAATTTGAAGGGAGAAGGACCCAAGACTCACCAAAAGTGTCCAGAACCAAGGCCAATGATCGGAGATGGGGCGGGGGAGGGCAGATGTATGAGAATCGGGAAAAAAATCCATCCAATCAGTCAAGACAAGAAACCTATCAATCCAAGAGAGAATATGCCTCTCTTGGCCATTGGACCAAGTGAATTCAGCTCCAAATAGAGGGAGGTCCACAAGGACAAGAGAGGAAATGCAGACCGAGAATTGACTCGTAATGGGAGAGAACCTAGTTACCCCCGTCTTCTCGTGAGGAAATCGAATGAGATTGAAGTCCCAGCAAATGCGCCACCAATTACTCCATCAACCATTAAAAGATTCAATCTCAACAAGGAAGCCAATCTTCCGAGACCATTGAGTGGAAGGTCACTAGAGAGTTGAAAGAGATCTAATGACAGAAGCTTCACATGGCATTGGCGATGAGAGAGATTCTCTTTTTCTGTTGAGAGTCTAATGACATCAAAGTCTCCGCCCAAACACCAAGGGAGATTAGAATTGCTCTAATTTTTCACTACTTTCAAATCCTCTCAGAGACTAGGATGCTAAAAATCGTCAATGGCCCATACACTATTACAAAGACAAAGCTCATGTTAGAGATGTGATCCTTGAAAATTATTGAAATTGAAAAACACCAATCTTCAAATCTTCACGATAAAATCTTTTGTTATTTTGAAATGGTAATATAGCTCTCGAAGCTCCCACATTCTTTGAAACCCAGTTGAGCTGATCGTTTAGCAAGATGGAGTGAATACAATGAATGTCAAGATTTTCTGCTTTTGATTCTTGAAGATATGTTTATCCATTCAAAACATTTCGAGTGAGCACCTCATCATCATTCCTTTCTTAGATGCTCCCAACCCCCTCACAATCCAAGTAACCCACCTTCATGATAATGAGTCGTACCTCCCACTGCATTGTAGTTGATTGAGAGCTTGTAGTTCTCTATTCCTTTTACCTCGTAGTTCAAAAACTCAAGTTTAACTATTCGAGTCAACTCATCTAGATCAAAAAAATACGAAAAACAAACAAAACTCGAGGTGTTGTCGAGTTTTTTTATCTAACTCATTCAAATCGCCGAGTCAGGGCAAAAACTTGGTCAAGTCGAGTATCTCGACTTGAGTCAATCGAGTCACTCTTATGTGTTAAAAAATGTGTGGAAGTGTGGAACACCAGACTCGCCTTATTATAGGACACAATTGTGAATTTGAAAATTTATAGGGGAAAAACAAAAAAAAAGTAGATATTATGGTTCACCATACCAGCTAACCCTAGCCCAAGGAGTGGAGAAGAGGGACGATGAAGTTGAATTTTAGAGAAAGTGGAAAAGATGTTGCATCTCCTCTCTTTTTTTTTTTCCCTTTTAACTTTCTCATTCCATCTCCTCCTTCATTTCATTTCATTTTTTTTCTTTGACTTTCTCCTTTTTTTCACATTTTACTATTTTCTTCATCCCTATCCCCTTTCTTTTTAATTTTCAATTTTTTTCTTTATTTCTTCTTTTCTACTTTCTTACTCTTACCCTTTTATTTTTCATTTTCTTTCTTATCTTATCTAATTCTTTCTTATTTTTCCATTCCATTTTGCTTTCATATTTCATGCTTTTCACATTTTGTTTTCAAAAAAAATTTCCCCTTCTATTTAGCATTTTTAACAAAAGCCTTTTATTTATTTTTTTAATATATTTTTACATAGCTTTAACATATAACTATGTATATGGATGTTATATATTAAAATAATATTATCTTAGTAAGTTTGACTGAGTTTTGACCTTTTTCACTCGGTCAAAACTCATCCAAGTCTGCGAGTTGACTCGACCAGATGAAAAATCGAGTCAAGTTGTGCTTTGAAGTTTTCAAACACTATTTTACCTTTATTGGTTCTTCTATTACTTACTTTTCTAATTGGCTGACTTTTATTACTTACTTTTCTAATTGGCTGACCCTCCTCTTCCAAGAAGGGTTTAAAAAAAAAGTAACATGAGAATTTATTAATGCCAACACCAAAAGGTAACATAATGCAAGAGAGAACCATATTGTGGAAATACCAAGAAAACAAAAACCCACAAAATACATAATTGAAAAGGACCTAACAAATAACTCAAACCGCTCCACCCCAGCCTTTGCCAAAAAAAATTAGCCACTCCATTAGCCAAGCCATCTCACATGTCTAAAGACAATCTCCAACTACCCTAAGAGTCACCATTAAAAAAAATAAAATAAAAAACTACCCTAAGAGTCCTTTCATACCCCTAATCATTGAACTTAATTTCCAAGGAGTAGCACACTTTCCACCGGCACAACTAACAGCAATCTTAGAGTCCTCTTTAATCATCAACTTACCCCCATCTATCTCCCTCCATATCTCCACAGCTTTCTTAATAGCCATCAATTCCACCTCATTTGAATCTCTTACACCCTACAGCCCGGGAAAAAACCTTTAATACTTTCCTCATAATCCTTCCCTACTTAGCTTTCCCATCTAAATTAAATGTTCACCAACCCTCACAGGGTAGGCACCATCTTTCTTTTCACCTGCCCCCTCCCTCTTCCCCCTTTTTCTTTTCATATACCCCTCCCAACACCTAAAAAACTCTCATAAAAAAGGACTCAAAACCTCTACACACTCTCAACCACTCAATCAAGCTCAATTTTGCCACTTCATAGACTTCTGCCATCAACCTACTCTTTCCTTCAAAATCATGAAATTGTGATCTCCAACCAAAGAAATGCACAAATATGCTACTCAGCTATTCCCTTTAGAAGGACCATATTGCCACGCTGAGATAATATCCCAAAAAGAACCACTCACGACCCATCTACACGCCACTAGCACTAAAAACCATTCCAAATTCCTATCGTAAAATCACAATTTCCAAACAGATGATCCACATTTTCCTCCTTCCTTTGACAAAAGAAGACACGCTAAATCTACGTCTCCCTCAAGACCCCTCTTTTTCTCAAACCTCACTCTGTTGCACACCAACCAAAAGCTTGAACCCTACGAAGAGCCTTACTCTTCCACATGAAGAAGTATTGTGGACAAAGGCCACATTCAAGTTCTTGATCCTTACACAATCACTAACCATGAATGAGCTATAGGAATTACCCATCCAAATTCTACAATCCTCTTCCTCCCTACAAATACAGACCTCACTCAACTTGCATAAGGATGCATTCTGCAACTAGTAGATTTTGATACTGGAGACTTTGAATTTAGAAGATTCGGAGAAAATCTACTCATATTAAAATCTTCCTTTTTAGTTATCATTAGAGGAAAGAGAGTTTGATTGTTGCTACAGTGGAAAGGGTTTGAAAGATTGTTTTTAAGTTTTAAACTAAATATTCAAACTCAAGATATAGAGATCCACTTATACAAGGTAGTCCCCCCATGGCTTAGAATCTCCTATTTTTCTACATATTTGCTTCTAATCTATTATCTGCCAAATGCGTAGATTAAAATCTCTAACTCTCTAGAGACTAAAAAACTATAACCTCTGGAGATTCAGAGTTGCCAAACAAACACTAATAATTCCTCATATTACCCTATCTCCACTTTCCTAGATTTCTTATAAACTCCAAGCTCCATAACATCGATCAGCATAAAATTTCATAACATTGGGCTATCGATGACTCTTCACAAGACACAACTCTAAATAGTCTTGAAAAACTAGTTTCGAAAGACTGATTGCCAATCAAGGTTGTCAAAATCGTATGAGTCGCGAGTCAACTTGTACTATTCGACTCGAATCGGTAGGTAAAACAATACAAATCGTATGTTAAATCGCAAGGGGGTGAAAATCGTATGAGTTTGGGGTTGACTCTCAAATCGTACGAGTCAACCCCCTGAATCGAAAACTCGTACGATTCGCTGGAGATAGAAAGATGTGAAAAAAAGGGAAAAAATGAAGAAGAAAAGGCGAGAGAAAGAAGGGAAAAGCGAAGAAGAACATACATATTTCACCACAGGACCTTTCTTTCTTCTCCCCTTCTTTCTTCGTGTTTCAACCACCGCCCTCCCTTCTGTGGTTTGCATCACTTTCTTTCCTCCCATCACTCTCGCTAGTATTAGGTTTTCAATTTTTTCCTTTCGTCTCTCGCTAGTATTAGGTTTTTAAAATGTCGTGACTTATTTCTTCTCTTTAAGTTTCGTGACTCTGTGTTTCAAGTGACTTTACTGACGTTTTTGGTATTCATTTTCTTTTTATTTTTTTTAGTGATGTTCTCTTAGTCTTTTTTATATAGATTATTTCTCTTTTTAATTAAATATTTTTCTCTTGCTTTTCACATGTTTATTTTTATTTTTTGCCATCTTTTTCTATTCTTATTTAAAAAAAAAAAATTCTATTAATTACAATATAAAAATACAGTTTTCTAATAATAAAAACAATTTGTATAATTAATAGTTTTACAAAATATATTAAAATTTAATTTTTTATAATTTTCTATCATTACAACTACGACTATAAAGAACAAAATATAACAATCTATATAGTTTAACATTATAAATCTTGAAAGATATGTAGAAATTTCTTTTATAGCTCATATTATTATCATCTCATGAAAATTTTATTTAATCTATTCAATTGAAATTAAATTTTATATTAACAAATAATTTTTTTTTGAATTATCTATCTAAAATACATATTATTCAATTGTAGTATGTAAATAATAATTTTAGAAAAAAGATTATGAATCTTAAGATTTTACGATTTCCGATTCACACCCTTAGACCGATTTACGATACGATTCGAGTTTGACAACTTTTTTACCAATTCATCAATTTGACCAAATGGATACCCTAGCCGTGTTACCTACTAAAATCTTAAATTTTCTCTAAAGACCTTCCCTACTCCTTCTGCCTCCCTGCTAATTCTAAAACTACTCCTTAACATTGCAAACCCCACCTTTGCTATTCTTTCTCCCATTTCCTATCCCCCTAACCCCTCCAACCCATATTCTGAATCTAAAGTTCTATGCCACATCACCCTTAAGCCATACCTCCATGTCCATTACATAGCAACAACTCATTCCTATCCCTTAACTTTAATAAACCCCAAACACGCTTCCTCCTTTGATTTCAACACATCCTCCCACTTAATCAAATGAATTTTCTTTTGATGAATTCTTTAAATTCATCATCTCTTTCAACTACAAAGATACGATCTCCTCCATTTTCCCTCTAAAACAAGCATGGCCTATGGAATTGTTATTAGCCTGAATCTACAAAAAGCCTACAAAATCAAGAACCACTTCCTCATCAACAATTTTCCCTACCCACTATCTAAGATAAGAGGATTGAGACAAAAGTCCATGATGATGAGATTTGATTAGTGGAAGCCCATTGGAAGTGACAAGGGCCAAAGAGTCTGGACAAAAGAAATAGTGTTTGTACGTGAGACTCTTATTTGGATTGTTGAGGGCTAAACCCATACCATTTCTTTTGATTTAACAACCTACTAACCTATTTCCATGGATTGGGTTTTGGTCAAGGCCATTGTCTAGTGGCTTGAAGGGAACTTGGGTTGGGTATAGCCCATACAATTTGCCTCGAGGTTTGGCTTGTGAAGGCTCTTCTAGGATTCTAAAGGATTTATGGCCTTGTGAAAAGTCCTTGTTGCCCTTAGGGATAGGATATATTTCTTCGGAGAAGTGTAAGTATTATCCTACTAGTTTTTGAGTCTTCTATTCCCCTTTCTTTGTCTATCCTAGGCCAAATCAACATCCTTATCCAATGCCACGTCAACATCATGCCCTATGGTGAGCTAGAGTAGCATGAGGATTTGATGCCATGTTGGTTGCCAAGTCAATGGGAATGATGTGGCAGGTGCCGCATCAACTCCTCTTCTACAAGATCGTTTCTTGGAGGAGGGAAGGCAAAGGGGATTCTATACCATTTGAGATAAAGGAATCACCTTTTTTGTCTTCATCGTCCCTACAAAATTTGATGAGTTACTAATTCCACCTCCATCTTTTGGAAGCTTGGGAGAGAATGAGGCTTCTTACAAAGAATGTGAACACAGATTGCCTCCAAGTCATCTACATTTAGGATTTTTTTTTTTGAAATGGTTGATATATTAATATACAAGGGGCACCAGAGGTGTAAATACAAACAAAGGACAAAGAGAAAACTACAATCACTAATAACTGGAAAAGAAATGAGAAAGAGTAGCATCGGTCATCTACATTTAGGTTTCTAGCATCAATTGTTCTACAGCACCCAAAGTTGAACTCAAGGTCTAAAATGCCTCCTAATCTTAGGCATGAAAGGAAATCCCATAAAAAAAAAAAAAAAACCTAAACTAGAAATATGTATGGGCCTAGGACTTCAGCCCAAAGGTTAATCCATTTGAGAGAACTGTTTAATAAAGGTGATTCCTCCTTTGAGAGTTTTTTGGAATTCCACTTGGGATGCCAATTTAATCCAAAACTAATGGGAGTTCATTTCTTTTATTATGATTTTGAAATTCTAGCCCCATCTATTCAAGACCCACAGTCAAACCACATCTATGGATTTACGCTTCTTGTCTTGATGACAAAGAAGTCATATAGCTTTTCCTTTAGATGATTGGGAGTCGAAGAGACATTGATAATCTTCTCTGAATTTATCTTTTCAATCCAAACCACATAAGATGGAGAGCCACATGTCCCATCTACATGATGAAAAGCATCATTCTTCTAGTAGCAAATTTCGTTTCAAAGGGGAAGATTTCTACTTTCTAGGCCACATCTAGCTCAAGTTACAAAGAGGAAGCCGCATCCCCATCTTTGGCCATTTAGCATATCAATGGCCCACTTTGGTTCTCTTCTTGTTCTAAAATGGTCGAAGGCAAACTCTTGTCTTAATAGAAAACCTCTGGCAGTTGGGATGAAGCAGATGTAGACCACGCCAGTGGCAAAGAAGGCACAAATGAGATCTTCCCTCGAGCAAAATTCAATGTTGCAAATGAAAAAGCAAACTAGGTATTCCCACCATCGCTACATCACCTTTTTGCAACTCTCCACCACGATGATGAAAAATGGTTACTCCTATTTTTTCTACTTTGCACAAGATAATGAGGCTGCAGCAAATATAGATTAGGAAATACAAAAGGACGGGCTTTGGAAAGGAAACAAATGTGGTGGAAGAATATCATATTAGAATAGAACATCAAATGCACATCATAAAACCGTTTCAAGAAAAGTAAAATATAATGCATATCATAAAAGATAGAAAATAGATTCATATTCATAAGATGACCACCTCCAAGCTTGGTGTAAGTCCATCTAGGGATGTCCTTCATTTTTAATTGCATGGTTGAAGTAAAATTGCCATATACAGTGTTATTCCTTACCTATAAAAATACTTTTTATCATTAATGACATAAAATTTTAGTGAGAAGTGAGATATTTGATTGTGGAGTGAAAGAATTTAGCACCACATGGAAATGAATGAAGAAATGAATGTCATTCTAGACTCATATAGATAGGTAAAAGCTTCCATAATGACAATGAGAGAATAGGAATAGGTTCTAAAAAATTTCACGAGTCAAACTAGGGTACAGAAAAATGTGATTGAGGTGCCATGTACTTTCTCAAGTCACAAGGTTGAAAGAGTCAAAATTCATTTATTTAATTTATTTTGTGTGTAGCTTTGAGTATTAAAGAGAAAACTAGACTCTTAAGAAGACGCCACTAAAAAGTGCAGTACAAGAGAAACACCAACTTAAATATGAAGAATGCAAGGATAGATGCCTTGTCGCAAAATTTGGAGAGGGTTTCAACACAACATGAAAAAGATAGCCTCAGCAGCATTTCGTGTTCTCTTGACACAGCTTAGCAAGCAATGACATAGAGCACATATTAGATTGCTCAAATGTGAACCATGAAACGCAATGGATGGTGAGCTTGCGGTCAAGTAGAATAACAAAATCAAACATGGTAGGGTGGGAGAGGAATTCATGCCAAAGGGGTGTCCCTAATGTGAAAAAAAATCCAATATTCAGGAAACTTTAGTGAACAATGTCAACTGTTTTGGAAATTCACAAGATGTTAACTCACCACTTCTAGGCTTGTTCATGGGCTGGGGTTCGAGCTGGGCTTTGCCAAAAAAGCCTGAATATGTTGTGCTTTTAAAGCCTAAGCTCGAACCCGCCATTTATAGCTTGTTTACTTTGTAACTGATCACACCTGGCACTATTTTTTTTTTGAGGTAACGAAAAGATTTCATTTAAAAAGGAAAAAGTACAAGAGGAAATGAAAGAAACAAAAATAGTAAAAGGTCTAGAAGAGCTAGACCAAAAGAAAGTAAAACTATACACAATAGTGATACATCAAAATAACCAAATCAGAGATCCCCATCCTCAAATAAAGAACACCCCAGACACTGAATTGATGATTCCATTTTTAGCCAAAAAAATCTTCCATGCCATTTGTTGCATCCAAACCCGAAGCTAAAGGCCTAATTTCCCTTACTGTGGTAATCATTCTCCAAGGAGGTCGCTTTAGCCAAATCCCCTTCAATTACTACTGACACAAGTCCGTGGTCTTTCCAGATAGTCAAATCTCTCCTAATGCTGAGGAGTTCCGCCTCATTAAAGTCCCTAACCCCTACTGACTCTATGAAGACCACCGAAGTAATGCCACTATGGTTCCTAAGAACGCCTCCTATCCCTACTGGGCCCGGTTTTCCCCTTGTTGCTCCATCAACATTAAATTTCATCACACCTTGTTGAGGAGGATACTACCTCCACTTAGACAGCCCTCCCACGATGTAAGGAACCACAATAACCACAAAAGTCCTTTAAATTCCTGACTAGACAATAACCACATGCTCAGCCTCCATTTTGCCAGTTGAAAAAGATTGTTCGCCTCAGATGACTTCCCTTCAAATAGCCTAGAGTTTCGTTCCTTCCAAATAGTCCAAAAGATGGCGTTGGGACCGTATTCCAAGCAATTTTCCGCCTAGAGCTAAGCCCCGAAATAAACCATGATTCCACTACCCCCGCACAAGATCTATCAAACACCCAAGGAACATCAAAAATTGAGAAACTAAGCCATAGATGTCTAGCAAGAAGGCAATTGATAAAAAGATGATCGAAGTCCTTCCTGTAAAGCCCACCCTCCAAAACGCCAACCCCACTTACACAGAAGGGCATGATTTCTGATCTGAAGAGGAACGATGCCTAATCCACCCTTGGATTTTGGCTTAATCACTTCTTACCAAGCCACCAAATGAACCTTCCGCTTTGCCTCTTTAGCACCCCATAGAAATCTTCTAAATAATTGTTCCACTTTCTTCATGATCGCTTTTGGCATTTCAAAAAGAGATAAGTAATAAATAGGGAGGTTCGATAAAACAGACTTGATTAGGGTTATGCGTCCCCTTAAAGAAAGGTATTTCCTACCCCACCCACCTAATCTCCTCTCTAGTTTTTCCACAATAGGTTCCCAGAAGTGTTTATGCCTCGCATTACCACCCACTGGTAACCCAAGGTAAATGAAGGGCAATCCCCCAATACCACATCCCACTTCCTCCGCCAATTCCTTGAGTTGACAATCATCCACATCGATGCCAATTAGAGTGTTCTTCCCGATATTAATCCTAAGACCAAACACCAACTCAAAACTTCTTAAGATTGCTTTGAAGCCCCTAATCTCATCCCTATTCAGTTCGCAAAAAAGGAATGTGTCATCTGCAAATTGAAGACTATCTTTGACTCCAAACTAAATCCTCTAACAATCCCTAATTCTCTAGCTTTCGCAACAAGTTTGTTCAAACCTTCTCCTATCAAGGTAAAAATAAAGGGGCATAATGGATCTCCTTATCTCAAACCTCTGGCAGCCACAATAGGATTAGTGGGGGATCCATTCACAAGAATGGAATACGTTGTATCCTCAACACACGCCGTCATCCATTGTTTCCATTGTTTTCCAAGACCCATCCTGTCAAACAGATATCCAACAAATGACCAATCAACAAAATCATAGGCCTTTTCCATATCAATCTTGAACAACAGGTATCTTATCCGTCCTCTCATGTGTACTAGTTTGTTGGCAATGAGGACCCCATCCAAAATTTGCCTATCTTCCACAAATGCCCCTGTGACTCACCTATAATCTCAGGCAGCACCCTTTTTAACCTGTCAACCAAGACATTGGCTATGAGTTTATAAATATTACCTACGAGACTAATCGACCTGTAATGTGTTAATTCAGTTGGGTCTTCCCTCTTTGGAATTAGAGTAATGAAGGAATTTTTCAAACGTCGGTTAATACTTAATAATACCATCTCTATAAAATTCCTTGAGCATTGTGGCAAAATCAAATCCAACTGTATCCCAACAGGACTTAAAAAATGAGAAGTTGAAACCGTCTGGACCCGAGGCTTTATCTCCTTCCAAACTCCCTAAAGCTTCCCTAATCTCTTCAATGGAAAACTCTCTTTCTAACAAATTAGCCCTTTCCTCGCTAATCCTAGAAAACTGAACCCCCTCCGTCTTCGGTCTAGGGAATCTACTCTCAATCGATGAGGTGGAACATAACTCAGAAAAGGGAGAGCTAGGACCCCTGTTAAACTGGATACTAATCAACCTAGATAGGGGATGGGGCAAAAGTGAAGAAAATGGAAAAGGGGCATCCACTGACCTCCCATAAGAACTACCCAATAAAGGAGAAGAAGGGAAAAGAAGGTTTGAATGTACCCGATTGTGGAGAGAGGCCACAAGGAAAACGCGATGAGCCGGAGCCACCTACAAAAAAGGATCAGCCACGAAGCCGGAGAAAAACGTTTGAAGGTCCTAATATTGAAAATGGGGAACTACTGGGTAAACTATTACTCATCTCTGACAAAGCGAATACTTTGTGGGGGGGAAGGGGCCCCTAAAGCCATCCAAACTGAAGCTTGGCCGAAAGCAGACAAGACACTAGACAAGCCGCCAAAACTAAGAGGCTGCTAGAGGGGATGATGAGCTGCAGCCACCCTAGAGGAGAAGAACGCCGAATCCAAAGAGCACAGCCAAAAAAGACACTTTTTTTATTTTTATTTTGTAGCTTGAAAATCTAACCATACAGATTGAAAGTAGACTAAAAAACCTATCACTAGTTAAAATATCAGTTCAAAACTCAATTTCTAACCACTTGATCTTAATAGTCAAAGTTGACAGATGTCCTTGCAAATATTCAACGCCTAGTGATTTTGACCATAAATATCGACGGGGCAGAAATTGATTTTTGAGATGAAGTTTTAACGATGGTAAGTCTTTAAATATATTTTCAATCTACACGATTAGATTTTTTATTTATAAAACAAAAATAAAAAATAAAAACAATTCCAAATATGACCTTGTGATATATGTATATGGTATTAAAAAAATGAGCCTAAAAGCCCAAAAGCCCGACTCGTCAGACAACAACGTTTGTCCAAGCCCATTTACTTAAGTCAGGTTCAGGCTGCTCACAGACCGTGTTCGGGTGAATGAACACCCTAACCACTTCTAAGTTTTTTAAAGGCGATTATCAAAATTGAAGTCTACCATGGCCATAATTCTTGAGTCATGAGAAATTCCATCCAAAAAATTTCCTTAATCAACTTAGCAAGGAGGATAGATTCTTCAATGGTAGATGATGTGTCGGTGATTATCCGCACTTGCATTGGTATGGTGGGAAACCACCAATTCCATTAGATTCAATGAGCTAAGGGAAAATTTTAATCAATGCAAAAAAGGGACCATAAATTAGGGCTAAATTTTCCTCTATTAAGTTATTGTTGTGATCTTCATAAGTGGTGCCAAAACTAAAAGCATGGAACAAATTGGTGACTGACAGGAGCAAAGAGTTCCACACTTGAACCTTACATGTGGGATTTCACGAAGACAAGGAATGGCAAATAATTCTACACTTCAACAGGCTAAAACTTCAATTTAGATGTGGATTGGAATTATTTAACTGATGGAGATGGAGTGAATAAAACTAACTTTTAGCTCTATCCATTAGTGGGATAAAAATTTGGCTCTGAATTAAGTTATTTCACTGCATCATGAATACTATGTGAAAGAACAGAAGAATCTCAGATCCAGATATTGATTGAAATAGAGTGGAAGAAAAAAGATTACTCGTTCAGAAGTGATAGGCTGTTACAATAATCTCTACTCAAATGATGAACTCAATAGACCCAGGCCTGGAAGCTTATCGTGTAAGACGCCATAGGAAAGACAAGCAAATACATGCATGTAGCACAGTCAGTAAGTGCTCATCGTGCAACCTAAAGGTTTTGGATTTGAATCAAGTCACCATTTTTTTATTTTGTTGGGCGGAGGGGAGAGGTGCAGGGCAGAAGGCAAGCATATTCACTGGTGGAGATTCTTCAAGGAAGAAACTAAAAAGCCATCAATCAGATGTGGGTGAGCAGGGTAATTAACCCAGACGTATTCACTTCCCGTTCTCAATGAAGCAATGAAGTAGTTACCGTTCAAATAATGCTAAATTTTTCAGAAAAATATACTTTCCTTGCCAAAAAATGCTTCTTTCCAAGGAAAACACTTTCTTTTCCATGCGCCCAAACGGAGCCCATAACGCTGAGATTTTATGAAAGGAGAAGGGCAAACAATCTCGAAATGCAAACTGAGCAGCGAATCGCATTCCTATCGAATCCAAAACCACCCGAGAAAAAAGGGAAAAAAAAAAACGATAAAGGGGGTTAGAATGTGAAAATGAGAAAGCGAACCTTTTGCCAACGATCTGACGACTGCGGCCAAAATCTTCCACAGAATTTCCGTTGAGACGATCTCTTATAGATCTCTTGGTCCCAGAAACAACCAGATCTGCGTACATGGCTGCAACGAAAAACCCTAAATGGTACGGAAACACTAGGACGAGGTTCTGGTTTCGTCGCCTCTCTCAGAGAAGATGGAGAGAAAAAGGTGAAAGGAGAAAGGCAGCAGATCGAAAATACGGCTCTCACGGGGCGGTGTTGGGTCAAACAGATTATAACCTGTCATGTAAACGGGTCAGTGTAAAGATGATTCAATGATAATTAACAGGGCATTCGATCCACGGACTTGGATCAATATACTGAGCTAAGGGGTTTAAATCTCGAGCCATACTGGAGAAAAAAATTGGATGGGCCGATTTCATTTTTCATTTTTTAATTTTTTTAAAAAATAGGTTTGTTCATTTTTTTTAAATGAATATTTTTTTTAAAATAATAGCCACCGAGATTTTGAAAAAAAAATAATAATAAAGAGAGAAAGATCAAGCTTAGAATCTCGACCAATATGAAAATTCGGTCAAAATCTCGGTCCAACCCAATTTTCCCCTGACTGAACCTGATTTCTCTTTCAATGAGTTCGTTTTAAAAAGTCTGAGTCGATTCATATGCAGTCAAGTAGGCCCACTTTAATTTTTTCACTATCAGCTCCTTCTTTATTTATTACATAGGTTCGATTAAGCCAATTCATTTAGAGAATGTTTGATGGTTTGATGGAAAAAATGAATTTTACTGAAAAACTAGATTTTTATGTAAAATTCTTCTTAGAAAAATACCTTGTGAGGAAAAGAAAAGTTACTTTAAATTTTTTTCTACTAACGTATGAAATTTGATTGATAAATGGGTAAAGTCGAGTTAGGATAACTAATTTAATAAATTACATCATGTGTGGATTGGATCCATTTATGATTTTTTAGTTAGACTAGTCCATTTAATAAGTGTGTCAAGTTTTGTACGAGTTAGATTTATGGCTACAACTCAAGCGGGTCAGAGGAGTTTTGGGTTTGTCAAGATTGGGCCCAAATTGCAATTAAAGGGCCCAAATTAGATCCCAAGTCCAAATTCACTCAAACCCAAGCCCATCCTAAACTATGTTTACAGGAAACAAGCCCAAAATGTACATGCAGGTTATTCGGGCTTGATATTTTTTGGGCCTAAAATAGAAGTTTATTGTGTTATTCTTTTAAAATATAAGATACATTGTATAGAGTATTTTATTTATATAAAATAATTAAAAATAGATTTTATAAATTATAGCTCCATTGGACTTTGGGGTCAAACTCGGGCTTTTATGAATTCAAACTCTATTTTGGGCCTAGTAATTTAGGTCCAAAAATGAACCCGACCTGAGCCCAGTTCCCTTTTTTGTTTTCACGTAGGCTCCAGTTAAGCCCTGATCCAAGTTGCAACCCTAGTTGGGTTGGTCAAGCCCTTAATAAATGGGCCAAGTTGAGTCAAAATATTAGGGTTGGTCATATACTTAAATTGGGTTGATCCATTAAATAAATGAGTCGAGACCCATTGAATCAACCCATTTTTAGAATAGGGTTGAGCTTGGTCAACCCAATTAATCCTAGTCGGGATAGATTAATTCATTTAATAATAGGTTAATTTCAATCAACTCATTTAAACTTAGTTAGGATATTTCAATCTATTCAATAAATGGTTGAGTCGAGTATACATATAATAATTATTCAAAATTTATTTCGTCAAGTCCTTGAAGATGTGCTTCCTAAATTTTTCTAGAAAAGCATTTCTCTAATAAAATCTATGCAAATAAAAAGTGCCCTTTATCAATGAAAAATGTAAGCCATACTTTCTTTGTTGGATTCTCATGTCAATTAAAATTTGCCACTAGTGAAGATGCAGTGGGAAATCTCTATGTCACACTTAAGAACAAAAACTCACATGATTAAAAAATGTGGAAAATTTTATAAAAGTTTTTTTAGTCAACTTATTGTGATTGCATTTTTCAATGCAAGTTTTGAATATTTAATTTTTCACATTGCTTGAGACTGACCAAGTTTAGAAAGATATTGATGTTGTTATTGCCATGACTTGTTTTGTATTATCAAACTTGTATTTTAATTTAATTGCCAAAATCAATAATAAAGCACAGTATATGTTGGGTCTTTGGTGATGTGAATAAAGTTAATACAATATTTTGAAGAAAAAACTAGTATACAGATAATATAATAATGAAAATTCAAAAGAGTTAGAGTGATGATCAGGAACCTGCCTCAAGAAACAGGAGTCTAACTCGATTCTCACTCCACCCCAAAGGACTACTTCCCATAGAGTTACTCAGTATGTAAAGAAAGACGACTTGCATATACTCTCATGATTAGTCATATGCTCTAAAAAGTCGAGAGACCCTTCCCACCAAAAGCCCTAACTGCATGGAGGAGGGAGGATTGTCTATAGGCAGCAAATATTTTTAAGCATTTTTTTATAGGTTAAACAACATATTTTGTGGGGTTTACAAACCTTAGTATCCCAATGGCCTTTCAATTATATGGTTTTATATAATAAAACTATCTCACAAATATCCCAATGTCCTATCTTAAAATACCAAAGAGAATCCCCATTGTTTTATTTGTGGCCAACAATTATAATTCTATAGAGCTGAACTCATTGGACAATTAGTGGGGCATGTTGATCTATGATGTTAAAAGTTTTTTTTTTTTTTTTCAATTGATGTATCAAAATTAGTTTTCCTCAAATATATTAGTTCTTTTCCTGTTAAGGTGAGTGTGGATTGTGGGATATCATCAAAGTATTTGTACACAAAATTTGTCTTGTGTTAGGTTGTTAATAATATTTAATGAGTTGATCATCAATAAATCAGTTAATCTATTCTTTATTTCTAATGATCCCTCACCATTGTTTGGGATGACAATCCGAGCAATTGATTTGTTATGATTGGCTAACGATGGAACCCTTACAACCAGGGTGTAAATATCGGCCGATATTTGATATACATTGCCGATATCGATCGATATTGGTGGGTTTTGTAAAAAAGAATATCGACCGACATCCAAATATCGGTTGGTACCAAGATTTCTACGTGCTTACAACTATTTGAAATTGAACTATAACTAATCACTTAAATAGCTACTCAAACATCATATTACAACCAAAAATAATAATTACATCATTTAAAATTGTGGAATTAAACTTAGATTTATTCTAAATCTAAAAATAAATTGTCCCACACTATGGATAATGGATCATGAGATCCATGTGTGACCATTATGGCACCATGTGAAAACTTCAACCAAGCCACAATATTGATGGATCATGAGATCCATCTGTGCTCCATTATGGCACTGTGAAAACTTCAACTAAGCCACAATATTGATTGGCAAATCCAGGGTAAACCTAAGCTGACAACCTGACTTGGTGTATAGGGCCCACATAGAGCACATTTAATGGTAAACTATTCAAAATTTTGGTTTTTATATGAATTTAGATCCAATTTAAATTTATATATTTGATTATAGGTAAATATAATTATACAATGAGTTTACTTAATCTTGAAAAATCATCTAAGGGTTTTGAATGATTCAAAAGACACCATTTTGGATAATTTGATTAGACATCATGATGATCTATCCATCTATCAAATTTTTTGACCAACGAGTGGATCTAACATGACCCTCCAAAACAATTGGGCTTTTAAGCTTGGGCATTTGGTAACCAATTCCGAAATTGATATTGAGAGAAATTGTAACAATTTAATGAACCTCTTTTAACATTCTAGACCATTTAGAGCTCTCTCTCTCTCATCTTGATATAGCCCAATATGGGGCCCACCACAAGAGGCCCATATTTTCTGGAGTCAATTTAACTCTTTTAATCATTTAGGGTTTTCTTAACATTTACATCATTTATTTCTAAGGGTTAAGATTAAATGTCATAATCATTAGTGATTGATCTAGACCTATTAAGGTTTGATTCCTTTTGTTAGAAAATCATATTGAATATCATAGGGCTTTGCTCAAGACTAGTATATAAATTGTTTGTATATGATGAAATTAGTAAGCTAAAAGGTTAGCTCTTTATGGGTTCACATGCAAGTAGGGCTGAAATTGGATTGGGTCAGGTCTTGCTGAAATTGGATTGGGTCAGGTCGGGTTTCTTAAAACCCAACCCGATTCAAGTCAATATTTATGGAACTCAGCTCGACTCGATCTGAATTCTAATCCGACTCAATCCGAATTCTGATCTGACCCGCATTCTGAACCCATTTTAGTCTGATTGGGTCGGATCGGATTGGGTTAACTTGAAAATTCCTCAACGTGACTCGATCTGAATTACATGTGGATTTTTGTTTTCTCAACCCAACCCGACCTACTAACCGAATTGCATGACCCGACCCACATGATTTGTCGGATCAAGTTAAAACCTGACCAGAGTTTCACCCCCTACATGCAAGGCAATTTTGTAATTCACGTAAAGGGTATATCTATAAATTTGAGTGGTAGATGTTTTGTAATTTTGAGGAGAAAATCTACGCATGCTTTTGGAGAAAAATGGTCTTCTTCCTTCATTCTTGTATCAGAGAAATAGAGAACAGTTGAAGTAGTTCTTCACCTCTCCTAAAGTTGAAGGTCTTTGTCCCCCCCCATTTAGGGTTCTTTCAAATTTACATAGAAATTTATTTTTAATTTTGATCTCATATTTGTATTTATGTTGTGTTGGATAATGTGTTTGTATATATGGATTGACAATTAAAAATGAGCTTTTAGATTTTAAATTTAATGTCACTCAAAATGCCTTTTTTTTTTCATTTTCTTCGAATGATTTCAACGTCTAATTACATATGTTGTAGTATCGTTGATTGGTGTTTATTGGACGACCGAATCAATAGTTAAAATAGAAAAAAAGACCTTTTTTAACATAAACAAAAGAAAAATTCATAAAAAATCTAAAAATAGAAAAAGGGATTTTACAATTGGACATGATGCCTTAGAAAGATGTAAGTCCATCTTACCACATCAACAACTAAAAAAATGGGAAGATTTTTGTGTAAAAAATAGTCAAAAATAGCAAGATGATTTTAGTATTGCATTTTGGGCCTACCATTGTCATGTCAACATCTAAAAAATAAAGAAAATTATTGTAAAATATGAAAAAATATAAAATAAATTATGAATCAATTTGATTAATTAAAGGTCATTAAGTGATTCACAGGAAAGACTCCATTTTTTCTCATTGTCCTTTGCAAGACAATGCTATATGAAACTTCTCCATCCTAATTAGGAAGAAAATATGAGAAATAGATTATTCCATTACTTAAGATTTATAGAGGTGGCCTCCAGCAAACTTTGATATTTTGTCTTTGATACTTATGTCACTCTTCTTCAATCTTGTAAATTGATTATTTCTCTTAAATTTACTTTTTACAGATAGATGGTTGATTAGATATATTATCTATTTATACTAAGCATTTCATATTGATATTAAAAGTTTAAATTAATTAATATTTTGCCAGTCTTTTCAGTAGATATTTGTTCAATAACTAACTATTTTAGGAATAAAATAAATTAATTAATGGCCTTGCATATGGAAATTAGGCTTTGAAACTGAATGTGCTGTGTGTCTCGACTAGGGGTATAAATCTCGGCCGATACTTTGCGTATCAGCCAAGATATCTCGTGTTTTTTACGATCGAGATATCTCGGCCGAAAAGCATAGTAGAGGTTAGAGAAAAGATAAACAAATATTAGTGACGGGCCTGGTCGATATCTCGGCTGATATTCGTTCGATACGGGCGAATATCGGTGGATATTTATATTTTTTAATTTAAAAAAAAACAGCCTTTTTATTTTTTTTAATTGAATTTTTTTAAAAAAAAAGGTCACCGAGATTTCTGAAGAAAAAAAAAGAATTTTGAAGAGAGAGAATAAAATTCGGTATCCACCGAATTTTTGGCCCCTGGTCTGGATAAAATACTCGGGCTTAGTGGGCTTAGCATGTCAAACCGAACATAGGATGGAGGCAGCCCAAAAATATCGTAAAGTTAATTTGCATTGTTAGGGCTTGACATAGAAGAGGCCCAATCCCAAGTCGCACCCCTTTTACATCCTTACTAAGTACTAACATGGTACACATTCAAATAGGCCCAGGGGCTGACAAACCCAAATCACAAGTGTTGGTGCAAACATCCGTCGGGCCCATTTCTCTCTCTTCAATTTTTTTTAGAACCTTTGTGTTTTTTTTTAATATTTTGAATTTTAAAAAAATTTGAAAAAGTCTGATTTTTAAAAAAAATGAAAAATATAAATATCAGTTGATATTCGGCGGATATGAACAAATATTGGCCGATATTTCGGCCCGGACTCACAAATATATTGTTTTTTTTTTTAAAGGAATTCAATGGATATATACTTTGGCCGATACATATCATATCGGCTGAGATTTACATCATTTCAAAACACTGTGTTCAAACATTATTATCAGAAAAGTTCAAAGGCATTGGATTTATAGTTCCATAATAATTGAGAATTCAAGCCCTAATTGAGCGAAATTCAGGCCCATTGGTAGCACTACTTTAGATGCAACATTTAAGTGAGCATGGCTCATTAAAAAAGTCTTACTTTTAATAAGATCCATTCTAAATATCTTTTTTTAATACGTGGACCCTTTAAAAGCCATCATGATTGAGCTAATGCAAACCAAATTTTAGACTTTCTAAAATTTAATCAATTCATATGAACTTTTAATCCTTAAAATTTTCAATTTTAAGAACACAATTTAATTAATTCAGCCAAAGTGATTTTTGGTAGAATATATATTAAAGAATAATTTCCAACAAACTCATTACACTATTTTTTGAATTTACGTATAGAAAACTACAGAAAACCTCCACGAGTGATACCCACTACTCTTAAAATACATCAATGAGACTATATAGACTCGAACCTAGTACCTCTCACTTTTTAAAAAAGAACAAATTGCACTAAACTCAATGAATCATATACATAAATTTACATAGTACTACACCACAAAATAATGTACAAGCAATCATTTCACGACACAATAAATATTAGACATGTGCTAATAATGGATCAACCACTTTCGACCCACTTCACCGGTGGCTCTCTCCAGCTGGGCCTACGAGAACAGGTTGCATTTGAAAATTCTCTCATTATTATTGTACACTTTCCTCTTTTTTTTTTCCTCTGGTTAGATTGAATAATAATAACAATCATAGGTTGTGACTTCATAAGTCCTAATTATTTTTTTTTTTCAAATTTACGTATAGAAAATTCAAATACAACTCTTACTAAAACTTTTATGTACAAGTTCAGTGACTCTAAGGCACACCAAATTTAAGTGATGGAGATTCGAACCCTAAAATTATATTTGTTCTAACTCACTTTAAGCTTTTTCGGGAGGAAGTCTAAATCGGGAATAAAACACAGTAATCCTTTTTTATCTCCATTTTCATCATAAAAATTCTATGAAATATAAAATTTAAAGTATTGATTCACTGATAGCTAAAATTGTAAATGATTTGGAAATTTATGCTTAAATTTAATTTTGACCATTGTTTTCTCTGTAAAAGAAGACTTACTTTTGACTTACAATAAGAAACAAGAGACCATGGCTGTGGTTAGGATCTCATTCGTTTATCCAAGTTTGAATTTATTTCAGTGTCTAGTGTTAAGTGGGTTTTCATCTATTTTAGATTTGAGTCGGGTTTATTCAATGAGATTTCTTTAGTGAGACACATATTAAGACTAATGTTCAAATGATTATAACTTGTATATAGTTGCATATGTTATATATAGACATGATAATAATCGGATAAATCAAATCTATCCTATTTAATTTTTTGTTCAATTTGAATAACTATTTCTAAACGGATTCAAATAGAATCTATGTCAAATTTTATCTCGTTTTCATTACCAACTTCTGATGTATTAGTGCATGCAATGAGTTTTCAGTGTCCATACTGCCTGCTTTTGGTGAATGAAGATTGATGAAGGCTCCATCTTCTCATAGATTTTGACAAATAATGAGGGCTTTGTAAGTATTGGATCAATTTCAATCCAAAACTAAATTATTCAACTTGACTTGAGAATTGTTCTTAAAGATATTTTATTTTATATTATAATATTTTTCACAAAACTAGTTTTTATGGAGTTAGGGTCTCCTCTCTTGGTTCACTCTGCCTCTAAATTTCTTATGAAATGATAAAAATATGGCTTTTGAGTAAAAAACAGAACTAGTGCAATAGATTGAATTATAGTATGTGTGTAACTCTTAATTTACATGATTCACTCAACTCATTAGATCACTGCAGATAAATTGAATATAAAAAAATTATTTAAAGTTAATCTAAATTGAAGCTACTCAATTTAAAATTGAATTCAATCTTCAATTTATTCGAAGTGAACTTCTACTTTTCATAAAAAGTTTATAATTCTCTTAATATAATATCCCATTGATGACTCTATAGAAGAAATTTGTGAGTTGACTTGACGAGTGGCTTGAATATTTTTCTAATTACACTGTCAAAACTATTTAGTAAGTAGAGATTTTTATCAAACTTAAATAGTCATTAAGTGATGTAGCTATAATCATCATTATCACCATTATTGTATAAAATTAAAGAAGTTTTGAACTTCTTTGAGAAAACAAATATCTTAAAGAAAATTTGCCAACAGTTGTAAATTCAAAAAAAAAATTAATGTTAAATTAATGGAAAAGTTACATAGGCATAGAGATATTTTAGATAAGAATCCATTTTAAGCAATAAATGTTTACTGTATCATTCCAATACATGTGGCGGTCTGTGATTGGGAGTTTGTGTAGGAACAATAACCTATTAGAAGAGACATTTCATCCATAACCAATTTAAGATATGAATAAATCAGTGTCAAATCAAGGAAAAGACACAACCACGTACCACAAATCTATGTGATCTTATAAAAAAAATTCTTATAAATAAGAGATTTCAACACCAAAGAAAAAAATGAATTCTTAATGATAAGGCTCAGGAAACTAATTTCATAACTCTCTTTGAAGTATATATTGTGATCTTCAATAAAATATAAAATGTCATAACAAGAGAGGACTTGCGATTTTTCATGTGTTCGGGCAATTTTGATGTACTTTATTCATTTGTATCCCTTCTATGATAAATGAAATTTAGTATTAAGGGGTTGGTTTGACGGTAAAAAAGCATGTCTCATAAAATAGAGGTCTTGAGTTTGATTTACGTTCAATTCTAATAAATCATTCTCCGTAGACATAACTTATGTGTGTGGATATGGATGTTTACATATGCATGTAGAATTAGCTTCACCTTTAATATAGAGTGGAGATACTCATGTTATAAAAAAAATAATATCATTTATTTGAATGATGTCTATCATCTAGTCATCATTTTCCTTACGTGACATAGTCCACACGTAAGATAGATAAGGAATTCTACCATTGCACGATTAACTCGAGAATAATTATTGAGGTGTATATAAAACGTTAAAAATCCAAATAATAGATAGGGTAGACTATTCAACTCTCATTTTAAGCTGGGCTTTAGTCCTCTTCATTACTACAAATCACTTTTTCTTCTTTATCTCATTTTGCCTCACCCTTTTTGTTCCTTTTCTCTTATTTTATTGAGGTTTTGCCTTCAATTCACATGATCTGTCTCAAATACCATTTTTCAAATTTCTTTCTCTTCTCTTTTATTTCTTGTTGTGATTTAGTGCCATACAATTTTTGTCATCCAAATTTTGAAAATTACTCTCTTCATAAGAGAGTAATTTATAGATATTGAAGTGAAAGGAGAATGAAACAAGGAGAAAGAACCTCAAAAATGATCATTAGAGTATACAATTAGGTCATATTAGTAAAGAAACACAGGGATAAAGTGTTGGTGTAATTTCATGCTTATCGAATCATCCCACCTCACTAAATGAGTTATATAAAATCAATGACCTATGGTGCTGCAATTTTTAACAATTAAGATCACAAGGGTAAAATGATCAAATAGAGGTATAATTTTACATATATATTAATCATCTGGTCCCTTATACATTTCATCTGATTATGTTACTCTCTAATTATTTTTTAGAACCATTGGCCTTAATATATTCTTCATTGAATTTCCCTTTATATGAGCATTAAATAAGATTTAATTATGAACATTGCAATCGTAGATCTATGGCCCACAGTTCAGACAGTCTAGATGGATGAATATGACACCAAAGCAACCACATCTCTTAGCTGAAAAGTAATACCTTTTCAATACAAGGTTGACAAACACACTTGACTAACAAAAATAATTAGGTTAATGGGTCCATTAATGCTATCAATCAATTAATTAATCAAGGCATCCAACCCAATAGCAGCCTATGTAATATCGATTACTTTTGGTAGTTGAGTAAATCACTCGCTAATCAGGCAATTATTCTTTGATCCGACGGCCATGATTTTGTGCATCCTCACATTGGTGCTGATGAGAGATTAAGTAGTTGATAATCATGTCTTAATCATGCAAAGGCCGGCTAATGGAGGGCCATATTTATTAATAATTTAATATGATAAAAGAGGACACTTGCATGCTAGTTGTTGTCAAGTCACATCAAACTCTTCGAGTGTGCGTCTTCCACACAGAGTCACAAACAACAACGTTGCAATAAAGGCCATTCACATAGTTTAAAATTTGAAATCATGACTCAAATTTAGAGATTCCATAGAGTCGATTGATGTTGTTAGTGGAGCTCATTCTCATTATGAAAATTTTATATCAAAATATTTTTTATAAAAAAGTATTTACTGTTGAATTAAAATATATATACTAAAATTTTGTGGCATTTAATTAATAATATTTATTTTGAGATAAATTTGAAGTCTTTCATTATAGTGTTTTTACTTTAAAGATTATTACAATGAAAAATTAGTAAAGATGGATATGGTAAAGTCGATCTCATTGTACTATATCTTCTTTCCAAAATGGGGCCCATGAATTGGACACTGTGAATCAATCAACAGACGACATGCCACGTGTATGGTGACTAAGTTGCCACAAATGAATAATTGGTGAAAAATACAAATAGAAGTCAAGGTCAACATTAAGTGCATGGTTTGTCGAGTTGGATATTAAGTGTTCATGTGGGTTGCCACACCCAAATTAGCCACATGGACCCTTTCTATTCTTCTTTTTATTTTCTTACTACAAGTGGACCTCTCATTAGGTCCTAAGTTAATTCGAGTTGTTGAAAGTTTGATCCAGTTCCAATTTCAATTATATCCATCCAATAAAATAAGTTGGTGATTAAAACCATCCTAACCAGCTAAGCAAAGCCTTTTAGAAGTGGTTGTGTCTTTTTTATAGAGACTCGAGTACTTTTTCTTTTTTTTAAATTTACGTGTTAAAAAACTATAGGAATTTAGAGTAAAACTTTCACAGATGATACTCATTGCTTTTAGGGCACATCATGTGAGATCATAAGGGCTCAAACTTGACACTTCCCACTTTCTGAGGCAAGAGATTACCAGTTAAAGTACATTCATGTGGGCACTGAAGTACTTATTTTACATAGAGAGACTATACACTTTATTATGAAATAAAATTCATATAAATAAATGAGATTGATAGAAAATTTCATGGGTGATATAATCAAAGGAAAATTCTTTAATTTAATTATTATAGTTTTGTGAGATGAGTTATAAAAAAATCAATAATTTTGTAGCAATAAAAATTTAAAGTCTAAAGTCACAAAGCGAGTGTAATTAGATAAAGTCAAAAGTTATACAATCAATTTTCTTATCATTATCTGCATATTTTATTTGAAAATATGTGGCAATCTCCCTAAATAATTTTTTTTTACAGATCTCTTTAAAATATTCGTTTTCACAATAGAACCAGCACCGTTCTTTACAAGTGGCCCTATTATCTTGATGACATATAATATTATTGAATTAGATGCATTATGAATGGGTTGATAATCAGCAAAATCGACTTTGTTTGAAAATTTCTAGCCATTTAAAGCTTGTTATTTCTACTCAATGTGTACTTGTGTTATATTTCTATTTTAGATTTCAATCAGGTTCCTTTCATGAGAAGATTGAGATTTTAGCATAGATGATCAATTGTCTAGATTATCATAATATAATTTTGAAGATAGATAAATTAATGAAAATATGAAGAAAAGAGATAAAAAAAATGTGATAAATAGTGAAGTAATAAATTTGATCATTTATGAATACTCAAATGGAGAAGTAGAAATACAAAAGACAATATATAAAATTTTGATAGATGATGACAATTTACAAGATCAAGAGTCCTTAACCTTTTATCGAAACATTGAATAATTGCTTTCTCTTGAAAATATTTAATTTAATTTCTCCATAACCTTTGTAATATCCCATGTGAGAGAGGAGAGAGAATCGCCGGGGGTGTGAATTCCTTGTCCCATATCACCTAGAATGATGAAAATTCTCTGGTATATAAGATAAGTTTCTCTCCTCTAGCGGAAGGTCTTTTAGGAGCAACTCTTGAGTTGGTTCGTTAAAACGAAGCTATGTGGACCCGTGTGGATAGGCCAAAAGGAGACAATATCGTGCTAATTATATCAATGAATGATTCAACTCTCTGCCAAAACTATGCGGGCCTGTGTGCATGGCCTCCAAACAAATAATATTGCACTAGTATGACGGGTCATTACAACCTTAGTGAATATTGTCTATTTGCACCTTATTGTGTGGGCTTATTAAGACAGAAACAAAACAATGATCTAAAAATGATAATAGAAAACCCATAAAATATAGCTTGATTAGGAAATTTCCTGCAATAGAACCAATTTTATTGGTCAATAAGACTTTGCTAACTAGTTTTGACACATCAAATCATCAATCAAAAGCTTCTATTTAACTGATGGACAAGACAAATCAAAGCATGAATTTCTTCATTGACTGGTCACCTAGAAATGAATAAAAAAAAAAATCAAAATGGAAAAGAAATATGGAAGATTAGAAGTAAGTTAAGTGAATAAAATAAAAATGATGTCATTATGAATTTAATATTGACGTATGGTGACTTTTTTGACCATGTGATCTTTTGACTACTCTAGTCATCTAAAATTCTATAGTTTATTCTATACGGCATGTGCATGTGTAGGTGTCACAATTAACAACACCCATTAAAATAATGCAATTTGCCCTATTTAACAAGTCATGGCTGGCAAATGATCTATGATATTGGCACAAATAAGTTTTGTGCTTTTACCTGTTTGGTATTAAGATTTTGAGAGAAAATATGAAATTCTTCACGTGGGAGATTATGGGTTCGAGTTTCCATGATCTAATCTTGATTTGCTCTAAAGATAGTGGACTCACTTGTGAAAGTTTTACGCTGAGTATCCTGCAATTTCTCATACATAAATATAAAAAAAAAATCACCTTCACAATAAACAGAGTAACTTTAGATTTTTTTAAAATAAAAATAAAATATCATTTTTTTACTATGAAAAACTCCAAGATAGTATTAATGAAAATGCTTTATCATCTTTAAGTGGATGGGTAAAAATGTTTAAATTGTGAAAAATATACTAAAGTATATGCAAAGCAACAATTTATTTATTTTTATTGAATTTTACATGTGCATTTTCCTTTTGTCATTTTAATGTATATTGTAGTTATTTCATTATTTATTTTAATAATTTTGAAATATTTTCAATTCATTTGATGTCTCATTTTGTAATTGATCTCTAAATATTTCCAACACAAACCATTACCAATACTTCCTAATTCATTTTCAGATAAAAAAAATTGACTTTTAATATTAAATTGCACACTTTCATTTCTTATTTTACAAATTTATTTCTCCACTACTAATTAAAAGTAAACTCACTGCCCCTACTTTGTTAGGTTAGTGACACTTTTCTAACAAAACTCTTGAATGTAACTTTCTATTGACTTTTTCTTTTTAAACTAATATAGTTGGATGTAATGAATAAATAATTATATATATATGTGAAGTTTTATATTATTTAAACTATATAATCTTATCATTTAAGATTATGATAAATATAAGTAATTAATTTTAAATTTTTAAAATTAATAAATACAATATTCATGAAGATGAAACTTTATACAACTCTTAATAATATAATCTTTTTTATATCACTTCTAACAGTATAGAACTTAATAAAATGAGTCTTAATGTCACATCTCACTAAACAGTCTTTACAAAAAAAATTATTTAAAAATATACTAATTTTCACAAGTTTACTTAAGAGAAATAGAGATTCAGTTCACAACAATTAGTATAAACTTTCAATTAGGATTCTTAGATTAATTACAAGTTGAGTTTAAAAATAATTATTTATCAATCTTTTTCCATCAAAAGTTCAGACCGTGAACCGATTCACAGCAGATAATTTCTGTTTCGTTCACTCCGTGCTTGTCTGCTATGTATGTAAGGACGAGAAGTCAAACATAACCGGTGGCGTCGGTCAATGGGTGAGATAGAAACTCTTCACTGATATTTTTCTTTCTGAATCTTTTGCTGGATTTGGAGAGCGCTCTCTTCTTCATTTTTTCCCTTGGGAAGGTGGAGAAGGCCAATAATTTGCTAGAGTTTCTGAGACTGGTCCATAAAAATGGCGGTGAGTTTATTTTTCTCTTTTTTTTCTTCAAAATTTTGGTTATGTGTTTTGATTTTTCTCGATGGAAATTGGGAAGATTCTAGATCTTCTCAGCATTTGGGTTTGGTTTCTCTAGCTGAGGTTTTGAGGGTAGAGTTGTCTTTCCTGAGATCTTTCCCTTGTTTCTGTACTTGCAACTGTCTTCTTTTGAGCTAATTTAAGTCAATTGAGCCGTAGATATTGATTTCTGAAAGAGAGAAAATGAGGGAGTCATTATGGATTTTGGGCTTTGATACTTAAAAAAATGATATATTTGACAGAGTGAGGCATTTTAGGCGTCCATCTTTGTGGTTTTGATGTTTAGAGGAGGTAGAAATGTGAAGCTTTTGAGGTTTTGGGCTTGGGGTTATTGAATTCCGGAGCAAGTGATAAAAAGGAGAAATTTTGTTGTTTTGGGCCTCTGAGTTTATGGGATTTGATGCTTAGAGGAGGTAGGAATGGGAAGCTTAGGAGGTTTTGCGTTTTGATTTTTGATGTAAGTGATAAAAAAGGAGAAAGTTTGTTAACTCGTGCATCTGGGTTTTTGAGATTTTATGTTCAGAGGAGGTAGAAACGGAAAGTTATGTACTCTTGGGCTTTGGGCTTCTAAATTTTGATATAAGTGATAAAAAGGAGAAGTTTGCCGTTTTGGGAATCTGGGTTTTTGGGATTTGATGCTTAGCGAAGATAGGAATGAGAAGCTTAGAGGGTTTTGGGCTCTGGGTTTCTGAATTTTGATTGAACTGATTAAAATGAGAAAGTTTGGATTTTTGGGCATCTGGATTTTAGGGATCTAATGCTTAGATGGAGGTGGAAATGGGAAGCTTTGAGATTCTGGGATTTGAGATCCTGAATTTTGATGTAAATGATAAAAAGGAGTAAGTTTTTATGCATTTGGGAGTATGGCTTGGAGACAGAATTGAGAAGATTTGGTACTTCAGGTCTTCTGATTTCGGAGGATTTGATATTTGAAGGTGATGTGTATGAGAAATTAAATGCTCATTTGGATACTGGGAAAGTAGTTATGTAACTGGATTTCCAGGATATCAATTCAGATTGCATTCAGATTGACTTTTCAGGATATTGACATTCCAGGATTGTTGCTAACCAGGTCCTATTTCCTGATTTTTAGCTGCTGTTGTAAATAAAACTGTTATTTTCAAGAAAAAGAATCCAGATAACCAAACTAAACGCTAGTTATTTCTGAGAAGTCTTTCCAGATATGTTCATTTCATATTTCTATTAGTTCCTATCTTGGGGTCAGGTTTTAGTTTTTGATCATTAGAGGAGATGGATATGATAAAAAAATGTATTATGGGCATTCGGTTTGGAATTTGTTAAAATTGACAAGATTACATGATTTGGACTTTGAATGTTATATAGTAGGTATTATGGGCTTCTGGGCTTTTGGATTTGATGTTTGGGGGTTTGATTTCTGGATCATATGTAGGTTTGGATTTTGCCGAGATTTTTTTTCTTCTTCTTTTTGTTCCATATTGATTTTTATCAATGTGGTTGTCATTTTTTTTCTCCTCAGCAACAAGTTGAATAAAGAAACAAATATTGGGATCTGGAAGTTTTTGGCAATGGGGTGTTCTCTATAGTCTCCAACTTCTTTTGAGGTTTTTTTTTTTTTCAAAGAAAATATTGGGGTAAGGAATGATCTGTTGGAATATCCATTTGTTGTGTCCTTGGTGAAGGAAGAGTGGGAAGAATGTTCATTCAGTATTTTATTATTGGATCTTGATATTGGAAACCGAGTATTTATCCCCGGGACTGTGAGCGCTGGCACAATGGCCATTTGACTTGTTTTTTGTTAGCTTCTTAACATACACATGTGTTGAAGTTCTGGTTGTTGATCATGAACTTTACTGTTAGAAGGCTGAATTTCGTTAGAAATATTTTGTCTATGTGCGAATCAAGTGAAAGATGAGTGCATATTCATTAACTATTAGTTATGTATGGGTGGAGGGCAGAGTTTCAAGCTTTTATGCTTTCTACCGAGTATCTTATTATTATTTAACATTTCATTAGATCATCAGTATTCATTCTGAATTCTGCGTTTATACCCTCTTTTGTTGTTTTAATCCTTTGGAGAACAATATTAGGATTTTCTTAACATACTCTTGCTTAAAACTGATTATGGTTATTGACTGTGATATTACTGGCCTTGTCTTATGCCAGGCAGAGCAACGACACAAACAATCTGATTCAGTTTGCAGCATGGTATAGGGCTCTAAAATTGCATAACTGCATATATAATTATTCTTGTCATTAATAGTCTCAAAGCAAAAGAAAAGTGCTGTTCTTGTTGGTGTGCCGGGTGCAGTTTTTTGGGGAAAGAGGGGTGTGTGTGTGCATTTTTTTGGGGAAAGGGGTGTGTGTGGATGTCCACGTGCACATATATAATTATTAGTGTCATTAAATGGTCAAAAAGCAATTGAAAAGCACTTTTTTCGTAGGTGTGAATGTGTCAATGTCTGGGAAAGGTGTTTGCACACGTGTGTGCACGTTGGTGCATGTGTGTGTGCACATTTGCAGGAGTGGGGGTGTAGTGTTAGCTATTCTTGGGAGTACATTTACAGGGGTGAGAGGCTAGCCATGCTTTGGATTATGGCATACGTGTCTGGGGGATTTTTCTTAACCCAAAATGATGATGATGATGATGATGATGATGATGATAAATCATTCTGGCAACCGCTGATTTTGTATTATGGTAATGATAAATCATTCTGGCAACCCCTGATTTTGTATTATGGTAAAAGCTTCCAATTCTCTAATGCTAGGATATCGAGCTACATCTGTATGCTATTGTCATGTCATGCTGTTACTAATACTGGATATTGCCAGGAGTTTCAAGAATTTAAAAAGTATACTATTGCAGTAGGTGTATAAACTTGGAGTGATCATGCGTACTGTATGTGATACCCTACATGCATTGTTGGAATAATTAGACTTATTATCTAATTAGGAGTCCTAGTTTGGATTTACCTTTAATTAAGAAGTGCATTTGATTCATGATTAGCATAGAGTTTGAGTTTGAGTGTGATAGCCCTAGGGTAGGCTAGAGGCTATAAATACATGTAATAGCATAGAGGATTTTATATAATACTCAGATTTATCTTTTCTACATGGTATTAGCCAAAATAGATCCTATTGAGTGATCCTTCGCTACACAAGCCTCTTCTTGGAGGGACATCTGCATCAAGACTTTCCCGCGTATTTGCATTATCCCGTCTGGATATGTCATGTTTGGTAGGCAACTTGGGTTTGCCTTCTTGGAGTCTCTTGTACGGCAACTGAAAGAGGAGAGCAGATCTTCCTGCGTTTTACACCATCAACCATCCAACCTCTCTCCACAAGGGGTCTTGTTCAACAGATGTGCCCTCAGAAAGTCCAGATCTTCATGTTTCATCATTGGCAAGCACCTTTGAGCAGCACTACAGCATCCCCCAGATCTTTTTTTTTTTCTGCTGCTTCCATCTCTGTTACAAAACAGACCATGACATCCTTGCAGCCCTCTTGTTGTTGTTTTTCATTGCACCTCCAGATGTGCATCTCAACATCCTTAGAGCTGGTTTTCATTGCCAACTAACGGCGAAATACAGATCTGGACGGAGAAGATTGAAGAACAGATCTGTTATTTATTCCCTCACGCTTCTGCTTCAACGCTGCTGCTTGGATCTCCCACATCTAAAGCTTCTCCTTTTGTAGAAACTGCATCTCCTTCGGCGATGATACTCGCCGTTCTGCTCCAGTCATTCCAATCTACGGCAGATCTGCTGCACCTCTGTACCGTTTTCAGCTCATATCTGAACCCCGCTGCCCAAAACTCCATCGCCAAAAAAAAAAATACAACAGATCAGATCTGATGGGTTCCAATCGTCTCTGATCTGATCTGGTCTGTGAGATTGTACAGGCTGTCATCGTCTCTGAGATTTCAAATCAGAATCTACAGCCCACAGTTTTTTTTATAACAGTTACACAAAGGCGCCTTTATCTGCTGCTCATCACCGCTGTGGGTTCTGCTTTGTTCTTGTTTTCAGATCTGGTTTCCTGGCTTTGTCCGCCCATTGTGCAGAGTTCCCCTTGTTTCTCGGTTTGTGATATGAGTTGCAGGCCAGGCACTATCTTTGGGTTTCTGATGGACAGAGGAATACCCTCTTTCAATCGCTATTTGCAATTGTTGTTTGCAGAACAGACTCGCTAATATAAGAAGTCCATTGCCTTCTAGTCATATTTGACTGGACTTCAAGCCATAAAAAAAAAAAAACTATAATCTGTTGCTGCTGTTTTTTGTTTTGGCAATGCTTTAAAGCCAATTGTGCCACTTGGATTCCAGCAGTCATGTTCATCTCACCACCTATCTCCAACCCATGCATGCAAGCCAAGATCTTGCCAAGATCGCTGATCCAAGATGTGTTTTATTTATATCCCTCTGATCTGAGGAAAGAAACGAGAACAAGGAGGAGACCTAGAAAGTGCTCTCTGTTTCTTCAGCCCACCTTCTGCCGCCTGTTGTCCAAGAGGAATCTCACTACCCTCTTGTTGCTGCTGTAACTGTGCAGGTGTATGCACAGTTGGACGATTTGTTGTCTCTTGATCGTCGTCCACGAATCATGACTCAGATCTGGTGTTTTGTTGTTTTGATGTTTCTTCTCACCACGTTCTGTGCCAAGAAGAAAGGGGGAGAGCCGAAGTAAAGGACATAAATTGCCCTTCTCCTCCAACTCCGAAGAAAGGGACGCAACTTGCCCTTCGTTCGACTTTGTTGAAGCCGAAAGTAAGGGACACATATTGCCCTTCTTTTCCTACTTTGTTGAAACTGAAGAAAGAGATGCAAATTGTCCTTCTCAGCTTTTATTTGCTGGCCTTTCATGGCTACAACCTTTATGTGCTGGCCTTTCATGGCTACAACCTTTGCTGGCTTTTCATGGCTTCAGCCCTTTTGCTGGCCTTTCATAGCAGCAACCTCTTTGCTGGCCCTCATGGCTACAGCCCTTTTACTGGCCCTTCATGGCTACAACCCTATTTGCTGGTCTTTATGACTTCAACGCTTGTTTGCTGGCCTGTCCGATCTGATTGATCGATATGATGGCTTCAGTCCCTTGTTTTTTAGGCTATTCGTCGCTTGCATTTATCGCATATTGCGATCATTATTTGCCAGACAATTGTCTTACGGCCACTGCCGTTGTCCGAGCCTCTTTCTCTATTTCAGGCCGCCATTGGTGTTCGCCTCCTGCCATTTTGCACCCAATCAACGCTGCCACTTCAACAATTTTAGCAGTCAATCAGTGTGCTGCTTTTTCATCAAATCTTCGTAGCGGGTGTGCTACTTTTGCAGTTCACCTACCGTTTCTTCACATTCCAAGCTTTGCGTTGATCCACGCTTCAGCTTGCGGGGGCGTGTTGGAATAATTAGACTTATTATCTAATTAGGAGTCCTAGTTTGAGTTTACCTCTAATTAAGAGGTGTATTTGATTTATGATTAGCATAGAGTTTGAGTTTGAGTGTGATAGCCCTAGGGTTGGCTAGAGGCTATAAATACATGCAATAGCATAGGGATTTTATATAATACTCAGATTTATCTTTTCTACATGCATACCATAGATTTGTATTTCTCTAGGCTCCTAACTTTTGACTATATATTTCTACACCCGCCACTAAGCATAATAACCAATAAAAAATTTCTTTGCAGTACATTCTCTCTAGATTAGGAGGCTTTGTGCAGCAATTGCTTTGTCTTAGCATGTAAGAAACCTGCTTCTGTAATAATCTAGACTTCTGGAGTATGACTGCTAGAAACTTTGATTAGGTTAAATATACTTCTCTCCAACTCTTGTACGTTCAAAGTCTATGTCTACAAGGATTTTGTATTCTTGATATACTAATCATTTGAATTTAGAACAAGTGTACCAATTGGGTTTAAATGAAGTTAGTATTTTTAGTTATTAACTATTCGTAATGATGTTTTCATCTGGAGTGATATGTGTTGTTAAGTTGTCTTCTATTCTGTGGTGATCCAGGATATAATGAACACATATCCCAATTTGGGGGTCTTGAGTGAATGGAGGCCCAGGCCAGGAGAGAAGCTACTTTTATAATTTGTACTGGGTATACAATATCTCACGGGGCTTTAGGGTTACAGTTTTCATTATTCTATACTGAGAGCCCCAAAAAACTCCACTGTAACCCTATTCAGAGAGGGAATTGCTTTTATGTCTCTGTGGACGTAGGCACACCAAAGAACCATGTAATCTTACTTTTCCTTTGTTTAATTTTTTTTTCTTTTTTGCGATATCGTGGTTTTCTTTGTTTCTATCAATATATACAAGGAGACTCGGAAATGGGATTCATTTAGAATGTCAAGATCGTTTGGTTGCCTCTTTTCATATTCTCAAGAATGTTGATGGTTTGGAATTTATTTGCTCCCCCCGAGTAAATATTTTGGTGGTTAATAGTGATAGTGAAGGCCTTTGCAAGGGTTGTCTTCATATGAGAGGAATTTTAAACTCAATTTTTCTGGTGGTTACAGTTCTGTAATGAATCTATTTATTACCTTTTTCTTCTGTGTATTTTCTTGCAATGGATACCTTTAGCTTTTAATGACAATTGGCACAATTTCGTTTCTTCTAGCTTTGTTGCCAGATCCTTTTTGTCATTTGGGTTCTGGACTGCTCCAATAGAGATGGCAAGTGATGTGGCAATTGGTTCCATTGATAATTTTATGGTCAATATGAAAGTGAAAAAACAATTAAGATTTTCAATAATCCATCCCCATCTTTGGAAGGAGTGTTTTACAATTAGGTGACCTGTTAGATGTTAGTCATGAAGAATTTAAGGGTATATATTTTGCTAATTTTTTAGACATTGGTCAGTTTTCATATCAGGGGTGTTCTGACATTCTCCTCATCATTAGTGTTGGAAAGGTGGCCCCTCATCCGGCTAGGCATTAAGAAATTCGATGTAGATGATGTGACTCAGGGCTAGCCTAGGTCTGGCAGGGTTTGCAAGCATATTGTATGATGATGAATGGAAGATCCTCTTATAGGGGTTTAACATGGTTTGGGTTGGAACCCAAACTCTTGGGTGGTTAAGGTTGGATTTTCCAACATGAATTGATATTGAGTTAGGGTTGAGAGCTTGGGTTGAATCCAAATTGAATTCCATATGTTGTGTATATATATAGGCCAATACTTAGCCGCACACCCTATAAGGGGTTCTCATGATGAAAGCTGCATGTAGGTGGGTTAGAAAGGTTTTTGCTTGTATATGATGCTTATAAGAAACCATCTTGATTGAATGACTGGCTGTGATTTTAATGGACTAAAAAAATCAACAATAGATAGGGTTGCAATTTTATCAATTTCAATCCAGTGGTGGGGGTAACTCGGCTATGGGATCAAATTGGACATAGGTCCAATTCATGGGTGGGTAATAGGTGCACGATGGGAAAGGGGATGTAACTGGGGCCTAGGGTGGATCCCACATTACGAAATCTCATTATGAGAAGCCTTTTCGATTGAACCCTTATGCTATCCACCTATATATTCTCAAAATTAGTTTTTAAAAATGTTGGTTTCTAATTTGTTAGCATACTTTGCCTCATTTTTTATGACAATAAGACAATACATTGAGGCAATATTTGGAAGTAAACACATGTAAAATTTGAAACCATATTATATGGTGTAGTAGATTGGTGTGAAGTATGCAGCGGTGATGCGTTTAAAAATACTCGTAGTACTAATGAAAAATGTTAACTTGCTTGAATCCAACCCGAAATAACCCTACCTAACCAAATAGGATCAAAGGTAATAGAGGCAAAACTACTGATGGGGACAAGTTCAATAGGATATTTTGTTTAAGATTTAGTTTATATATACCAAACTACGACCCAATTTTTGTATGTTGGACAAATATTTTAATGTGGTTTATACATATTTTTCATCACATATTCTCAAGTTGGCTTATTCCCATGTTCACTATTTATGGGGTAATTTGCAAAGACATCTTTTGCCTCAATTGTGAAAGTTCCAACAATTGCAAAAGCTACCCCTATCTTTTGCATCAATTGCGAACTCCCCATTCTAGTATTTTACATATCCAAAATGCCCTTCAATATTTAAGGAGCACACTAATGAAATATTTTTAGAAAGATAATCTCCATAATAACTTATAATTAGTATACAATCCATACAATTGCATTAAATATGTAAATATTAAAGGGATGGAAGATAGGGAAAATATTAATCCTACTAGTAATTCCATGTCCATGAGATCGGGGCATCAAAAAATATATAAGGCTTTTATAAATCAATATCTCAATTACCAAAATCACTTAGTTAACACTGATTGGATGCATGTGAAACATCATCGCCTCTTATCAATATGGTATTCTACACATTTTAGTCAATCATGCTGGCCCATTTATTTTTGATAAGGCATTTAAAAAATATCTTACAAGGTTATTTCGTTATTGTAACTTCTTAATTTATAATGGGTACTTTGGACATTTAATATGTTAGAAGGGGTGTTTGTAATTGAATTGAAAAAATAAGGGTCGTTTTTGCAATTATTAAAACTACAGGGGTAGCTTTTGCATTTGAGGTAAAAGATAGGGGGTGTTTACAAATTACCGTTATTTATGTGAAGTTACGATTCATTCTGTCTATATTAGTCCATTTGGTGCTTGGTTCAAAGACAATTAAGATGTAGCATTTTGTGCGCCTGGTCACTTTATTCAAGTAGTTTCTTTTAATGTTAATTGTAATTTTTGTTATGTATTTCTTGTTTCTAGTTTTTATTTCTTATGATATGCCTGAAATCTGTGGTTTGGGAAATGTTGGGGCCTTTCGAGGCAATGCCAACATCATGGGTGCAATATGTCCCAAGGCACAGTTCCCTGAAATGCACCTTCCTGTGTCAAATTTTTTGATGGGGGATTGTTAGTAGTTTCTCTGGCATGCTTTGTTATTTTCTGACAGTACCCAATGCCACAGCTTGGATTTTCTTTTTAAAATCCGAGTTGGAAACCCTATTTCTTTCTGTTTGTAAAAGAGGCAATCGTCATCTATTTCTTGTACTTGTCTTCAGTTGAAGTTAGAAAAGTTTGTTTTGGCAGCAAAAATCTCATGTCCCTAAATTTGGCAACTGGGATAGTGAAGAAAATGTCCCTTACACAACATATTTTGAGAAGGCACGGAAGGGTAAAAGTGGAGGTGGGAAGATCATCAATCCAAATGATCCTGAGGACAATCCAGATGCATTTACTGATGATACACCCCCAGTCCGTGCTCCTCCATTCAGGAGCTCAGCTGAGCAAGAGGTTTCATCAGCAGCGGCAACATTGAAGCACAAGCATGAGGAACAGGCTAACAAGGATGATGCTGATGTCAGGCGATTGACTGATTCTCCAGTGCGTCATGACACTGGAGGACGGAAAGCTTTCACCAACTCGCTTCATCAACGGCCTGGCGACCGTGGAATAAATTCCAGTGATCCTCACAGAAGGGCTAATAGAGCAAGTGTTGGGTCTGATCGTAGCATTGAACAGTCACCCCTTCATCCACATCATCAGGCGAAGGTTGCCAGCAAAGGTGGGGTATCTTCTCCAGCATGGGAAAGGAAGGGTTCATCTGAAGCCGCCCATGGATTGGCTCCCTCAACTCCTACAAGATCCCGTTTGAGATCTGCTGCTCGAGGCGATGAGACTGTAATTTCTTTTCCTGATTCCCCTCTTATGATATGCTTATATTACGAAAAGGAACCAGCTCTCTGACTTTGTTGGTGATGGCATCATCATGTAGCTGGTGGCACTTGCAAACAAGGTGCAAAGTGCTTATCTGCTGTACTCAATTTCAATAGATCTTGATCCCTAATTCATGATGATTAGATGTTTTAATCATCTGATTGAATAACTTTTGGTGATTACAACTAGGCAGTTGGAAGTTGGAAGAGTCCAGCAACAATTAGCATCAATTTGTGAAGTTGTCCAATTGGAGGTTGGCATCATCCAACTGGTGATATTTTTGGTTCATAGCTCATCCATGGTAAATTCCAGCTGATGAGGAAAACTGAACCAGTGTCCACATGCATCATGTACTCCTGTACAGGAGAGCATGTTGCACTAATTGGAGAGCGCCTCCACATGCATTGTGTATGTATAAGATGGAGTATCATGTTATATTATGCATAAATATATGGTTTTCTGTGCCTCCAAATTCCATACATGTGGTCCTTTGGTGTGGTGGTGTCAGTTATTGCTCTAATGGGCTTCATCATGGATGGGTGGTGTCCCAAAAATATCACAAATTGGCATGTTCTCAGTCTGCAGCCTAGCATATAGAGACTACAGAAGTCGACCAGACAAGAGGACCAAGAGTGGATGGATGGATAGGATCTTCTAGTCTGAGGATCATCATTACCTTTAAAAAAATAAATTGAGAATCATCATCATCAAAACTTTGTCACATCCATCTGGGGTCATCAACAATGTGGATAACTGAATTATGGGTCCTCCATCTGTTGAATTGGGTGCATGTATAGTATTGTGGCCCACCACATTGTACATTTATTCTTGTAGGATCCTATGGCTCCTGCATGTATATGCACATGTGTACGCACATTTAGAACTTGGTTTGCAGAGAATATGATGCAACTTTCATGTGACAGCCTGAGAAAGGTGCTTCAGTTCCGAAATTTGGTGACTGGGATGAGAATGACCCGGCCTCAGCTGATGGTTTCACTCATATCTTTAACAAAGTGAGGGAAGAGAAACAGATAGAATCAACAATGGTTCCTGTCATGCCAACTGAATCACCTTACCACAGCAACCATAAGGAAGACAACTCCGAATCAATGGTTTGTTTACTCCTTCCCTCCCATCAAATTCTCTCTCGTGGAATCATCTTGTAAATGGCCAGAATGCTGCAATCTATACACATTCACCTAGCCTCTTCATGTTTTTCATGATTACGACTCAGATGGCTAGGATGCATTCTACCAGTGTCAAAGGATTCTTTTCTCCAAATGTTTGTTGTCCTTTGTGTTTCCAATCTTTTCTCATTTGTGTTTTTCTTCACATCATATTTTCTTTCAGATCTGTTGCTGCTTTCCCAGAAGCAGAAACTGACCTTTGTGGTAAGGAGAGAATACAATGGTATGGACCTGTATACAGCTTTGATGGGTAATCTATATGAAAGGAACTCCTTAGAAGTATATTTTCTGTATCTACTTGTCTGCGCATATTATTATAAATGAGGTTTTTAGGATTAATCCCCTTTCTTTTCCTATCATCCATTTATTTGATTCCCTGACATACAGAATCCAAATGTAAATTTCAGTTATCCCATGTAAATATTTGTTGCTACTGATGGTGGTAATATCTCATATTCTTTTAAGACCTAAACCAGACAAATAAATTTATAGAAAGATAACATAAAGATGTTGGTAATAGAAGCGCACAAAACAATGAACGGAAAAACAAACCTCAAATCAAACACACACAAAGACACAAAGATTTAATGTGGTTCCTTTTCCGTATGTCCACGGGTTCACAAAAAGAGACATTATATACTGCCCTAATTAGGGCTACAATGATATGTAATGTGAAAATGACAAAATTGCCCTCCATTAAAGATTCGGCTCATGACCGGAACAGTGGAGATGGGATCACTAGTAAATATCTGACAATCAGACTCCACAAAACCGACAAAAAGACCCAAAGCAGCCAAACTAAACTCACTTTCTAACAGTAGAATTTTGTTTAACAGGGTTGTAGGCTGGTCGGCTGAAGACCTTTGGAGGAGAGAGAAAAGTAAGCAGCTGGGACTTGCATGAAGGAGTTGAAGTATACATGTTCTATGTTAGAAGATTTCCTACTCTAATACAATGATAGGGCATTTGATCTATCAAGAAAAGAAAGGGATCTTGGATGTCCTGCAGAAGTAGAAATAACTTATGACGTCTTATATGTTAAGAAGATTTGCTACTTAAGATGGTGAAATGTCATTTTTTTTTTCCTTTTTCGAGTCACAAGGGGAATGTTAAATCTGTAAGTAGTTGAGGCATGTTACTGAACAACGGCATTAATGATGCTCTTTCAATGAATGGGGGTGATGAAAAATGGTTTTTGGATAAATTTTCCAAGAGGTTGTCGTTCAGGATAAGGTTCTCTCATGTCATAGATAACAATTATAAAAGCTATTCTAGGTTTTCAACTATGGGTGGTTAGTTGCATGCAGGGTATAAATATCGACCGATATTAGTGGGTTTTATAAAAAAAAAAATAAGAGAGAAATATATCGGCTGATATCGATACTATATCCCTGGTTGCATGAATTCTAGAGGCTATTTTGACTGATTTGCAGCTCGGAACAAAATTATTAGAACTCTAATAGTAATGTAGTGAGATAATATGACTTCATAGAAATGTTGTATATTCACCAGACTACTAAACTCCTTTCAATTAATATAAATTCCTAAAATTAAAGGGTAGTCTTCCATGAGAAAGATAACTTGGAAAGTGTACTCTGGATGGATTTGAAAAAGACTTTGAAAATCCAGATTCTACAAGATAAACAAATATTATAGCAAAATAGTTGGCCTTCTATCGATAATCTGAATCAACATTTTAATAGGATGCACCTTAGATAAGAGTTAACTAATATTGCAGTTTCATTTTAGCTGGAAAAATAATCCGGTTTGCCAATACGGGCGGCTATTATGCTGGTATAGGCTGTTATGCATTCTCTCTCTTTTGATTTTTTTTTTTCAAATTAAAAAAAAAAATAGAGAAAATCAAGAAAATTCTAAGTTTCATTTTTGAATATTTTTTTATTATTTTGCGGTCATTTAGATATTTAAATATAATTTTGAAGTTATGACATTGAGAATTTTAATATATTTAAAAAAAAAATGGAAAAATTTCAAAAATTTCAATAAAATGAAAAATAAAGTCTAGTAATTTCTCCTAAAAAATGACCATTTTGCGTTATTTTTATTTTATTTTTTTGAATTTTGACTCTTAAGTAATCTCAAATTTAATAATAAAGTGTGGAAAATTTTCTTCTTCAATTCCTATTCCCATCATGTAGCTTTCCGAGTCTTCTTTTCAACGTCTTTGAAATTCCTTCGATCGGAATCCATATGACAAAGTTATAACCATTTTACTAAAAGTATTCTTTGACCTTCAGGGTCGTCTAGACCATAAGGCGAGTTAAGCGACCGCCTTAGGCCCCCGCTTCACAAGCTTGTACTCCTTACCACAGGCCCGGCGGAAGGGTAAGGCGATTAAGGCTGCCTCAGACCCTCAGTTTTTTAAGGCCCCAAACTCAAAATTTTGTCATCCTCTCAGAGAGTGGCGGCGACGGCGGCTAGGGTTTTGAGGGTTAGCACCCTTAGCAAAGAGAGGGGTTTTTTTTTTTTTAAGATTACCCATTTTAGAGGTTTTAAAGATTTAAGATTAGTTTTTTATACTCTCATTTATTCTATTATAAATATAAATAAATAAATAGAATACTTGGGAGGCAGAAAATTTGACCCAATAAAATGTGGTTATCTAAATTAGTTAAATGGTATAATTCAATTCATGTTTAAGGTTTTCCATTTCATATAAATTTATAAAATGGTAATTCAAATAAAAAGTAATTATATGATTATTTGTTGTCTATTTATAATGATATTAAGAAATTGTAATTAGATTATATACTGTAGAATTTTGGTATTTCAATAGGTTTATTTTTTAATTCAACTCTTGAGACTCGTCAAACTCACCATACATTAATAAATCTGAAAATATATAACAACCTACCAGAGCGACCGATCCTAAATTTTTATTATGATTTTACAAAAAGTTACAAAAGTCAATTGATTTCTAGTCTATTTAGCCATTATATATATAATAAAAATACAACTGGTGTATTTTCTTTCTTCTTTTTTTTTTTAAATTATTTTAAGATGATTTATAACAAAATAATGTTGAATTAAAATTAGATATGGTAAACCAAAAGTAGATAAAAAATTGAACCTAAAATTCAATTTTTAATCACTTGATTTTACTAGTAAAAGTCATATTTTAATTTTTTATAAAAACGTTGTTTACACTAAATTTTATTCTAACTCATCAATTAATAATTTACTATTATTTATAATATAATATTCATAACATGTGTTTGACTGGGTTTGACCACGGTTGAAACTGGATGGACCTTATTTAATTCAACCTTCTTTGGAGAAGGTTTGCTGGACGGTTCGATTCAGATAATACTTTCGGTTACAATTGCTTCTAAAAAAGAAGTTTTTCAAAACTAAAATTGATCAACAATGTGATAAGAAATATTAAGTGAATTAGACATATTATCAATTGAAAATGATTTTTTAGCAAAATTTGAATGCAAAAACTTAATTAGTAATTTTGCATCTCAAAAAGTAAGAAAAATAGATTTTAGATAAATTATTTTTATATAATATAATTAAAATTTTAATTAAATATTATTTATAATAATATGTTAGATGCCCTATTTAGAATTTTTATCTTAAGTCTCAACTTATTCAGTTGATACGCTCCAATGTATCAGGCTATCAGCTGAATTTTTTAGCTTAGGCTAGAGGATGAAACCTGTTAGCCAGTTTTGTTCTTTACTTAATCTCAATTGTTAGACCTGTTGATTAATGGTTTTGGCCTTGTTTTTTTAATTTTAATATTTCATAATCATTGCAATTAGCCTTGTAAACGTGCTACTTGTATAAAAATAACCATTGAAAAGGAAATCCTGGTTTTGTGATCGAACGGTTGACGTGTTGGACCCACCATAAATAGGGTAGGTTGGAAGACACTAAATCAGTAAATCCTATTCAATGGCCCAGCATTAATTCCTTATCTTCCCAAAATAGTCTTTGGAATTTGCAAAGGAAGAACAAGACCAAAGGCTGTATTTGAATGAGGGGTAAATTTTAAGGGGATTATCTTTAAGCAGGAGTTACTCTTAACAGAAGTTACCCTTGTTACTTTATTTTATTTGGTAATTATAGTGGTAAATTTAAAACTTATTTAAAGGAAAAATAATCTTGTTTGGTAACTATAAGTAGGGACAACTTGATATATTAATAATGTTGTGAAAATTATATTTTTTATTAAATCCATATAATATAAAGAATAAAAGTAAAATTTTATAAAACATAATTATTGAATACTATTCATCAATTAAAAAATAACAATATATATCTTATAATAATATTATATAATTTTTATAGATTTTTTTCATTATTATAATTTTAAAGAAACACTTGCATTCTAAGTGTAAGAAGTGAGATAAAGAAAAAATATATTTTTCATTTTTTTTAAATCTTAATAAATAAATAAAAATGTCAATACATCTTTTATAAAAATTCACAATTTGTCTGATGTGAAATATATAACATAATAGTCGAGTGCTCTAAGGGGCTTAGATCATAAAAAATAAAAAAATCCGTAGCCGTCATTGTGCATGCAATGATCGAACCATGTTGATTGGACGACCTTCGTTGTAAGATTTTACATATCAATTTATTAACATCACTATCTTTGTCGTAGCCGCCATCATCATCAAAACTTTAGTTAAATGGATAATTGAGATTGAAAATTTCAAGAGAGATTTTATCATTCAATTATTATGATATGTAATAACTCAGTTTCGATTTGCTATAGACTCTAATAGTTTTTGTTAGTGTGTGTAAAATTTTATTTATTTATAATTACTTTTCAAAATATATTTCTCAATTTAATTCTATTATACAATATAAAATGAAACTTTTGGAGATAAAAAATCATTTGAAGTTATTAATTTTTAAATAATTTAAAATATAACTTTTTCAATTCAATTAACATAGACTATGCAATTTCTTTTAAATTATAATTTTAGGTCATTAGATATCAAAATATTTTTGCTCTATAGAGGTAAAGAAGAGGTAAAGAGGGGTAAGGGTTTCCTGAAAACCCCTATACTTCAAAGGGTTTTCAAAAATGATTATGGAGGGATAAAAAATTGAATTTTTACCCAAATTCTTCCACTACCATATTATATATATATATATATATATATATATATATATATATATATATATATATATATATTCAGTACTATTTTTTGGCAACTTTAATTTGAATAAGTTATAACTGCCTTTTGGAGCCTATGTGATATTTTATTTTAACAATGTGATCATATGCAAATCATTTATACTTAATGACTAGGCCATGAACATAATATGAAGTGCGGAACAAATTTTTATAAAATTCATGTTCTCAAATAAATGTAATATTATTTTTTTAATTTTAAAATTCTAATGTCCATTTCCAAAAATGCATCAAATAGAAAATTCTAACAGTTGTAATTTGTTCAGTTGTAAAATTTGTTTAGAATTCAAAATTCTAAAAAAGAATTTATACCAAACATGCTCAAGGTACTGCTGTTATACTTTCTTCATATCATTTTATTACTTTATATATATATATATATAAGAAAGAAATACATATGCTTATTTAGAGGTGTAATTCATCGATCCAATTTTGTCTCTCTTATTTTTTTTTTATAATCAAAGTATTCAAAGGTCTCACTTGTATTTGGACGGGAGACATTTTAACCTGATTAGTCCGTGGAACATGTGCAAGTCTCACAATCCCACACAGATCAGATTAGCAACTACGAGAGTGTCTTAGAAAGGTATTGAACGTGAATCGAACTAAATACTTCCTTTTATAAGGAGAATTTTTTAACCGTCAGACTAACCCCCTCTTGAATTTTTATTTCTTCTATTTCGGTGTCATTTGAGTTTATTCGAATCAGAATGCAATGACTTTTGCTCGATGTAAAGTTTGCACCATGTAATAGCATTAGATCATTTTGTGAATTTAAGGAAACTGAATGTTGTCATGATTATGAATGGGTAAAGTTGCTGATGGCCAGAGCTCTTGGTGGTTATTGGAATTTGAAATTTATGCCAGCAACTTTCAGCTAGTAAGTACAAGAGCAAGTATTGAATTGCTGGCTTGAACTGATGGTGATGACAATATTCCAAATTAAAATGGGTCAATGACCAACCTATTCTAAACATGACCTAAACTTACTTAAAAGGTCAAATCCAAATAATGTGAAAATAGCTAGCCAATGAGAATGATATATCCATGCAGTGGGGGTTCCTGGACCCAATTTGTTGGGTTATCAAAATCCTGCAGTTGGAGTTTCAAATTGTCCTTTTATCTTAAAAAATACATAAACTACAGACTGAACACCTGATTGATGTTCAAGATTAATATACGTTCTCTTGCTGAAAAACAAGCAATAAAAGTAGGTTGATCGTCTGGGCACCAACTGTTCAATAAAGGGGTTCTAGGCACCAACCATTTCCCTGCTAATTTAAAGAACATCACCAAGATTCTAAATATTAAGGCTGCGTCTCGACGAGGGATAAATTGATTCAGGGTAATCTTGAGTGGGATGACTCTTGAATTGAGATTACCCTTATCTTGTTTGGTAATTGTAGTGGTAAAGTAAAAACTCACTCTAAGGGTAAAAAATCTTATTTTATAACTAAAAGTAAGGATAATCTGATATATTTATTTTTTTTGGAGAAATTTTATAAAATATAATTATTAAATAATATTCATGAAGTAAATCCTAATAATATAACTTATAATAATATTATCTATTTCTATAAATTATTTTTTATAATTATAATTTAAAATGAGCATTTGCATTCTAACATTAAAAAAATAAATAAAGATTAAAGATTTTTTTATATTATTATTTTAAATCCCAATAAATGAATAAAAAATATCCACATATCTCTTCATAAAAATGTATGATTTTTATTTTTATATTATATGAATTTAATAAAAATATTAATTCTCATAAAATTGTTAATATGTCAGGTTATCATTGTCTACAGTTACCCCTACTCAAGGGTAACTCCCGTAAAATTTACCCCTCATCCAAATGCATCAAACACATTTTTAAAATAATCTTTCAACAGAATAAATTGCTAATTACCTCAAAAGAGATTACTATGAACTTCAAACTCTTTCGGAGTTTCGAGACCCTATCGAAATTTTGGCAGAATCACCTCTTAAAAATAGGATATTTGGACAATTATGTTTCATAAAAAAATAATTTTTAATTTTTATATTATATAGATTTAATAAAAATTATTAATATGCTAGATTACCCCTGTTTACAGTTACCCGTACTCGAGAGTAACCCCCGTAAAATTTACCCCTCACTCAAATGCATCATACTGAAAATGTTGACACATTTTTTAAATAGACTTCCAACAAAATAAATTGTTAATTACTCAGAAAGAGATTATCATGAACCTCAAATTCTTTTGGAGTTTCGAGACCTTATCGGAATTTCGACAAAATCACCCCTCAAAAATAGGATATTTTGACAATTATGTTTCATAAAAATTTATTTTTATTATTTATATTAGATAGATTTAATAAAAAATATTAATTCTCATAAATTATTAATATGTCAGTTACCCCTACTTACAGTTACCCCTACTCAAGGGTAACCCACGTAAAACTTACCCCTCATCCAAATATATCATGTTGAAAATGTTAACACTTTTTAAAATAAATTTAAAAAAATTAAATTGCTAATTACTTGAAATATATTATTTTTTAATTATATAATATATTTTTTTGAAAGATGTTAATTTTATAATATATAATTGATAAAGAGAGGAAGACGAGGGGTGTTGAGGGGTAGGGTATTGTGAATGCCCCAACCTCCAAAGGGGTATCTAAAAATGGAATGAGGGTAAATTTTCAAATTTTTACCCTCACTCTATTGTTACCAACGAGGGGTAACTGGGGGTTGCCCCCTCTTACCCTCCATCTAAACGTAGCCTAAATTTAAAATCTATTTGAGCTTTTGTTGTCATTCAATCTAATAGTAATGAAGTTCTCATCAATTATTTTATCCATTTCATGATTTTCAATCAGATGGATAGAAATTTAGTGAACAGCTGAAATTTGGCGGTCCATGTATTAGGGTACTGATCCTCCCATAGGTATTTTGTATAAATTGACGCGGGTTTTAGTGTATTACCAATTTTACCCTTTGCATGAACAATGAAATCCTATCTAGCCGATTTACTGTTCATGCGAATTTCGGCTAGCCGATTTTACTGTTCATGTGAATTTCGGCTAGTCGGTTTTATTGCTTATGCGAATTTTGGCTAGCCGATTTTATTAATCATACGAATTTCGCCGAGCCGATTTACTGTTCATGTAAATTTTAACTAGCCGATTTTACTGTTCATACTAAGGGTAAAATTGACAATACACGAAAATCCGTGTCTTTTTCAACAAATCTCCGGTGAGAGGATCGCTACCTCATGTATTAAGATCATATTTCATTTGATGACTAATACTTTTTCTCATTCAATGAATCATATATCCCCATCTATGCCACTTGTCATTCTCTCATACATGAATGCATTGGTTAAATACTTTGTGCATCAATCTACTCGATGTGCATGAGAAGTATTGCTAGATCACCAGATATTTAGGAAATAACAGGGAGTCGTACAAATGGAAATTAAGAAATGAACATTCTGATCATTTTTATGCAGTTAAAGGGGAATCATATTCTTGTAATGGTGGAATTCATTGTTAGTGAAGCTTATTGAGCCATGACAACTGAGATACAATTTTTTTTCAATTATATCTGCAATTAACCTAGGGTAAGAGTTTTACTTCATGTCAAGACATGGAAGCCGGAGAACTGGACTAAAGGAATCTAATTGTTTACACAAAACAGAAGAAAATGTTCAACGGGGTTCGGACGCTTCGACCCTAATAAGTGAGTCCAGTTGGCTTGTCATACAGGCTAAAAAATAAGCCAAAACCCAATCCATTAATCACATGTACATGTTTGCCGTTTATTTAGGCAGGAATTAGCGGGGTGATTCTAATCAAATGTCTAAAATTGTTTATGAAGTTATTTTTTTTATGACTATAGTGTCCAAGCCTCTTAGATTATCCGACTAATCCTCATGGCATATGCAAACTTCTCTATTCACATACTGTGTAACTTTATAAGGAGTGGTCGTTTAGAGTGAAATTGGAATCGAACTCAAGACTATCGCTTCTTGAGGCAAATTTTTGATCATTACTCCACTTTGAATTGAGCTAATTTTCTTTTTAGTGGTCTAAATCTCAAGCTATGGTCCTCATAATACATCATGAAATTTCATACTAGAATGAATCTTGACTTATAATATCTATAATTGCATATCCAATTCAACCAAGAGAATCAAGGCCAGCGATCCTCCCACAGACATTTTGTGTATATGGACATGGGTTTTACCGTGTTGCTTAATTTGTCCTCCACCTACCGTATCAAAGAAAATGAACAGTGCAAATCGACTCGCCAAAATTTATGAACAGTGCAAACCGGCTCTCCAAAATTCATGAACAGTGCAATTGGCTCGTCAAAATTCATAAACGGTGCAAATCGACTCGCCGAAATTCACATAAACAGTAAAAATCAGCCCATCGACATTTTACTGTTAATGTGAAGGGTAAAATCGAGAATACAGTAAAACCCGTGTCGTTAAACACAAAATACGCATGCGAGGATTGTTGGCCGAGAATCAAATAGAAAGTCCAACATAAAGAGAAGTCCATGTCTAACAATTGTTGTGATTAGACAATATATATAATACTTGGCCTTAATCAACAATCCATGTGGCTGAGGCTGCTCCTTCCAACACTAAGGACAGTTTCCCTACACTGTAGACAATCAATGCTGCTTTAGAACAATAAACCATCTATCACAGACATTAGATTGTTGGTTGTATGAAGTATGGCCAACAGTTCACACCATCACCAATATCACCATTGAAGCTTTATCCCAACAGTAGAAGGCCATCAATGTTGGTGGGATGCTTCAAAATGAGATCTAAACTAACATTTTTTATGGGATTGGTATAAAATGAGTTTTGAATATGTTGTAGGTTGGGGCTGGCCAAAAAATTTCAGTTGATAATTCAGACATTCTTGGCCAAAATTCTGATATGCATTATATATACATATAGGTATATATGAGAACATTTTAAAAATTTTTTACTGTAGTCAATACTCCATTCTACATTATAAAAACCGTCAAAATGATCGGAAAGTAATCTTGAAAAAAGTGTTGACACCCATATGACCCAGGTCATATGAACACCTACCATTGGTCCAAGAAATTGGATGCAATTTTTTTTTTTTTCATTTCTATTAAACCCAGTGTACTTAATACCAGTCCAATATATATATATATATATATATACGGTTCAACCGCACACTCTATAAAATGCTCTCATAGTCAGAACTCTGCTTATAATCACCGGGTTGAGTGGGTTTTAAAAAATGCATGCGTATATAGTACTTGTCAAAATTTAATGGCTTAGCCAGACCTGAAGTTCAAGCACAATTTTATCAAGTTAAATACATGGCTTTAGTTATTCCATTAAACTGATTTTTTGTAAAAACTATATATAAACATAAATCTTTTGAACCCACCTAACCTTCTGATCAAAGATGGACTCCACTAGAAACTCTCACCTGAGAGCACTTTTATAGGGTGTATTGCTAAACATCCAACATCAACTATTTCAATGTTAATTGGGCCTCAACCAAAATATTTTAGCTGAGATTTCAAATATTGCTAATTTTTTTTTTTCCCGATCGACGGGTCATCTATGTATAAATAGGGAAATGAGCTTATGCATCGATGGAACTTGACAAATCCAAGTAAGTTGCAGCTAATACAGCTGGACACTTGGATCTAATTATGGATGCTAAAGTTAGTCAAATCTAAGTTGGATTTGTCAAGAACCAACATTAGTTGGATCTCACTTGGTTGTCTTTAGTAGGTTTGCTAAAATTTGACTTGAACCGGATATCCGAATCAAATCTGAACATGTTAATTGCTATGGATTTAAAGTTTTGTGACCCAAACTCAAAATAGATTAAAACTGACTAATCTATTTAATAAATAAGTACAAAATGGATTGAGAGTTCCTGACTAAAATCCAAAAATGACCTGACCTAACCAACCCATTGCTAGGTTTACTTTGAAATAAATTTGATAAAATTTGACTTTACTCGATTATCTGAACTGAACCTGAGCATTTTAAATAGGTATGATTTTAAAATTTTGTGAATTTAAACTCGAAATAGACTTGAATCGACTAACTCATTTGATAAACAAGTAATGAATTGAAGCAGGGGTACAGATATCGGTTTTTCAGTACCGATCTATATCAGCTGATACGTATTGTATCAGCTGTACGAACTACTTCTCGACCTGATATAGCTGATATATCGGATGATATATATCAGTCTGATATCGGCCGAGAAGTATAATATCGGTCTTTTTTTTTTAAAACAAAATCAAAACAGTGGTGGAACCGGGTCAATATCTCGGCCGATATTTATGTTTTCAAATTTTTTTCTGAAAAAAACAGTTTCCTTTTGGATTTTTATTTATTTTTTAATTCAGAAAAAATAAAATAATAAAAAATATTGATATTTACGAAAAGAAGCAAGAGAGGAGAGAGAAATTTATCAGCCAATATATTGACAAGGCCGAATTTTCGACCCCTGAACATTGTTGACCCCACCTATTGCGAATCTAGTCTTGAGTTCCATTAGAGCACAAGCCTTGGCTGATAAGAAAGAGAATTGATAAGGATATTGATATTTTTGTTAACAAGAAATACTAGTAAATCTTTTCATCACTAAATGAATAAAAACATAAGTTTGATGTTTTTTTTACGAAATATCAATGTCCCCTCAATTCTCCTACGGCTCAATAAGCTTGAACTTATTGATGTCATTTCATCTCCTCGTGCGATCATTTCGCAGCTTGTAGCACAATTGCAGTGGCTGGTTGTCCATTTTTCACCATTACATTTTACACCACAGGCCCCCAGTTGATGGTTCTTTTCTTGGTTTAATCAGCATTCCACACCAGGGTTTGAAAATTTGGCTCCTCCTAATTTTCAGCCGAGATTTTTCTCTCTCTTCAATTTTTTTTTTTTTAAATCTTGGTGGCTTTTTTTTTTGAAAAAATTCATTTAAAAAAATAAAAAATGTCTTTAACAACATAAATATTGGCCGATATCTAGGCCGATATTCGTCTGTATCAGGACGAATATCTGCCAAGATATCGACCGGACCCAAGACCGATATTTAAAAAAAAAAATTGGCCGATTTTTTTATCTTAGTCATCGAAATTCCGAGATATCTCGGCTGATACGCACAGTATCGACTGAGATTTCGACCCCTCTTAATCCACACACAAGTGCAGCCTCATTGACATGTTAGTTTCTCTTGGATTGTTAGACTTCAATATATCTCAAAAACACATTATGATGTCAAACTTAGATTACATAAATTAAATCTTGATATTCAAATTTAAAAATCTTAATTTATAAAATATTTTATATTAACAAGTGCGCTAACTAAAATGATCCATCGACCACTTACGGTAATATAACTACTAAGTACTAACTAATTTTTCACATATTTAAAACCATAGAAGAAATCTGAACAGCACCTTGCCCCATTGGTCAGGCATTAGGATGGTACTAAAACTCATTTTGATTCGGCCAACTAAGTAAAAAACTAAGCAACATAAGGGAAAATTTAGGGTTGAAACTTGAGTAGGTCCAATATAACTTATGTCAAAATTTATTAAATCTGATGTGACTCAATCTAAATAGTTGATCTGAATTATTCAATCTGATTTAATTCAAATTTTTAATCTAAGTCCAACTAAATTCTATTTTATAACTCGGTGCAGGTCGAGTTGGAGTTGAATTGATTTTAAATTTCTTAAATCAACTCGATTCAAATTTTATTTTATTTTATTTTTAACCCAACTCAAATTGAAATATACAAATATATACTCCAAGCCTATTGATTTATCGTGTCAGATCATGCGGGCCATCCTTTTTATTTTTCTATTATGTATTCTTCTCTTTTTATTCACAATTTCTTTTATAATTTCAACATAACAGTTTTTTCCTGTGAAGAGTTCTTATGAAATTTTCTTGCAAACTTATTTCATTTTTTATTTTATATTTTACGAAACGTCGAATTGCCGGCTGTGCTCACCCCTCTTAATAAAATAATATCATAGTCAAAGTATTTACACACAAACAATTTAAATTCCTCATAAATAAAAATATTTTTTCAACCGCCTTAAAATAGAAGCATAAAATTGCATAAAATCATAGAGACACTTTTGTTTGGGAAAGCTGATTGTTTAGAAGGAGAAGCATGAAATTGAAAAGATCAATTACCTCCTCCGATCAAACGGCCAGGATCTACGGTGGGTCCACAAGGCGAAAACCCGTAGAAAATTTTAGGACTTCTTAATTTCTTCTTCTCTGTTAAAGTTTGCTTCGATGTGAGCATGACTGTCTCGGTGATTCTCCAGTAAATTCAATTTCCGTCAGCTCTCCGTCATCTCTATTTTCAACTCATCTCTATTTTCAACTATTACACAAGATTGAAGGGACTCCAGGTTTGGAAAAATCCCCAGAAAGGTCTCTCTGTTTTGTTGATTTAAGTATCTCTGAAAGTTGCATCATGTGTGGACTGATTTCAGGGAATATGAAACGACTTCCAAATGGGTTCTGATGCACGTTCCCTGAAACATTTTTTTAATAAACCAGATAGCTAAAACAGTATGTTTCCTGAATTAGTTCGGAATAGTAAAGCAGATCTTTTGGATTTTACTTTTCTTCTGGATCAAAGTAGCCGTTGTAGAATTTTGACAAGTTTTGGGAATTACAGTTGTTGAAATTCGATTTATTTGTTGGTATTTCCTTGGAGCTGGGTTGGAGGGGGAGCAGCTGTCTACATGACACGTGGGATGTTGAAGGAAGGTGGGTCTCCCACCAATAGGAAGAGGACGGTGTGGATGTTCTAGTGGTGTGATGTAGAATCATCACTTTACATCAGACAGCTGCAGTTGTGAATTAAGATTAATTAAAACGTTCGCAGTCTCCTCTTTGTGTTCGTGAGCCCTGCTTTTCCATTTGCATCCCACATGTTATTTACAACAGCTATTTCCTACAGTTAACTACCAAATGCTCCCTGATGTGTCTGGCCTCATTTTCTTGTTTGTTCTTGTTCCCAACTCTAATATGGATGACTAGATATGAAATTATGTAGAATATAAGATGGGCCAAATTGGGCTTATCATATCATTCCAACGCTTCACTGATGACGAGGGGTACAAAAATCGCCTTTACTGAGATATCGGTGTCTCGGCCAACATCTCGGTATCTCGGATCTCAGCCGAGATATCGGCCGATCTCGGCCGATCTCTCTCTCTCCTAAATTTTTTTAGACAAATATTGGCCATATAAATGTGTATAGGCCGATATCGGTGAGATCTCGGCCATATCGCTCGACCGATATGTACAATATCGGTCGAGATTTATACCCCTGCTGTTGACTGTTGAGCTTTAAAGTTAGAACAAATTTTTTTTTTAATAAAGGTTCGATTTATTCACGCAAAGAGACAAAAAAAAAGGCCGAAACAGATAAACAACAAGAAACACTCAAAGCCCGGCCTGAGAGAAAATGGCTAGCCAAAACAGGCCACGCCAAACAGCATAGGCCCAGAACCCAGAGGAAAATAACCCAGTTCCAGGCCCAACATGAGCCCGGAATGGCCACAAAAAGCACGACGATCACGCCAGACCCATAGCAATAGTGAGCAACATGCCTGTCCCACTAGAAAATAGGGACAAGTCACCAGGAAAAATAGAGAATTGAGAGATTAGGCTTTGAGGCATAATTGCGAATGAACCCATGGGGCATTGTAGACGATCCAAGAGGCAGTTAACAGCAGGAATGTGGATGAAGGAATTCCAATGTGGCAAACCACGAGAGAGAATTCTCAGATGATCAGTGCTACTAGATAACAGTCCCTTGAGCATGGCATTGTTATGTAGGAGAGCTTGCAGACGTAACTGGATGCATAAAAGGAAACTAGGAGCATCATGCAGGTCCTCTAGTTGATGACGAAGAATCCCAGCAATAAAGTTAGAACATTGGATAAATTTTACACCTATATCTTATCTAATAGGGATGATGAATGAGATAGATGATGGTCTAAGCTGTATTTGAATCCAGATGGATGAATAGACTGTGGAACATTTCAGATTGATGACAATGGGTCCCAACTATAAGCCATGCACTGTTTTTTTCCTACATTTGCCATTTTATCGGTGGATTGCATTCTTGTGTTTGGATGGCTTCAATCATTGTTTTTGAATGTTGTCGAATAGTGCTAATTGTAGAATCTTGATTTGCTTGTCACTTGTATGTGTTGTTCATATTAGGGAGGTTAGGTGTGTTCTCTAATTTTTTGACATTGTTTGTGATCTTTGAGTGTATAGGTAACTCCCCATAGTGGGTTTGAGATTGTCAGCTAAGTTTCTTGTGTACGGCTGTGTGCTGGAATCTAACATCTAGTATGAGAAAGTTGCGCTCAACTTAGCAAGTTCAAAATATAGTATTAATTAATTTGGCATAATATTTGAATACATTTTAAATAAAATACCAACATTTGAAAACTAATAACAATATTAAATCAATGTGCAAATTTTACTTAAAAGAATAAAAAAATAATCACCTCACTATTATGTTAGATACAGAAGAAGATAAGGTTTGTAATATTCTGTCATCATGAAAAACAACACTGACATTATGAAGAATACATGACAAACCCAAAGCTGAGATGAGTCTAACGTGAGGAAATTGTCCATTTCAAAGAGTGCATATAACATAGATTCTTGGGAAGTTAAATTGCAAAAGTAGATAAGTTTCTTTCTTTAGCTGAGATTCTCATGAGCATTTCTTGGCCATATCGATAGCTTGGCTTTTGATTATTGTGCAATGAGTGGAAATTTTCTCACCTTCCATTTTATCCTAATTGGCTGATTAGATTTTATGGAACAAAGAAATAGATTAATAAATTAATAATTGATTTATTAATTTACTGTGTATGCAAAGTTCCTCCAGCATCTATTGTGGAACAATAAGATCTATGTCAGAATTTTCTGCCTGTTAGCTTTTTAAATGTTTGAAATCTCAAGCAACTCTCACTTGAAGACAATGCAATTTCAAGTTTACTTGACTGATTATAGTTGTCTATTGAGCTTTTCATGTTTTGGCATGTCTTATGGGCATTATTATAAAAATTTGGGTTCTGATGCATTATTTGTTCATTAATATTTGATGGCCAAATAAGTCAGTTAACAATGGGACACGAAAGGAGTCCAAAAGGGGTGCAAAATGCATGCATTAGAAGCAACATGTGATTTTATTTATTTATTTTTAACATTTGCAAAGTGGTGGTTTCTACACTAATCTAACCTGAAAGACAAGAATATGGGGAAGGGAAAGGTGAAACACTGCGGTAGTGGACAATGATAGCCATGTTCTGATGGAGTCACAGTGAAGAACTGTTATTTTGTGGCTCACAAAAAACTAGAACTTGCTTATATGTATTTGCTTGTCACTATTTCCTATTTTCCTTATAACAAAATAAAAGAAGCTATTCTAACACAACAGGATTTATATAAAAACACTGATATATTACAATTCCTTCTTCAATAGAGAGAGAAGTGGGGGTCCCCTTAAATATTTGATCATCTTTATTTCATCTAATAATTGCCCCATTACACGCACTTATAACTTCGTACTGTAGAACTCTTAAAAAATCATTATCATCATAATCATCATCATCATCATCAAAACAATTTATCCTATCTGTTTATGAGTTGGCTATTTTTTTTTTTTTTTTCAATGGGCCAATTGCATATTTGACACCCATATGACTAGAAACCATACATTTATGGTTGCAATATGAGCACGTGAGCACTTATCAACCTATGTATGGCTCTTAAAAGAATCCTATAACAATTGGGTTTCTAATGCTCAGCAACAGAGATTCATAAGAACCTGCTCCAAAACATACTTATCCTTTAGAACACACTATTTAAGTATTTATATTTCATGGCTTGCACAAAAGTAGAACTTCCTTGCCTATATGTATTTGCTCATCACTATTCCTGTTAGAGCCCCGGTTTATCCATGTCTCTTTGTTGTGAATTTCGTAACAAGTGTGAAGACCTTGGCTTTGGATGAACGAATTGGAGAACGCTTGAAGACCCTGAAGATATTTTGATCGTTGAGGATCTCTTTGGTGTTGTGGCAACCAAACAGGTAAAACAGACTCTAATGACCTTTGGTTGGGTTCTCAAATTATTAATACTTAAATGTTAAAATTAATCTAGGCCCAAACCTGAAGCCCATGTGCGGAAAGGCGCAAAAATCCAAAGCCCTATGCATATAGTCACATTTTGCTGGGTTCGACTGGTCGAACAAGGCTCGACAAGTCGATCAACTTAACGTATTATTCAGATTTTGATTTTTGGTGCCATCTGTGGTCGACCAGTCGACCATGATCGACTAGTCAAAGAACCTGAGCTTTTTGTGTATCTGCTCGACCAGTTGAGAGACATGTTTCATTATGGAGCCTTTACCGTATTGTGTCTCTTGGGATCGACTAGTCGACCCTCTTTGACTGGTCGAGGAGCCTTCATGGAAAACTAATTTTCAACCCATCGAAAATACTTGACATGTCGAGGCCACCCATGTTTTAAACACGTCATCCAAGTGTTTTCGACCTGTCAAGAAACTCTCCCTTCTGTGCCTCGACATGTCAAGGAGCGTAGATTGATCCATTGTGTTCTAGCCGTTGTAATTTTTCTTATATATACGGATCAACTTCAATGGGGGATTAACGAGTGAAATTAAGAAAAGAAAAGAGAGAGATTAAGAGAAAAAAAGAGGCATCTAAAACCCTCGATCTAGGAAACACTCTTCCCTCACATCCATTCTACCGATCCTCTATCAAGAAACTCTCCCTTCTGTGCCTCGACATGTCAAGGAGCGTAGATTGATCCATTGTGTTCTAGCCGTTGTAATTTTTCTTATATAGACGGATCAACTTTAATGGGGGATTAATGATGAAATTAAGAAAAGAAAAGAGAGAGATTAAGAGAAAAAGAGAGGCATCTAAAACCCTAGATCTAGGAAACACTCTTCCCTCACATCCATTCTACCGATCCTCTGCTATGAAACAGTAACATCTAATGAAAAGGGGTTAATGGGGGACTCTAGTCACATATCCTAGCTAGGTTGAGGTTGCCCACATCGGAAGGTCTGAAGCAAAAATCACTGGAGCGTGCAACCTACACCTTTTGAAGAACACATCAGAAGATCAGCACAAGACCCAAAGGCAACTGTTCTTCCTTTTCACTTTTATTTCTCAATCTTGTAAGGTGGATTAGATTTTGTGAATCGAACTACCATAAAAAATAGGTGTCAAGGAGTAGACCTCGGTAGTCGAACCTTTCAAAATCTAGGTGTGTATTGATAGGGTATTTTTACCCTTTCATAGTGTGTTTTGGATAGCCCAATGTTGGGTGAGTCCAACAGTGGATGTAGGTTCAGGTGAACCGAACCACTATATATCGTTGTGCATGAGTGGTTTGATTAGATGGTTTGTTTATCTTTAGTTGCGCGCGCGCACACACGTGTTTATTTTTCGCTGTATATAGCTTGATCACATATTTTGGATAAATTGGAATACCTCGTGGTTGATAATTTAATTTGGAAAATAAATTAAAATTGATTTAAGGTTATTAATTAAAATTGGAGTCGGACTTTCAATTCCCTTAAGCGCAACAATACAAAAATAAGCTATTTTTTTTAAGACCAAGGTGTCCAGGCCTCTTGGAGAACCTGACTAATCCTTGGGGCATGTGCAAACCTCCCTATCCACACATACCGGGTAACACTATGGGGAGTGGCCCTTTTTGTGTTGAGAGTGACTTGAACCCAAGACCTCCCACTTGAAATAAGCTATTTTAACTTGACCTTATATAGAATTACTAGTATATTATACTTTTTATTTGTTCCATTAGGTTGGAATTGTTCTAAGGGAACACTGCCAATTTAGAGTTTTCAAAGCCTCAGTAGATGATAGGGCCTTGTTGATCAATGCTCTTTTACAAGGTTCTCAGACAACAGAGATGGGGGCTGTCATTGAAATAAGAAACCAAGGCTAGCTGGTAATACATAACCACTGAGGCTATAAGACATTGAGTATAGTGTCAAAAAGGTTGCTCAATGCACATGAACTGTTGTTGAAGTTTACTCCAAGGATCATTAGTAAGGTCTTCAGTAAAACCTGAGTGAGATGAAAAAGTTTTCAAGAGTCTGTGCAGTCAGACTTATGAAGTGACTCAAATGGTTGTTGGGAAGTTACCCGGTGGTTCTTGCAAAGAGTGACTTGGTTGATTGTGAATAATTTCCAGTACAAGGGAGTTTAGCGGTCTAACAACTGAATTGTGAATAACTTGCATGTGATACTTTGGTTGTGGATAATTGTTAGATCTAACAACATGTTCTTTTTTCTTGGCTAAATTCAATTTGTGTTGTTAGACATAAAAACCTTGTTGGTGTTTGCCTGGGTGACACATGTCAAATGCATGGGATTTTGTAATTTTAATTTCATTGTCTTTTTAGTGATTGGTGGTGGTGTTCCTAATCTTTTTTAGGGTAAAGATTATTAAAAGCTTTCAGCACCAGAATATCTTTATGGCATACATACCTCCACACAAGAGGCATTTAAAGGATGGAGAGAGGCCAGTCCCTACTCCCTCATCACTCCTTCCCCATTTGGAGAGAAATTTAAATCCACGATCCTCATCTAATTCATTGAGAAGGAAAGATCAACATTCATCCCAAGGTGGGAAGATTGTTTATTCGAAGAGTTCCGTTTCTAGATGGTGGGCAGTTTGTTTAACTGATGATGGTCATTTTCCGAGCTTGGTTCAGTTGGAGGAGATTTCTTGTGAACCCTTTGAGAGGAGAAGGGGTGAAAAACCACTAGCTTTAGTGTGTCACCAACCATCAGAAGGTTTCTACTTTATATTCATGAGAAAGTTATTAATTTTTGGTTTATTTTTGTGCTATCTGAATTGAGAGGTGTGCAATTTAAATGCTAAGTTTTATTGTGCTTTGCTAGCAGCCGTTGAAGTGATAGAGAGCTTTTCAAATAGGCCATGGCTATCTATAGTGGAGATGATTTGTGATGACCTAGGCACTTGTTTTCAAAATGTGATGACTGAAATGCTCTCTCAAGAATCTGAGGTAGTGAAACCCTCTATTGTTGCTCGATTTGGAAAAATTCTCTTTGATGGGTAAGATTTCCCTTGCTACAGACTTTTTTGGTTGCCTTTCCTCATATAGGGAGCATTTTTTTTTTCCCCCTTTTTGTTTTAAAGTTTTTGTTCTCTTTTTGACTGGTTTGACCATTATGGACATAAATCTATGAATTCACTGGCAATTTAGTTGTTCTATGCTAGCATCATATCATGGGTTTTGTTTTTATATTGGTGAAGTTCATCTTTCGATGAAGTCAGTCTTTTATTTTTAACAGTACGGAATAATAATAATAATATATGGTTATTCTTTTGCTTAAATAGTAACCTGAGTTGGAGCTTGGAATGTGTGCAACCTTTTCTTGATCATCTTCCTTTGTAATCATTTTACTGGATTTTGAGACACTATATTTTTTTGTGGTGGTTGGATATTGTTAGTATTAGCTATACCTAGCCGTGAAGACCCATTCCACAAAATTGGTTTTGGATTGTATGTAGTTGGATAAACTGTGTTAATTTAAGAGGGTCGTAGTGATCTTGCCAATATAAGTCGATTCAGATGTGTGCTACCAATGATGTCATTTTTATCCAAAGAAGTTATATTGAATGATATCAGCCAGATGATATTTTTTCTAATAGGTAGTGGGTCAATTCATCCTACAATACTGTAATATGATTGTATTGGTGGCACCATAACACTGGCCCAGATAGGTGAGAATAGGTTCAATTAAAGAAAAGTTCAAGAAGAAAGCTTTGCAGGAAGAGTTTATATGGAATCAAAGATCCGAAATGAGATGGATTAGAGGAGACAGAAATATGCATTTCTCCATGGAATGGCAAGCGTGATGTTCCGAAATAACTTCATTGAGAACTTACAGATGATGAGATGGTGGAAGATAAAGATTTGATTAGTGAGGAAATTGTTAAGTATTTTAAAGATTTAAATAGTTTTGATCACCCAGATAGACCAATGGCCAATGAACTTATCTTTTGGCAGCTGAATGTGAAACTTAGTTCTAAATTAGAGGAGCGATTTTTTGAAAAAGATTTTTTTTAATGGTATTTTCTGAAAAAGACATTAAGAACGCAGTTTCGTATTGAGGGGAAAACTGTGCTCTTGGTCCTGATGGGTTTTCGATTACCTTTTTTAAACAGCTTTGGGAGGTGGTGAAAAGGTGATATTCTGTATTCATGGGGGCGTTTTTTGAGCGAGCCATTATCTCCAAGGGTTTGGGAGTTTCATTTAATGTTCTTCCCAAAGAAATCAGGTTCTATCCATTGAGGGGATTACAGATTGACAAGTCTAAGAGGGAACCCTTACAAGATCTTGGCGAAGGTATTGGTGAACCTTCGTCTGAGAAAAGGTTCTTCCTTTGTTGATTTCAGAGACACAAAGTGCCTTTTTTGGAGGGGAGTCAGATTTTGGATTCAGTTGTAGTAGTTCACAAAGCTTAGATTCTAAATATAAATTGGGAAGCCGAGTGGTTGTATGCAAGTGAGATTTTCAAAACTGCTTATGAAGGATTAAACTGGGGATTCCTAATATCTGTGATGGAGAAATTGGAATTTGGTGATAGATGGATAGGTTGGATGAAACCTAGTGTATCTACTCATTTATCTTAGTTAATGGCAGCCCAAAAGGTTTTTTGGGGATAGGCAGGGTGTAAGACAAGGTGACCCTCTCTCTCCTTTTCTATATGCGCTGGTGGTTGACAGCCTACATTTGATGCTTTAGGCCACAAAGGGCAGAGATTTAATCCATGGATTCCATATCGAGCATTTGGATATGGACGTTTCTCACTTTCAGTATGCTGATAATACAATTTTGTTCTTGAATGTGGAATTGGACGGGCTCCACAGCATGGTAACTATTCTTTGATGGTTTGACGCTTGCTTAGGTCTAAAGATCGATTTTCAGAAAAATGAACTAACGGGTGTCAAAATTAGTCTTCAAGCTATGATGGAGTTGGCTAGAGTACAGGCTGTAGAGTCTCTAGTTTCCCTATCACATGCCTTGGGAGGGCCTTTGTTTGTGGGTGAACTCCAAAAGGTCTTGTGCAATCCGGTGGTGGAAAAGTTTAAAAGGTGTTTCTCGGTTTGGAAAGGTACACACGCACACCTCTCTTTGGCTGGTGGACTCACAACCATCAAATCTATGTTGGCCAATCTCTCCCCCCCACCCCCACCCCTGACTCCCCTACCCCCCACCCCCACACACAATCCCCGCCTGCACGCCCCCCACACCCCCCCCCCCCACCCCCCCCCCCCCCCTCTCTTATTTCTTTGCAGTTTACTGGTGTCCTGCTGCAGTTCTCAATAAATTAGAAAGAATACAGTGCATATTCATACACAATTTCAGCAAAAGCCAGGCCTCATGGAGAGGAAAGTATCGGTGGACGAATCACTCTGTTCTAAATGCTCTTCCTGTTTACTTTCTATCAGTGCTTAGTTGCCCAGAGAAAGTAAGTCAGTCGATGGAAAAGATGATGAGGACCTTTCTTTGGGGTAACCATGAGGACATGAAGAAATATGATCTTGTAAACTGGGATCAAGTTTGCCTTCCTATTACTGTTGGGGGGTTGGATGTGCGTCCAATTAACTGGTTATGTCCTTAGGTTTTTGGAAGTTTGTTTGCAGTACTATTTTGAAGGTTAGATGGGTTTTGAAGTCATGTTCTGGTTGGATATATGGGTGGGTGCCTCCCCGTTGACCAAAAGATTTCCTTGTATTTTCCAAATGTGTGCCAATGAAAGGGCCATGGGCAAGACTATATTGAGTGAAGGGATGGGAGGTGATATGGTGCCCCCAACTGCATAGAGACCTTGAAGACTGGGACAAGGAGGATTGGCTGGTGATGATATCTTATCAATTCTATCTTTGTTCGGGAGAAAGAGACGATAGAGGTTATGGGAGCCTAACAGATATGGAATTCTCTCTGCCTTATGGGGACTAGTGAGTCTCCTACGGTGTCCCCCTCGATCTGGAAGGTGACTACCCCCCACCTTCACGGGCAAAGTGTTTGGATGGTTGGCTAGAATGGCTAAAATTTTGACTATTGATCACCTCTCTAGCATAAGGATGCTGTTCATAAATTCATCTCGTCTCTGTTTGAATGATGTTGAAAGTGTAAACTATTTGTTACTTCATTGTAAGTTTTCTAGTTAGGTTTGACATTTCTTTATCTAGTTCTTTGGGAAGTTGCTTTGCATGCCTCTGGAAGTGCTTATCTACCGGTGATAAAAAAAATTCAGAAATCTCTGTGGAAGATATCAGTTCTACCCATCTTATGGTTTCTATGGCGAATAATAGAGTTCTTCGGGAATGAAGCCAAGAGAACCTCCGAAGTAATTTAGGTCATCAAGTTTAAAATGGCCTCTTGGTTGGTGGTAGATGGAAGCTTTAAAGGTATTAGCATCCTTGACATCATAAGAGGCTGGAAGGATGTGGGAGACTTCAGTAAGGTGAAATCTAAATCAGTTGACATGTGGATTTCTTTTATTCTGGGTCAGCTTGAGCTTAATTTCGACGGGAGTAGTGACGGAGTCAAAAGAATTGTTGGGTTTGGTGGCATCATTCACAATGCTATGGAATAGGACTTGCCTTTGTAACAGGTTCTATCCATTTTTGTCCATCAAATGAAGCAGATCTGTATGCACTCTGGAAAGGGTGAATGAGCTTGAAAGAATAGGCCAAGTGGGAGATATCATAGGAGGTGATTCATTTTCCTTTACCCAATGGACTAAAGGGATAAAATGTCAGTAGAGATTTTTGGACAGAGCAGAAGAAATTAGGATGATGCTTAAAAGGAAAGGATTCTGCATCTCCCATGTTGCCAGATCTGCTAGTATCAAAGTTGACAGATTGGCTAATGAGGGAGTTGGGCTCATTGATTAATCAGTCTCAATTTGGATGCTTTGTTCGCATCTTTATATGCCAGTTTTTGGGGCTCTCTCTCTCTCTCTCTTCAGGGGTGTGGCTGGGGAAAAGAATTATGCCAATGTTGGTGTTAGAAAGCGAAAGGTTATTATTATTATTGTTGTCATTATTGTTTGGTGCCTGCGAATTGTGTTGGGGTGTTTGGGTTTTATTTTAAGGGTCTAAAAGATTTTAATGGAGCAATGGTTGACATCAACACCTTGAAATGGTTCATGTACTGTTCTCAAATCAAATGTATGTAGGTAGATCCCTTTATCATTGTACCTCTTGGATATTTTATTTTCTTCAATTGAAGAATGAAAGGAATCAATTTTATTTTGGAACTATTGAAACCCATGCCTCTCTCTCTCTCTCTCTCTCTCCTCCCCTCCCTCCCTCCCTCCTCTCTCTCTCTCTCTCTCTAGAAGTACATTGTCTTCTTATGAAAAGAATTTTCTTGCTTGAAATGTGGTTGTGGTTTTGAACTTATGAACACTTTATGTATATATAGATACTCTCTAATTCAAAAAGAAAAAACAAAACCTTTTTATTTTCATTTAGTTACAACTTATAATTGTGGCTGCATCTATTGTCCTCTCACAAGAAAATGCAAGCTAACAACTTCCAACATCAATTATACTTCAATACAAGGGAGTTGGATATAAGTTCAAAACCCATACAAGTAGCGATCCCCCGTAAATTGGTTTGCACCAAAGTTAAGTGCAAACGGCTTGATGGTCCCACTTGAATCCACATGGATGGGTGGGTTTGAAAGGCTTTGGCTTGTGTATGGTGCTTATAATTTCATCTTGATTAGACAAGAGAAGTCATGTTTTTTAAGGACTTCAACATTTCACATTTATCTAATGGTAGAAATTCATTGGGTTAGATCAATGGACTTTAAAAAATCATATTAGTGTCAAACTGGGTATGAGTGCAACTCATGGGAGATAGGTGGGTATGAGGGGAAGAATGGATCCATTTGATCTACTATGGGCCCGGCAATTCAAAGTTTGTACCAAAGCTCATGCAAACTAGTTTGTGGGTGAACATTGTTATATATATATATCAGAAAGATAGAAAGGAAGACATACATACTGTGGCAAAGAGGAAAAACAAAAGAAAAAAAAAAAAACAAGTTGCAAAACAAATAACAAAGCACAAAAACAAAAGCCCTACACTCCATACACTCGATTATAGACACTCCATAAATGTTTCTCATCTTTCAACACCAACTTTTACCAAAAAGGCAGCAACACTATTAGTTAGCTTCTTGACCTGTTTAAAATGCGTTACTTTCTTTTTGTACGCTTTCCTAATATCCCTAGCTAGATGAACCAACCTCTAGGAGTCTAGGGTGTCCTTTTTCTATCCTTTTTCTACCACTTGCCCATGCTAAAGCATTCATATAATACCTTGCAACAATCAAATTATCCAACCCATACCTTTGCATAGTGGAAGAGGTCTTTTGATCCTCAAAAGTTCTGCCTCATTTGACCCTTTGATATCCACCAACTCAGAAAAATAAAATAATTTCCTCTTACAATTATGCACCGCCCCTCCTATATCTACAGGTCCCAGTTTTCCTTTGGTTGCTCCATCCACATTAAACTTGAAAAAACTGAGTTGTGGTATAATCCATCTCTACTTGATGACACCCTTGCTACTCGCCATCCTTCCCGCTCATACACCCATCCCAAGAATTAACAAGATCTGAAATAGGAACTACAAACTTTTTGCACAATGATAATCAACATACTAATCTCTACCTCGCTCCTTCGAATACCTCCCCTAAATCCATTGCCTCTCCTTCAACACTCCTCTAGTTCCTTTCCTTTCAAATAGGCCAAAAAATATGTCCAATACAAGACTTTATGCCACTCCTCGTTTCCCTATGAAAGCTCTCCCACTCCGGACCTCCACCACCCTCTCAATATTACCACTCAGGACCTAGTCAAACCCATAAAAGTTTTTCTTTTTTTAAATTTGAGCTGGTAACCAAAATGATTTCATTAAAATAAGCTTAAAGGTATAACCAAAATGATTTCATTAAAATAAGCATAAAGGTACATAGAAGTTTAAAAGGAAGAGAAAAGCATGGTTTCAGGAGGTGTGAACCCATGGGAAGAAAAGAAAAAATAAGTACAAAAATACCCACCCCACAAAATCACATATATCAAGAAAACCAAAAGTCATAATTACAAAAGACAAGATAACCATCCCAAAAAACCTATCCTTGTGAGTCATGGATGGTAGATGTCCTGGAAAGGTTAATCTACTCCCTGTTTGCAAAAAAGTCTACAATTCCATTGGTTGATCTGCTAACTTCTGTGAACGAAATTTCTCGGCTAGTAAGTAGAGCCTTAATCTCCCCCACCACTGTTACTAGCTTCCGTGGGTGTTTAAGACTTAAAAAGAAATCCAGCCCCATAAAATGTCTTTTTACTACTAACTAAATCTTTAATTTATACACAGAGGCCCTTCTATCAATGTAGAGATCCTAGAAAACATCTTGAAGAATTCAGCCCCTAATAGCAAAAACCAAGTGAGCAAATCATTTTACACAACTGTTCCAAGCACTTATATGGAAGCTGTTCAGCATGTGGTTGTCCCGAAGATTGGATTTGATTTTGAAAGAGAGAGAGAACATTATCATGTGAAGGTATGACTTCAACTTACTTTATGGTTGGTATATCTTACTGCTGCACGTACCTAGGATCATGGTGATTTACTCAGTCAGGTATATTCTTCACATTCTTTTCAAATTTCATGCAGATACATGACAAATCCCGACCAAATGCAACCATTTCATGCAAATGTTCTATAGTAAATGGAGGTCTTGAACTCCATAAGGCAAGTTTCTTTTCTACCTCTTACAAGATTTTATTTATGAATATATAGTTTTTGTGCTTATGTTTCTAAGGTTTAGCATTTCTTCCAACAACTACAATTTTATTCCCTAGTTGGTGTATGTGGATATTGTTTCTTGACATGACACTGTTTAAGAGGGTTAGGCATGCATTTTTTTTCGAAACGGAGACATAAATATTTCATTAATTAAGAAAGTGGTATAAGAGCGAAGGGGTAAAAGTACAATAGGTATGTACAGGCCCCTCCCAAGATATCGTACAAAAGCAAAAGTAAGAGAGATGAAACAATAAGGTAGCTATGTGGTTACAACAATGGTTCCCAAAGCCCTTATAACCCAAATAGAACCCGAGGGACATGGTTTTAGGGGAAACTCAACCCTTAAACCCCTACTCCCTGTGGAGATCGACAAGAAATACTTCCATTGTGGGTTGAGCTTTTTGAACTCCGACCTTGGCCAAGAAATCAACAATACTGTTCGCTGAGTGGACCGTATGCACGAAATGGATGAGACCATTCCTACACGACCTCTTAATGTATTTAACAATGTTGACTAGTTTCTAGGGAGGTTTTTTTCTTCCCACTAGCCAAGGCGATTGTATTAGTTGAATTGCCTTCGATGATAAGGTTGCCATTCCCACTTCTAACCCAACGATATATAGCTTGCCTAATCACCCTCAACTCCGTCGAATTGAACTCCAAGAGTGGTGATCCGTCATCAAATAGGGGACTAGTCCAGCATATCGAACCAAAAAACCCTAGAGATGGGTTTTGGTGACGTGACAGAAGAACACAGGGGTTCCGTTCGTGAACCCAGGGAAAAATTGCTTCGAATAATGAAAGAAAGGGAAGAGAAGTTTCGTTTGCAACAGATGGGCCGAAGATGATGCTGGATTCCAGCGAGGAATAGTAAAAATAAAGGAACTTTCTTTAAAAGGGCCAAAAATTGTTACTGTTCGATACCATGTAGAATAATAGGATAGAGAGAAGAAACGAGAATGTGGAGAGGAATTCTCTATATTGTATTGATTGTGTATTAAATTGAAAGAGGTACATGTATAAATAATAAAAGGAGAGCCAATCATGGTGGCTTAAAAAGGAAAAGAATAAAGAAATGATTGTTTACAATCAATCATACAACGAATAAGATGTCTTTCCAAAATAAGATGATTCGAATCAACTCTGTCCTGAAGTGGGTCCCACAACAGATACCCCTTCCATTCCTAAGAGGATTGATTGTGCTCTTCGAGACTCTTCCTGGAAGGCTGCTATGGAAGAAAAGTTGGCTGCACTTGAAAAAAATTAGACTTGGGAGATGGTATCCTTGGCAAGTGATGTAGCACAAAAATCCCGACCCAAAATCAAAATAGAAGTTGCCAAAGAAATCTACAAGATGCCGTTCTAGCTTATTTCTATTCTTTCTTTTTCTTCTTTCTTTCTTCATTTCTTTCTTATTTTGTTTGATTTTCGTTTTAGATTTATTTGTTGTTTTTAGAATTAGGTTTTTCTATAAATTCCAGATTAGAGAATGTAATCAAACAAATTTGATAATGAATTGATTATTGGGATTTTCCTTGTCATCTTCTTCTTCCCCGGTGGATTTCCGGTCCCCCTTATGTCCGGCGGAGTTCGACGGACTTCTTCTCTTCCTCTTTGGATTCAACTGTCGCCGGCGTTCGACAGTACTCCCGGAGTTATCTTCTTTCCCTCCTCTGCTTGCAAGTAGAAGGTCGGGATACACTTAGGGCGGCGGATGAAGGGCACAATCTGTTGATTGCTTGTGCCTCTGCTGTCCTATTCCTTATCCCCTGCTATTCCGCCTTAGCCTTGCCTCCGCCTTCCGTGCTTCATCATTAGCAGAGCCTGATAGAGTTGCCTCTGTTCAACGTTCATGCCCATTCATCCCTTGTCACCCCTTTCAGATCCCTACCATCGCACAAGCCTCACTTCTTCCATCATTTGTTCATGACTTGTGAGAACAGAGCACCACCATCTCTTCTCTCTCTCCACCAATGTCTCTTCCACTTCCTTTTACTTAACCCTTCAAACCATCATTTAATGCCCATTGTCCCATTAAGCCTTCTTTCCCCACCATCAATTAACCCATTAATTCCATCATCCCTCACCTACTTTCATTAAAACCCAATTTAATTAAAACCCATCCATCCCATCTTTTCTTAGTCCACTTTGACCGTCCTTTGTTTTCCCATTTTATTTCTTTTGTTTATTTTATCCCATTAACCTAGATCCATTTGACCCTCCATATACCTGTTCGAACTCAATCCAAACCTATATCATCTCCAGACCCGTTCCTACCCGCTGCATCAGCAGGGGAAGACTCCGGTAGGGGTGTAAGTGGGTCTTTACTCTCAAACACAATTCTGATGGCTCCATTGCTCGATATAAAGCTCGCCTAATAGCTAAAGGTTTCACTTATACTTATGGGATTGGTTATTAGGATACTCTCTCCTGTTGCAAAGATCACTCTATACGGGTGATTATCTCAATTGCTACTACACAACAGTGGCCTCTTAATCAGTTAGACGTCAAGAATGTATTTCTCCATGGTGACTTGAAAGAAGAAGTTTACATGCTACCACCTCCAGGCTTTATTAGACAGGGGGAGAAAAGGAATGTATGCCGATCTAAGAAAGCTATATATGGCCTGAAGCAATCTCTACGAGTTTGGTTTGATAAATTCAGCAATGCTCTATTGCAGTACGGTTTTTCTCAGTGTTAAGTAGATCACCTGGTATTTGTCTACTTTGCTCACTCTGTTATGATGATCCTTGTGGTTTATGTTGACGACATTGTTCTCACTGGTAATGATGGTACAACTATTACTGCATTTAAGGCTTATGTACAACTCACCTTTGACATTAAAGATCTGGGTCCCCTTCGCTATTTTCTAAGGATTGATGTTGCTCGTTCTTCTAAAGGGCTCTCTCTCTCAAAGAAAATATGCTCTAAATCTTTTACATGATGTTGGTTATTCTGGGTGCAAGTCTGCTAATATTCCTTTGGATGTCAACACCAAGCTATCTGCTTTTGATGATATTCTGCTTGATGATCCTGCCTTTCATCAACGATTGGTTGGGAACTTATTTATCTCACTATCATGGCCAAATTTATCCTAGAACTTGTTTACCTCACTATCATGGCCAGATTTATCTTACGTTGTGGGCGTCGTCAGTCAATTTATGCATACCCCACGTGGTGCTCATCTTCATGCTGTCTTTCGAATCCTTCGATATCTTAAGGCTTATCCTAGACGAGGATTATTCTATCAACGACAGTCTAATATACCTGTTCGTGGCTATTTAGACGCTGATTGGGTTGGGTCTCTTGATGACCGATGCTCTACCTCAGGCTGCTGTGTTTTATTGGGATCTTATCTCGTCTTATGGCGAAGCAAAAATATAATGTTGTTGCTAGGTTGAGTGCATAAGCAGAATATCGGACCACGGCCAATACTGCCTCTGAGTTACTTTGGTTTCAACAAATTCTCTCCGAGTTAGGTTTTGCTCCTTTTGACCCATTAATAATGTTCTATGACAATCAGGTTGCCATCAACATCGCATCAAATCCTTTGTTTCATGAAAGGACAAAGCATATTGAAGTTGACTGTCATTTCCTTCGGCATCACATTTCTGCAGAATGAATCTTGACTCCCTATCTGCAATCCAAGGATCAACTTGTCGATATTTTTACCAAGGTTGTTTCTTGATCACAACTCAATCATGTTTTAGGTAAGCTGGGGTTACTCGAGATTTCATATCATGAGGGATGATTTTGTCTAGAGGTGGCCAAAGTGTTATCATAACATTATCTCAATCAAAATGTCAAAGGAAAATTCATAAATTTTGCCTAGAGGTGTCCAAAGTGTTATCATAATTATTGTAAACATAACATGGTAGATAATATCGAGATATTTTAATTAATTTATTTTTTAGCAACATATGGCAAAAAATTATACACAATATATATATATTAAAATGTACGGATTTAAATTGCATGGATATTTTAATTATTTATCATAAAAAAATCATAATAAGATCATGAGATATCATGATATTTTGATTTTTATTATATTTAGGAAAATGTCAAAACATCTTCCAAAAAATTAAAAATATTAAGATACTTAAATATTTAAGACTCCTTATTTGATAATTTAATATTATTTATTATATTGATGGGCATGGGTTTGACCGAATTTGACCATGGTTGAACCCGGTTAGACCTTATTTAACCCAACTTTCTTGGGAGACGGTTCAGTAGATGGTCCGCTTTTTATAGCATTGCTATTTATACCTACATGTACTCTCCTTCAATGACACAGAAATACAACTAAGAGAATAATTTCTCTCACCTTTTTGTTTAGATATATTTAGTAGTTTCTTTAATTTATCAGTTACTATTATTGTATTTTTCAATTTAGTCTTTTCCTTAATTGGTGCTTACCAATATTGTAATTACCAACTTTAGGGTTTTCCTCTTTTAGTTTATCTTCCATATTTGTATTCCCTTTTCTCTATAAACATAAATGATAGGGTCTCTCCTTGATTAAAGAAGACACACCATATCTTATTATTAGTGTCTTATACTACATGGTATCAGCCAAATTTCGTTCCTGAGTGTGCCTTAAAGCACGCTTTTCTTCTCTCCCTCTGCCGGAGGAGATATTCGGCAGAGGGAGGGATCCCGATCAACACTTGAACTCATGTTTGCTGTTTGCTTTTTTCTGAAGGTGCCAGCAGCACTTCAGGTACTGTTCCCTTCAAACGGCTTCCAAACTTTGCATCGCCGCTTGCTGTTGGGACTCACCCAGATCTGATCTGAGAAGGCAACAACCTGATTTGAACAAGAGGAGTCCTCTCTCGTCAGTTGCTGCAGGATACAAAAGTAGAGCCCCTTCTCGTTTCAGATTTGCACGATCCTAGATCTGAAGAGATCTGGGTTGCCCTTTCCCCCTTGCTTCCGCCGATTGCTGCCGCTTCTTGTTGCTGCCACCGCTGGACTGCTGTTAGCCCCCTTGCTCCTGGTGCCTGATTGCAGCAACGGTTCTACTGTTTTTAATACAGTTCTTGGGTCAAGCCAACGTCTTGCAAATCCCTCTTCTGTTGCGCCAAACATCTTCCTCACCGAACAGATCTGTTTGTCTTGCAGAACCTAATAGATCTGGTTCGTTTTGCAGATCTGGATCTGGTTCTTGTTGCCGTTCTTGTTAACCAGATCTGGTTCTTGTTGCAGATCACTGTTAGGGGCCTGTTGTTTTTTTTTTCCCACCTTTTGGTAACTATCTCTGCTGTGCTACCCGATCAGATCTGGATCTAATCTTCCAATCAAATCTGATTGGTGCTTGATTGCTAGGCCGCTCTCTTCTTTTACTCGTTCTGAGAATTAAATGAGGAGTTGGGAAGACAAGTCTTCTACTGGTGATTGTTTCCTAAGCGGCTGATCGATTCTTGCTTCTTCCTTTGTCCAAACCAGCCAGCAGAGGGGTGCCCTCTCAGATCACTCACGGTGGTTCTTTTCCCATGGTTTAGCAGTGGAAGATGAAATCCATATGAGCGAGCAGCAGAGCAGATCTGCAGTTGTTTCTACATCGTCGCTTGGTCGCCTGGCCCTCGTGTGCAGTGTCCATTCGACTGTCCAACGGTTTGTGCGACTGATTGGTGGCTGTCCTCTGCCTCTTCTCCGGTGAGCATCCGCCGCAAAACCCTGCAGAAAACTTTTAGATCTGTTTTCTTCAGATCTGGTTTGCAGCTCCTTTTTCGATTGTCTTTCAGATCTGTCTTCTCCACAGTTTCTATTAGCAGAACTCAGCCCAGAGTTTCTGCCCAGCAGCCCGGCTGAGAAGATCCCTGCTTTCCTTTGTTTTGTTGCCATTTCTTGCTGTTTGTTCTGAATCTGCTTCTACAACCTAGATTTTACAGGCCGCCACCTCTTCTTTGCTGGTGCATCGCTGCCTGTCACTGCGTCGCCTTTACCTTGCTCCGCTGCTTGCTGCCTCCTGCAGTTGCTTGCAGATCTGGTTCGTTTTCTTCTCCGTCACCGGCTTCTAAGCCCGATCTGCTGCGCCCGATCTGAGTTGCAACGAACCTTCTGCACTTGAGGTTTGTACCACCTGTCGCCCCTACCTCTGTATTGCATCTACAAAGCTTTCTCCTCGGTTCATCCTTGTGGGGTCCACTTTTTGTTGTCTTCTTCTCAGATCTACTGCAGAACCTTCAGGCTTCGGTCTGTTTTGGACCTATATCTGCATCTGCAAGCCTCTGATTTCACTGCTGCTTCACTATTGTCTTGACCCTCCCTCTATCTTGCATCTGCGTGGATTTTGCTCCATAACGTGGGACCCATTGTTGCAGTTTTTCTCCCAGATCCTTGTATGAATAAATAAAATCCTCATTCCCTTCCTTTTGTTTGTCGAACGATCCACCATTTGCCTCCTAGATCTGATTCTCCAGCCTGTAGACCTCTCCTTTCAGAGATTTTTTTTCCCCTGCATTTTGTGGGTGGTTCATAGAGACATATTTGATTGATCCCTTAGATCTGTAGTCTTTCTTCAAATTTGAACATATAATCCCACAACTCTACCATCTTTTTGGCCCTACATCACATCTGTATGATGTAATTTTGAGTTTGAATGCCAGTGGAACCCTCTGAGACCTATTCTATGGTCTTGTTGAATGGAGGTTTACGTTTTTCTCCGTTTTATTGTTCCTGCCCATGTGAATGTTCCTCACCGAACTTCGGCTTCTTCTTTGGATTAGTTTCTCTATGTGGCGGACTTCTGTAGTGGATTTTTATGCCTTTTATGCCTGACAACAGTTCTTCCCTTTGCAGCTAGCACTTTCCGACATCAGATCCGGCCACCGGAACATTTTAAGCCGACGGGATCCCTCATTTTCCCTACCGTTCTTTGGAGACCTATACATTTTTACAGTGGAGTTGTAGTCTTGCTGTTTCCAGCACTGAGTTTCCATTGTTTTTTCTCCAGTATTTGTTTCGGTACATGCTGCTGCAGAACGTCAACTGGTTCCAGGCTTCGACTAGGCTTTGTTTTTGGAGATTCTTGTTGATTTATTTTCACTCCAATCAGATGTCATCATCATTGGATCGTCAAATTCAATATGTTCAACCTTAAGTGGGACCCACTTGAGCTTTTTGGGGGGGGGGGGGGGGGGTGGTTGAGATATATTTAGTTGTTTCTTTAATTTATCAGTTAGTATTATTGTATTTTACAATTTAGTATTTTCCTTAACTGGTGCTTACCAATATTGTACTTACCAACTTTCTTTTAGTTTATCTTCCATATTTGTATTCCCTTTTCTCTATAAATATAAATGATAGGGTCTCTCCTTGATTAAGGAAAACACACCATATCTTATTATTAGTGTCTTATTCTGCACTTTTGTCCCTCTCTTCATTATTTTCCTCGTTTTACATTTTTACATTCAACACAATCATTGTTGGAACTCTTTGCAGCACCAATAAATTGAAAATGATAATCGTGGAAAATTATTGAGCGAACTAAATTCTAAAAAGAAATGGTTGCCCACAAATGTGTTCCTATTGTCTCTAGATTGTTTTGCATGGATCCTATTCTTAAGGGGAAGTGACAAAGTGCAAATCTTTTGGCAGTGCATATTGGAACTACTTTTGTTTTTGCATGTGCTACAGGTTGCGTTAAATCAAGTACGACATCTGGTGGCTGACATATCATGCCTTGATATGAATCTTGACCTAAGGCTGATGCTGACCACCAAGAGGATTTTGACTGCACTGACAGTGAGTTATTGACCATCATACATATAAGAAGGAATGGTAGTTGTTTAATAAGTATTGTTTGATTACTTGTTGTGGACTCACTATATGCATTGTATTTAGGATGAGGAGGAGCATGGCATAAAAGAGTTATTGAAGTCTGCAGTTTTGGATTCGGATGTGAAGGGAGGGTTGAGATGGCCTTTAGGAAAGGAGACATTTGGTGATAGGTTCTCTGTTGTTGGGGTTTGGCACACCAAATATAAAGCTTTTAAGGTCTTATGATGAGGCTTTACTTGAGAGATGCAGACCGGTTTGATTTTCTAACCTCGGCTGGGGAAGTTTCTAGGGAAGTGACTTTGAAGATGGTGGGAATATCTAAATTATTGAGGGTAAGCCATTTCCTTACTTTATCTTTATATGAAAAATATTCTTTGTTTCATGGGAAACCTAACAAAGAAACAACTAAAATAACACATACTATCTTGTGTAATTTTTTTTTTTAATGGTCACTATCAAGCATTTTTGAAATGGGTCTAGTAGTATATACTCTATAAATGGTTTTAGTTTTTTAGTTTTTTGTGAGCAAGATCCCCCTTTATTTATTTAGTTTTTGGGCTGCTTCAACAACAAACTTGTGATGGATTTTGCACTTTCTTTTTAATAAAATAAAGGTGAAACTGTTATTTGTGGAGCCCACCAAGTTTCCCTATGTTATGCCGAATGCTTTTTTTTTTTTTTGAAATTTAACTTCATTAATTATAAAGAACAACAAGAACAAAGTGGTAAAACGGCCAGAAAACAGCCCACCGAACGGAAAAGTACAAGCAATATCCTCCGAAATAACTAAAACCTATTTCCAATTTCCATTGATAAGGACACCCTTGACGAGCCAACTCATTGGCAGTAGAGTTTGCGGATCGATGCGCCCATGCAATCTTGAAATCGTGGAGAGCAACTGTGTGTCGAATGTGCTCAATTTTATCAAAGTAGATCTACGGATTATCTCTGCTGTTACTTATCATATGTTTTAGTTTGACACCCATTCAACTGTGAAACCCCACCAAATACTACCACTTATATAGAGTTAAACGACCCCTTACTCCACACATTTCGTTTGCAGTATAAGCAAAATGTTCCCATTTGCCCCACTTCCCTCAATTGTATCCCTACCTGATTTGACATCATTCCAAGTGAATTTCGCTGCTAGATTAAAGCTCATGTGCGAGGGCAAAATTATTGATCTGTCACATTTACAACCATACATGGAGTGATCCATTCAAGTTAATTTTTGGTAGGTCCCATATCTAAGCATGACCTTCCCTGTAGTCCAAGATGAGCTGCACATGGGGGTCTGCTAGGGATTGCTTTCTCCATCTCCTCATTTGATGCAGGCCCAGGGCGGTGTTTAACTTAACCCGAAGCCGCCAAGATGTTCGGTCCAATCATCGTTGTCATTGATGAATCCTTAGCCATTCAATTATCCATGTACGGGTTCTACTTTCCAGGGCTTGACGAACTAAGGCCCATGACGACAAGTTTCCCAGGGATTTATGTGCCCTTATTCAATTTAGATTAAGCCTCTTTTAATTCAACTAAGAGATGAAAGAAAAGAGAAGAATTGAATGGCTTGAAATGCACTTGATCACACTTAAATAAATCAAAACATAAAATCAAATCAAGGTACTTGTTCATGGATTCATAATCCATTAGGGTGGCTGAAAAGCCTTGGGCACAAGGCCCCGGGTGTGCTCCCACATGTCCAACTCCAATGAGTTCTTTGGTCCAAAAATGATATTATTGAATTGAAGATTTTTTTTTGTACAATAAGGTCTTTAGATAGACCTTGGAGAAACCATAATCACACCCTGATCCACCAAGGATCGTTTGGAATCCAATCCTTGGGTCACAAGTTGACTCAATAATGAAACATGGAAATAAAATACTGCAAACTTGGGCACCAATTAGGCATGCTCATGTGGACGCCATTGGATGCCTACATGGACCAATGAATGTAACTAAAATGACAATTGGACTCCATTTGGACGGTCCTTATTAATTACATAGAATTATGCTAAACATAACTAATAAACTTTCCAAAATAATCACTCAATTATGAGTGTGCATTGTTGACCACCTTCAAATATCACACGGTTAAAGGGAGAGGGATTTTAGGCGCTGGATGGTCTAGAAAGAGGCTGAATTAGGTTTGAAGCAGTTCTGCACCCATGGACAAAAGCGACCATAACTTGAGCTTCATAACTCGGATTTGGGTGTTCTTGGGCTCGTTGGAAAGCTCTTTGTATCCATGTTTAAAATTTCATCCAATTATGAATTCATTTGGTATACCTGAAAAGTGCTCTGTAAGTAGACGTTATTTTCAACCATCCGATTTAAACCTAGCCTTGCTAGATTTGTTCCATTTGTCAACTCCAAATGTCTTCCATGCGCTCTCCCCATTCCCTAGACCTTATGTGCATGTGAGCTTCCTCCGACCAGGATCCACATGACCTCAAGTGGGTCCTTGGGTCTACATATGGGTCCGCATGCGCCGCATCTTCCAATTCCTGCTCTCGAACCAGCTAGTTTTGTCTCACCTTTGCTGCAGTGAAACACGAACCTGTCTTTCACCCCATTACTGGATGTAATGCCCACATCATCATTGGGGTGGATCTCACTCTTGTAGGTCCTCTCTTCTCTAGTAACATCATCTCTATGAAAAAAGGAGGACAGGGGATGGCAATTCTAGTTCGCCATGTAGAGCTTCTTTGGTTTAATTGCATTGGTGTAAAGTTCCAATTTCTTTAACTCTGTCCCATCTGAGAAGAATGTAGTCCTCTCAATAAACCCATCATTTGTAAACTGACATTACTCAAATATGACTGTAATTGGAGCAAAACCGCCTATTTGATTGGACATGTGGAAAACAAGTGATTGGCTGCAGTTTGTGCCATGAACTATGAATGCCATTATGATAGGAGTAAAAATAGAATTTTGTAAGGGAGGGGGAAGGGGGAGTTTTAGTTTAGCATATCTTGGACAGCCATAATCTACAAAAGGTGGGCCCAGTTGTGTGGAACTTTCTCAAAAGAAAAAAAAAAATATTGCTTTCTAACTAGGGTTGTTACTAGGTTGTAAATAAGCCAAGTTAGCTTTCAACCTAGCTTGGCTTGGCTTAATTGAACTTGTGCTCGAGCTTGCTTGTTTCCACAAGCCAAGCTTGAGATAGGCATTGCCCATCTTGGCTTGATTAAACTTGAACTTGAGCTCAGCATGTGAGTGAATAAACAAGCTCAAGCAGGTCCGATTGGCTCAACTTTTCTTGAGCTATGACTTTTATTGAAAGCACTCATTATGTAGAATATTTTTACTTTCCTCACTTGAAGAAACTTTTTTCCTGGATCAACTCTTCGGCAACGGCAAAATTGGGTTGGGGGTGGGGGGGGTGGGGGAGGGGGTGGTGGGGGCACAAGCTTTAGGTGAGCCCTTTATGTGTTAATGTTTCCTAGAAGATTTCCTTATTGTGTAGTTGGCTTCCTGAATAAATTTGGGAAATTTCTAATATTGATGAACTAAAGAAAGGAAAGAATTGATTTTGAGCCATTACTTGAAGGAATAAATCCTATCCCTAAAATCAAGCATCTATATCGATGATTGGCCCATGAAATCCTCTCCGCTGCCTTCTTTATTGTATGCCATATTAGGGGTGCAACTTGGGCGAGTTGGCCTTGTGCTTGAAGGAGGAAGGATCCCAACATATTTACCATAGTAATTCCCTCTCACTAGGCGATGTGGGACAATGGACGCCCAACCTGGCAATTTTCTCTCCCTTGTTTCCCACACACCCTCCCCTTCTGGAACGGGGGTATTACAATCCACCCCTCTTAAAACCAGAGCCGCCCTCGGCTCTGCGCACAGCACAGGAGCCCACACTCACGGCAGATAGTTGAATCGTTATTTGATACCATTTGTACTATCCCGTTCCTCCAGCACAATATTGTCCACTTTGGGCCCACAGGGCATGTGGGCTAGCTTTGCATTGGCGAGCCAACCTAAGGTTTGATCCCAAAAGACCTTGTGCTTGAAGGAGGAGGGATCCCAACATATATACCAGAGTAATTCCCTTTCACTCGGCAATGTGGGACAAGGGACACCTAACCGGGTGATTTCTCTCCCACACACCCTCCCCTTATGGAACAGGGGTATTACATCATCTGAATCAAAGTTTTGTTCCATCATACAAATCATCATCATAACTACTAGTTCTATTACATTTATCATATCTATTAAATTTCGAAGTTACTATTTTACTACTAATCAACTAATAATATAAAAATCCAAACAAATAAGGTCCAAACAAAAATAACCTATAGGTTTTAAGTTCTACCACTCGCAATAATAAAATAATTCCTAAAAATAAGGTAATAAGTTTACTGAATGGAGAGGAGAAAGATACATGGTTAGGGTTGAGAAGTCAAGAGTAACAAAAAAAAAAAAATTCATAGATTATTGAGTGGGTGGAATTTAATTATGTATAAATATTAAGATTCTTAATTAGTCATAATTTAAATATTGTTAGGTTATGTGGAGCTTGATTATCAGATATGTAGTGGTCCAATCGTTGGTCGAGCTCCACGCTGAGCTCGCTGGGGGTCGCTACCCCCTTATCCGAATTTTTTAATGGATGGCAATTATGTAATTTTATATTGCACCTGTGTAAACTCTAATCAGGGCAGTATATAATGTCTATTTTCATGAGAAAGGGTATAAGAGCGAAAATTGTAACAAGGGTATAAGAAATATAGTTTTTCTTGCCATTATGCATAATGGATCTGGTTTGAACCCGTGGACGTGTCAAAAAGAAATCACGTAAAATCTCTGTCTTTGTGTGTGGTTTGTTTTTTGTTGGTTTGTTTTTTGTTTAATGTTTGTGTGCTTCTTTTCCTAACAAATATCAAGTATAAAATATAAAATATATATTAGATATCATATATTCTATAGTTTAAGTCGGATTTTTGGGTCGGGTTGGGCCCTGAGAATGCAAGGATCGGTCCCAACCCAAATTTAATCAGCCCTATGCTTTGAACCTTAATTTGGGCTGAAACCCTAACTAAGTGGATCGGGCTCTGAATTTTTTTATTGGGCTGAGGTTGGCTCGGGTTGGGCCCGACTCAAGTTGCATCCCTACTCAATAGGTTATTGTTGTTTGCAATTTCATTAATTATTTTATATTAAAATTTACAATTTTTCATTATTTAATTTAGGCAAATAGACCATTGAAATATACATTTTGAACTAATGGAATTGGCCTTTTGGGCTAAGCACATAAATTTTTGAACTTTTTACCAAACTAGGCCCGAGCCATTAGTAGCCAGTGTTTTTTATTTTACCCCCCCACCCCCCCAACCTTCTCCTCCAGTAAAATTTCTAGCTTTGGCACTGCTCTTCTTTTGAGCTTGGCTTGTTTAGAGGCTTGCAGCTTGCTCTAGTTCAAGCTCAATATTGACATCGGCTTGCTTGGTGTTGGTATACATATGAATGCATATGTTCTGTATTGTTTGAAATAGGCTAGAGTCAAGCTCATGCTATGCATTATCAAGAGCACTAACAATGGGAATGCTCATTGTATTTTGTAAGATAACTCGAGCTGGAATGGTTAATTAAACATGACAAATCAAGTTTGAGCTAACCTAAAGCTTTTGAAGGGTTCGGCTCACACTCCAATAAAGATTCAAACTAAAACTAAGTTGAGCCTATCTTGGCTTGGGTCACTCAAACTTGCCTCAACAAGCATTTAAGTCAAGCTCAAGCTGGCCCTAGCTCCAGTCAACTTAGCGCATTTAAACCCTTGTCTCTAACCTTTACACCCTTCTATTTTCAGGATGGCACTGCTGAAATGGACGTTGCCAGCAAGACGCTTCATGATGCTTTGAAAATGATTTGGGTTAATTTTCTGAGCTTTGATTGTTTGTTTTCATGAATCTGATGCAGTTGGTCATACCTACTCTTTTTGTTTCCCTGTGTGTGCATTAGGGCTATGTGGCATTTACTTGTATTTGTTCTACAGAATCAAAATCCCCTAGTTTTGATCTTGATAGTTTTTAAAGCACCAATTGCTGATGAGAAAGATCGCCATAATTGATGATTGAATGCATATGTAGTCAGATGTTTCAGATTTCCACTTGAAAAGGAAGTGGGTGTAACCCCAAGGGGTTATCCCAATTGGTTTGGGAGTAAGATTTTTAGGAGGGAGGTCTTGAGTTCAAACCATGAGAGCCCCAATGAAGGGACTTGTAACAGTCCCGGCCCATAAAAAGGGCTTGGGGATCAGCCAATAAGATATTGTCCTCTTTGGGCCCACACGCGCACACACGTGCACACGCGCGAGCTCGCACAGTTTTTGGATCAGACCCGGCCCTAAGTCTGAGTCCAAAACGCGTCTTGTTGGTTTGAAGGGAGAAGGCTACTTATAAACCCCCTCTCAAACTCCTCAACTTCCAATGTGGGACTTTCCACAACTCCCACCCACTGCTGGGCTGTCGGTTCCAACCGACACACTCTGCTGGCCCGTCTGACAGGGCCATGTTTCACTTGGATCAGCTTATCTAGGGTCTGGCCTCTGGCTCATGGGTCATGATATCACAATCTACCCCTTTAAAGCCTAGAGCCGCCCTCGGCTCGACCCAATGAACCCAGTGGCAGGCAGTAAACCCACACAGTCCGAGTGTAGAACCCGGAGCTCTGATACCATTTGTAACAGCCCGGCCCATAAAAAGGGCTTGGGGATCAGCCAACAAGATATTGTCTGCTTTGGGCCCACACGCGTGAGCTCGCACGGTTTTTGGATCAGACCCGGCCGAAGTCCGAGTCCAAAACGCGTCTTGTTGGTTTGAGGGAGCAAGGCTACTTATAAACCCCCTCTCAAACTCCTCAACTTCCGATGTGGGACTTTCCACAACTCCACCCACTGATGGGCTGTCGGATCCGACTGGCCCACTCTGCTGGCCCGTCCGACAGGGTCCAGTTTCACTTGGATCAGCCTATCTAGGGTCTGGCCTCTGGCTCATGGGTCAGGATGTCATAAGGACACTTCTCATGTGAATATATATAGAGTAAGTTCCCATTGACTTACTCGTGTGTGCGGATAGGAGAGTCTTCACACACTCTGGAGGACTAGTTGGATGCGACGCATAGACACCTCCGGATTTCATTTCTTGTTTTTGTGTGATACCATGATGCTATACTTTTGATGATTGTTCACAATGAGGAGTTGCACAACTACTTGCGGTTCAACCCTCTTTTTACCTATATGTGGAAATTATATCTAGTTTTGTAGGAAGGACTTCCATTTGAGGGAATTCATAATTATCGAAAAGGTAACTTGTATACAAGTCCCTAAAAGCTTCTTTTTTTTTTTTTTAGACCAAGGTATCCAAGTGTCCCATCTGAATTTTTCAGGTGTCCCGCCTGACTAATACTTGAGACATGTGTAAACCTCCCAATCTGCACATGACGGTTACAGAACTAAGATGAGTGACCATTTTTGTGTTGAGAGGGGAGCTTGATCCCTGGACTGGAACAAACAAGTTAACCATCAAGCTAACCCCTCAAAGTTAATTGTAAAAAGCTCTCAAATTTTCAATTATTATAATTTGATTTTGATCCTTGACATTTAAGGATGTATTGCAGTTCAATCTCAAGTAAGTATATGAGAAATGTTCTGAAATGATGTACATTGCCTTTTTAAAGGACTTCGGCCAACCATACACTAAAATCTGTGTCATGTGTGGTAAAGATAAATATGAATAGATACTAGATAGAGTTTTATGCTGATTCAACTATCAACTAGATGGTTTTGTAAAAGCTGGTTTCTAGCAATTGAAGGAACAAAGGTGGGATGATCAAGGATAAAATTTATATCAATTTTTCAAACATGATGTATTTTAGTATTTTAGTTGAGAGTAGGGATTTAAAATTTGGTATCGGCCTATATTTTTCTCTTTTTTTTTACAAAAAACAGCCGATATCAGTCGATATAATACGGCTGTGATATTAGCATATTGGCCGAATATTGGCCAATACGATTCGTATCGGCCGATATTTGTACCCCTAATTGAGAGTTTTGAGTTTGGAGGTGGTTTACATTGATTTGGGTTCAGCTTCTCTTTTTCTTTTTTCTAATTTCACAAAATCACAAGCATCTATTCTTTTAGCATTCTGGCCCATTGATTCTTATAAGGGAATAAACAATGTCATTCTCTTTTTTCTTGTATGATAATAACCATCCTACTTTGGAGTTAATAATGGTCATAGTTAAAGGAACCTTAAGACCTGATTGAAATTATAAAATTTTGAAAATCTTAGTTGAAATTTAAAATTTCCTACAAAACAATTCAATTTTGAAGCCACTTGATTCGAAAATGTTAGTTTTTTTTTTTTACAAATGCTAGAATTAATGTAGCAAGTCAATTTATGATCAAAATTTCAGAAATTTTGGTCTATTTTAATTTATTCTAGAAATTTCAGTCCAATTTTATATTTAACTAAAATTGTAAAATCTGTTCGACTGCTGTGGCCAATGTGATTAAGATACTGATCGATATGTTTTAGTCTCTAAAAACTCTGAAAATTTGGTATAATTTGGCATTTTTCTTAGGGATGCACACTCCTAAGAACCATTTGAGAAGTGATTCAAGATGAAATGAACAAAAGGTTATTATCTAGACAATCTATAAAACATGTGAAATGATCACATACTTGGTGTATATTGTAATACCTCGTACACTTAAGTCTGGGTTTATTAAGAGTAGTGATGGCCATTAGAAAGGTCTTTTTCAATAATGTGTCCACTAAAGATTATCTTGATTAGATTATTATTTGAATTTATTAAGAAACATTTGGAATGATCTTCCATGCACTGCCGGAGTTTGAAGGATCTCTTACCCAACCCTCCTTATCCCACTACCGGAGTTCTCCTCCCTATGCCGCCCTCTCATAAAAAACCTGGAAAAGAGGAGTCACTAAGAGAAGAGCTAGGTAAGGAAGAAGGAGAGGCAAAGGGTGAACGTAGGGCTAAAACTCAAGCCGGGTATCAATAGACTCAATTCAACTCATGTCAAACATTGTTGAACCCGACTCGATCTGATCTGATCTGATCCAACTCAACTCGGATGCTATTTTATAATTTGGTGTACTCGGGTCGGTGTGGGTCAGATCAGATTGCTTTTAAATTTCTCAATCCGAATTTCATGCGGGTTTATTTTTTCTCAACCCAACCCGTCCCGAGATATAAAAAAATATAACTCAAACCCATTGATTTCTTAGGTTGAGTCATGTGGGTCTGGTTTAAACCCGACCCAAGTTTCACCCTTATACGAACATCTCCATCATATAGCACTGGACCCACAATCGGTCTAATAGGGATTTCAAGTATTGTATCAGCAATGAATTGAGATTGTTAGGGAAGAGATGTTCGTGGCAAGGGGATGTGTACTCAAGGAGATTGCACCATTTCAATCAATGGAGGTGGTGGATTTTGAAACCTTTCTAAGTAAACAAAATTTGGAGGTGTTTGTGGACTTGAGGCAGAGCTATGTTCCTATTGATGCGTCTTCCTTGGATGAATTTCATAAGGAATTGGCTTTTCTTGAATTGGTTGTTTGATCAGGTTCAAGGAGAGGTGGTTGGTGGTGTTCATGATATTTTGAGTCAAATTTCTAGTGTAGATGCCATTAATGTAAGGTGTAACGATCCGTCCTACTACGAGTACGTCAAACTGTTACAAAGTCCCAAAATCGATCTGATACTATGTCAGGGGTATATTTTATTTTTTCAAAATAAAGAGAAATACTGCTCCCGCAGCCTACACTCAAATCAATAACCGATAATACCAATAAAGTATTAATCATAATTGAAAATAATAATATCATTATATTATTACATCCATCAAACTTAATGAAAAGTACACATATCTCAAATACATTAGCAAGTCCTCAATTATCAAATGGAAGCACGATAAAGTATAAAGCTGCAACTCTACGTCCAACGTCCGATTGAGGGTCCCGCCGACTCTTCCTTTATGAAGTACCTGTGAGTAGGCCTGTAATCGGACCCTGATCCGGCCCGGCCCGACAAGATCCGGCCCGGCCCGATAGGCTAATCGGACCATCCGCGGCCCGGCCCGAAAATGCAGGTCCGTTTAGTCTTGAGTCCGGCCCGGCCCGATCGGGCTTTCGGACAGTCCGCGGCCCGGTAAAGACCCGTTTGTCTGTTTGCTCTATTATGACCCTAATGCTACTTGAGTGCTAACAAAGCCAAAATTAAAACTTTTTAACTTTAATTTTAGGCCAATGAACTCGATAAATCTGATTTTATTCTAAGTCTAATTAGAGTTTGAAAATTTAAAATTCAAATTTCATTTAAAATTAAATTAACTAAGATATACAATAATCCATTAAACTTGAAATTCTATGGGTGTCCCATGACCCTTACTTACAAGCCAAATTCTATGCAACCCTCGATCTCAAACTCTACTTTGGAGAGATATTCAATAGTACCCAGTGTAGTCATTTCAAACTACAAAACTGTAGTGCTTTACATAACCTTCTGAAAATTAAATACAATTCTATAGACATTCTGGCAAAGGTGGTCGAGAGTTAAACGGATTCAGTCTACATTAAATACAATTCTATAGACATTCTGTTAATGGATGTCAACTTGCAAATTTCTTATATAACATCCATGAGTTCGATGAGAATCAAATTAGACATCTCCTTATAATCAAAACTTCACTAGGGAGGAAAGAGCTTATAAAGTCTGAAAGCAAACAATCAAGGACAAGCGTATCAAAATGTATTAGATGAATGGTTCGCAACTTTACTGAATCAACTCCTCTATATAGAACCTGTTGATGGATCACTTCATCAGTTTGATATAAACTCAATGAATACCCAAAAGCCCAAATTCAGAAGTATTTGAATAACTGGCGATGCGTTAAATCAACAACATAAACGTGAAGTTTACGACCTGCAAGGCAACATGACAACGAGTCAAGAACAGTGTATTAAATTAGCAACTATTTGACTGTAAATTGGCCAAACAAATGCGATGGTAATCAGTTTATCACTCTTTTCTGTATCGCCAACAATCACTCACTCGGATGGGTAGTCAACCATGTAATAGTTTGCCAAAACCAAATTCATATGGAGAATTGAAAGATTGCGAGAAGAGGGTACTTTAAGGAGGAGAACTTAAAATAAAAGTTAAAATAGAAGACATTTTAGATTGATGGATAGAACTTGATTTCTAGGTTGGAGTCGAAACATGGAACTCAATAAGCCAAGACCCCAGATAGACTAGAAAAATGGCTTCTATAATGATTATGTTGACCAACAAGTACTCATTGTGTATCTTGGAGAATGAATGTACAGGAACACTTGCCAAGCAATTGAGAATTCTGAGTTATTAATGGAAAATTTGGTTAAGTTATAGGGCACAAAACACATTATCAGAATAATGAGTAAAGAAATAAAGAAATAGATATGAGTAAATTACATGGAGAAGTGCACCATTTCAGCAAGGAGTTTGATGCTTCAAACTCTTTATGCATTTGAATCCAAGCTGTACGTGAGCAAAATGCATTCTTTTACGTAATTGACCCAACCCCACAATCCATGAGATCAAGAAAAGAACCAAAAGAGCAAAATGACCAGATAAGAGATTAAAAGAGGTTGACCAAATGGGAGAAATCTTTAGGAAGCATCTCTTTCTCCCTATACCAAAAAAAAAAAAGTCAGAATCCAATCCAACCAAGAGCTTAAAAAATCCAAAGACCCAACCCAACTAAAAATCCAATTAAATAACTAGTCCAAGAAGAAACCTGTCAAGAAGATACCTTTTCGAGCAAAAGACATTTTCAACCAATCTATCCAAGAGAATCCATTTCAAAATCCTGCATCCCATAAAATAAGCAAACAATCATGTTAGGGAGGGGTTCAAACATTGGATAATCATTGTTAATATAATAGAGTTAAATAAAATCAGAATCAAACATCACAAATATTATTGTTGAGCTGCAAAAGTTGATGCATCCATGTTGTCCACAACACTACATTAGCAAAAAAAGATCAGGTAAGTCAATTAAAAAAATCATAAAATCAAATGACATTGATCGGTAAAATTTATTTAAAACATAAAGGATTACCACTCATCAGTCCACATAGAACCCAAGTTCATATTACTAAGTCCAGCTTCAAGCAAGCCCAAACTCTTTCCACCTAACATAAAATAAGAAATATAGATGCAGTTACACACTTCAATCAAATAAATGGAAAGCAAGGCAACAAATTTAAATAAGCACTAAAAATACCTTGCATTTGATTCCGCAACCAATCTTGGCCACACACCAACGCTTCAACAGTTTCTGGATCCATAGCGCTGCGATATTGGTCAAGAAATCTACCTCCAACGCTAAAAGCAGATTCTGACGCAACAGTCGACACTGGAATGGCTAGAATATCACGGGCCATCATTGCAAGAATAGGGTACTTGGGAGCATTGCTTTTCCACCACTGGAGCACATCAAATTCATCAGACTCCGGAAAGACGGGTTCCTCCAAATATAAATCGAGATCTGATTTGCGAACAGAACTTGAACTTTCAGCAAGAAACTTCGAAAATCTTTTCACCCATTTTGTTCCATGTGACGTCGATGAAGCAATTCCACAAATGGGCGATTGACTTCTTGCACTATGCATTGGCAATTTAGCCTCATACTCTTTATGAAGAGCTTTAATATCACATAGAATCTTAGTCATTTGATCCTCAGCAACATCAGGCCCAAAAAATTTTGGATAAAAGAACTCCATCAACTTCATCTTATATTGAGGATCTAAGAATTGTGCAATCGCCAGTGGTACGCTACAAATGTCCCAATACTTCTCAAACTTGCCAAACATCTTATCCACTATAGGGGCAAGTATCTCGTCTGCAATGATTGATTGTTCATATAAATGTAACCGAATATCACAAACTTCAGAAAAAAATAAATTTGAAGTGGGATATTTAGAACCAGAAAAAACATTTGTAGCAGTATAAAACGGTTCTAAAAGCTTAAAAATCTTTTCAGCATTCTCCCACTCACTCCAAGATGGCGCTCCCGCTTTCTCTTTATAGTTGGCATCCAAATGTTCCAAACGTTGGAATGCATCTTTGTATTTCAAAGCCACATCTAACATTTTATATGTGGAATTCCACCTTGTAGGGACATCCATGATCAACTTCTTGTTGGAATTTATTCTAGCTTGCCTACACATGTCATTAAAGGTTTTCAACCTTGATTGTGACCCGTTGACGTATTTGACACTTTCGCGAATCTTGTCAACATCCTTATTTATTACCTTCATGCCTTCTTGGACTATTAAATTTAAAACATGTGCACAACAACGCACATGAAATAGCCTACCACCAAGTGTTAAGCTTCCCCCCAACTTCCCAACAAGCTTTGAAACCAAAGAATCATTTACTCTATGGTTATCGACTGTTATTGCGAATATCTTCCGATCGATATTCCAATCTATCATGCTCTTGAAAACGGAATTGAATAAGTTTTCTCCATCATGAGGAACAGGTTCTACTTTAAAACGGAGTAATCTCTTTTGCAAATTCCATTCGGCGTCTATGTAGTGTGCCGTTAAACAACTGTAGCCTAGAGTTTGTATTGATGTCCACATATCAGTGGTAAGGCTAATATGACTAGTTAGGGAATCTAAATCCCTATATAACTCACCTTTCATCTTCTCATACAAACCCATACAAATGCCCTTGATGGTATTCCTTGAGACAAGCTGAAATTGAGGTTGAAGATTCCTCGAATAACGTATAAACCCTTGATGTTCAACAATTGAAAAAGGATACCCATGCAACATTATCATACTCGCAAGATCCTCTATACTACGTTGTTGATCAAATTCTAAATGAGAATCGGCACACTCTGTTTCATTATGGCCACCCAATTGTGTTGGATCATATTTCTTACAAGAAAGCAAGTGGCGTCGCAAGTGGGAAGTTCCACTACTACTCGAACCTGTAAATACTCCCGAACAATGATTGCATATTGCAGTCCCAACTCCATTCATCTCTACGTAATGGAAATCATTCCAAACAGTCGACGTCCTTTTCCTATCTTTTTGGGATCTAGAAGAGTTAGATGTTGCATCTATCTCATTCTCCGCAATAAAATCATTCCTCTCATTAGGATTAGACATTGTACTGCAGAAAAAGTATAATAAATTTCATTTATGTTAAGTTCTAATCATATTTAAGAATACATTTAACCCAATCATATTTAAGAATACATTTAACCCAATCAAAACATGATGTTCCATAACAAGGCTATTTCTAAGGAAGATATTTTCCCAAATCACATTTAAGATAGTTTTTAAAAAAATGTCAACCAATATTTAACTTATAGTTGGACCCATGTGGGTCTTGTCAAAAATTTTAATTTTGATATTTAGAAATTTCAAAAGAGGCCCAAATGTAAGAAGGGATGAAATTTAGACCAGTGTTAGAAATGAAAACAAGTATCCTTTGGAGTAGTGGAAGTGGGTTGCAGGAAAGGGAAAGAGTAGAGAAAACATAAGTAGAAGATAAGATTGCAGTTCCAAGTCTAATCAACTCACTGGATACAAAGACCAAAAAGATCAAAATCAACCCAAGAAAAAAAAATCCCACCAAAACCATCAAAAGAAAAAGACCGGTCATTTTAAAATAGAAATAAGACCAAAAGAAAACCCAACAGAACAAACACCACCAAACAATCAAAACCACTAAATAGTTCAACCAACTTGCAGTCTATTGAGTCCAAAATACCCAAATCACCTAATAAATAAATCCCAATTCCTAGATCCTACAAAATCACTAGATCCATGATTTTAAGGAAAAAAAATAGTGACTTTATAACAAAGAAAGGAACAAAGAAATCCAGCTAATCAAAATTCACCATATGATCAAACCACTGAAAATAGATTCAATCAAGTCACTGCTTGCAAAGGCCAACACAAAATCCTAGAAATCACAAAAACATGAAACCCAATTCATAAAATCCCAGAAATCACAATAAGCATGTTTGGCAGAAGTGCCTCCTGAGTTCAAGATTCTTCAAATTCCAGAAATAGCAAATTCTGAATGCAATTGCCATTTTGCATTGGGCACGCTTCAAATTATTGGCTGGAATCAGAAAATTACACAATCTAAAGCTTGTCTCGTTGAAATTTCTAGCATAACTTATAATTCCTTAAGCTCTGGAATTGGCAATGCTATTGCTACTTGAAGGTTTTAGTAGAAACTGAGAATTCTATAATTAAAGTGGTTCAGGCTTTAGAATTCCAACATAACACCACTGAAGGCTGAATGGAATACCCTAAATTGGAATTGTTTGCAATCTCATAATACCCACACTAAAATTTCCATTCCACTACAAATGGAATTCAAAGAAAAAAATTGTGAATTCCATAAAACCTCAATTCCACCCAATAATTTATAACGGCTGTGTCATAGGAATTCAACAACAACACTTTCAAATGAGAATTTCAAATCCCATGGAACTGGAAGAAGACAGTGGTGTCACAATTCCCACTCTGACATTCCTCCTCCTCCAACCACAGCTTTTTTTTAATAGTTTTGTAACTTCCACATAAATTCATTTCACAATATCAAAAGTTTCTACCAGAATTTATATTCCTTGAATTCTGAAAATAGAAAATTCTGCTTATTCTTGAATTTGAGGAATTCCTGGAGCCATTTTGATGTTGGGTGACATTGAAGGTTTTAGTGAGAATCCGAGAAATCTATAATTGAAGTGGTTCAGGCATTGAAATTAAAAAATGATGCCCACTGAAGGAAATCCCCTGAACTGGAGTTCTATAGGATCTCATAATTCCCATGCTGAAATTTTTGTTATGGATGCAATGCATATCAGACAAAAAAGGTTGCAAAAGACAAACCACAAAAGTAAATAAATTACCTGTGACGGATGCGTAGGGCGGCGACAAGGAGCGACCCAAGCGGCAGCAAAGGGGCAAAGGGCGACGGCGTTCGCCGCTGCAAATCCGAACAGAGAAGAGGGCTGAGGGAGAGGATTGAGAGAACTGAGAGAGAAGGGAAGAGATTGAGTGAGAAAGAGAGTAAAATCCGAGAAAGAGACGGCAAGAGAAGGGAAGAGAGGGAGCAAAGCGACTGCGAGAGAAGGGTTTTGGGAGATCGAGAACGACGGCGAGAGAAAGCGATCGAGAACCCAAGCGGCAGGGGCGAAGGGCGAAGGCGAGAGATGGAGACACAGTGCTTGCTTTCGAAGGGGCAAAGAGAAGGAAGATAAAAGAACGGCTAGGGTTGATACGAAGGGTTCTTACGGAAGCTTTAGAAATGGAAATGCGCGGACCGTCCGAGAAATGGAAATGTGCGCGGACCGTCCGACGGGCTCGCGGACTGTCCGAGAACCTTCCGCGGCCCGTCCAAAATTAAACGGACAGTCCGAGTCCGAGTCCGTGGACCTCAGGATCCGGCCTGTATGCTTATTTTTCGGGCCGGGCCGGACGGTCCGTGGGCCGGATCCAGGTCCGTTTACACCCCTACCTGTGAGGCAAGGGGTGAGCTATACATGCTCAGTGAGAGTAACACACACATCATATGTCACCAAGCATACACTGTATATGATCATATGAACACATCAATGTCTATGATGTCTACGTACATGATTATGCAAGCGGGTTCCCTACCCCTAATACACGGGCCCACAACTGTCGGGCCTCCAGTACATCCTTTACCCAACTCATTACAACAACCCCCTCATGTGCCCATCCGCTGCGGTCCACCCATCCTCAGGTATACAAACTGATCTCCAACTGGATCAAGATCCATACTCCTCGACCAGACCTATGATTCTCTCATGACAACCCGCACACATACCACGACCAACCCAAGAGTCGGGCTCACTAGAGTCCCTAACCGACTACCACACGGGAGTAACCACTTCACCAGTCCTCCACGGATTGCCAACCAGACTCATCTATGGTCTCCTCAACCAAGCACCAGAGTCTCGATAGTCAAACCTACAACCTTGGACCCCATCTGTTGGTCTCCACACGACTGGCATATTCACCCCTCACGGAATTCTATAGGTCTTCTACAGAGTGAGCCTGCCAAACTCACTCGTTAGGCGCCCATAAATTTCCTGGTGAGTCAACACTTATAACACAGGTCTCAACATTGAACTCTAGAGTCATAACTACAGGTAAACACACTACCACGTCACACCACAGGCTGTCCCCACCATACATGTGTCCTAGCCTGGAATACCATAACTCAGACTATACCGACCCTGCATGTGTCATAGCCTGGAATACCATACATCATACTGTACCCACCCTGTAGGTGTCATAGTTTGAAATATCTCATCACACCACACCGCAGGCTGTCCCTACTTTACAGGTGTTATAGCCTGGAACATTTCATCACACCACACCGCAGGCTGCCCCCACCCTACAGGTGTCCTAGCTTGGAACATCACACCGCACCTTCCCTCAACCAATAAGCGAGCGAGCACATCCTCAGCCTACTCGATCATCCGGGAAATCACAAACCATACCAGCAGGAGCTGTCCCTCACCTCATCATCCCTCGACCAATGAGCGGGCGAGCACATCCTCAGCCTACTCAGTCATCCGGAGAATCACAAACCATACCAGCGGGAGCTGTCCCTCAGCGCATCATCCCTCATAGGCGTGTTTGAAGATCACACCTAATGATCTAACCCATGCCAGGGAAAACTTCAACCCATGTCCAGTCACCGGGTAGCCCATAGTCCAATCACCCTTCCACTGCGTCGTCCTACACAACATCCTCACCCTAACTACCCGACAAGCTAGGGGGAGTCTCTAGATCCTGATGTTTCCTAGTACCAATGCCCCACCGGCATCCTACACATGCTAGCTATATGCATGCACAATTATCAGGCACGTTAACATCAAAACGTGTTATAATGTTTAGCAATCTAAACTAATCATCACATATGGCATATTATCAAAAGAATACATCACACCATAATCAGGAATATACCACCACATATCACACATTCGCATGCTAGCATCTTAACATATTATCGACAAAAAATAAACTCCAATCATGTCACCACACAACCAATTAATCATGACATCAAATAAGCAATTCATATATGTCTCTACGGGCATCGGATACGAATACACTCAGATGGGGACCCGCCACATAATTGTATCAACAGTTCCCTGGCCGAGTGACTTATAATACTGGGGACCCCCATTCGTCGCATTCCGTACCCACACATCTGATAGAGTAGTAATATGCATAAATGCATACTAAGAACAACGATAAGTTCCCTCACTTGTGTGTGTCCTTGAAATCCAATACGAGAAAACGAGTTTGGGGGTTGAAGGGGCTCAATCTGTTGAAACAAGAATATGAGGGTAAGAAATTGGGATGAAACGGGTCAAATTAGGCCTAGAATGCAAATGGGTCCGAAAACGGGCCGGGTCTGAAACTGGGCCGGGTCCAAAGGAAGGACCAGGATGAAGCTGGGCCGAGCTGGGCCAGGAAAGGCTCGAATGCGAGCTTAGCTGGGCCTAGCTCAGCGGGGGTCATACTCGGACTCAGCTGAGTCAACTCGGCTACCCAACTGAGTTGACTCAGCAACCCAGCCGAAGGGGAGAAGAAAGGGGGGAAAAATGAAGGAAAGGGAGGAAGAAGAGGGAAAGGGGGAAAACCAGAGAGGGTCGGGAAAATCACGGAAAAATCGAGTAAAATCCAAGGAAATCGGAGAGAATAGGGAAAAGAAAACAAGGAAAACAGAGGAAAAGAAGTAAAATCGAAGAAGAGGAGAAAAATCGGCGGAAATGAAAGATGGGAGAGGGGAGGAAAATGGGTTGGAGGATGAGGGAGAAGAAAATAAAATACCTAATTCGGTCGGGCGGCGAGGACGATTTCAAAGATTCCGGTCGTCTGAGCGAAGAGAGAAGAGATTTCAGAGAACAAGAGTGGGAGGGGGTCTGAGAGAGGAGTTCTGAGAAAGAGAGGAGGAGGCAGCAGCAGAAGTGCCGCGGCACTGTAGCTGTGTGCTACAGTGCGCAGCGCAAGGGGAGTTATAAGGGGGTCTAGGGTTTTAACTCATTCCTTTTTTTTTTTCTCTTTTTTTTTTTACTTCAAAACATGTAAAAATTTTTAAAATCTCGAAAATCAAGTTTGCTTTTCCAAAATAAATAAATAAATTTAAAACCTGATAAAACTCGAATATCGAACATCGGACATCAGAGAAAAATATGTGATTTTAAAATGTTTTGAAATGACAATTTCTTGAATAATCCAAAATCATCAAAATACCCTTCGAGTCTCTAAACTCGAAACCGGGTAATCCAGGGCCCACCACAGAGCCCACACTCTCCCTACTGATACCAAACCCCTAAAATCCCGAAGAATCGGGTCAGGTTGTTACATAAAGTCCGTAAAAATAAATGACTAAATGATGATGATAGTGACTCCAATCTCCTGAGGTTTACTAGTGACTAATTAAATGATCAAGACCACATTTGTTTCAGTCACTTTCAAATAGAATTGGGTTTTGCATTCTAGTGACGTTCTTTCTGATTCAAAGAATCTGAAGGTGCAAACTTAGGCAAAATGCATATGAAAATCACAGAGCATGGCTACAACATGCATTAAAAGGGAAAAAGATCAAATGTAAAAAAGGCATATGCCTAATTCTATTCATCAAATTAAAAAAATTACAGTGAAGGGATTGGTAGATTAAAAAGGTACAAAAAAGAATTACTTGATCACAAGTACATCGTTCTAAAATGACTACATGAACGAGTGGAGACTTAGACTTAGTTCAACAAGATGATATCTTTACGACGAATGGAACCCTTTTCTCCTAAAATTATAAGGATTTTTTTTTTTTTATAAAAGAATTAAATCAATCTAAAACTTTGATCTTTATCTCTTTATTTTTTTTTAATTCCAAGGTATTCATGTCTTCTAGAGCACTTGAGTAAGTCTTTGGAGCATCTATAAACCTCCATGTCTATACACATTGAATAAAACTAGAGGGAATAGTCCTTATATGTTGAGAGTGAGATTTGTATCTATAACCTTCCACAGTTTATTGAAATTCTTAACAGCCAAGTCTACCTGAAAGAAGATAATCACTTATTTAAGAAGACTCAAAATTGTACCTCAAATTAGTTATTCTATATAGATTTTGGAATTGTCTCAAAATAGTTGTCTCATTTATATTGGAGTAGTATAAAGTGTGTGAAAATTGATAAGATCACATGAAGTGCTAGCCTTATCTAGAGAGTTCTTTAAATAATACAAATATTTCAAATGAGATGACTAAAATCAGAGGGATGGAGTAATAAAATTGATTATCTTATATTGCCATTGCACGATCCACCAATGAAATCTTGACATGTCAGCATAATCTTCAAACAATCTTAGTTCATTGTAACAAACGTCCACCTCACGTGCCAATTTCAAATTCGCTTTAACATTTAAGTTACAAGATATACCTTGAAGCATACTTTTAACTTTCTCAAATGTTGACAATTTTAGATTATTTACAATTTTAAAATTTTGCACCATTTAGAAATATGGCTTTTAATTTAATATATATATATATATATATATATATTTCATAGACCTCATTTTTTAAAAATGTCTTTTTAATAAAATTTGTATTATAGTCGGTGTCACCTACGTATCAATACATGTTAGAAATTATTGTGAGAATCAAACAAAGGAAGTGACCTTTTAATTTTTACTTTAATTATCTTTTTAATTTCTATATTTTTGCAATTATAACTCACTCTGGCTTCATTCAGAGGTTTATTATCTTTTTAAAAAATGCGAGACTAAAAAGTAAAAAGAATCAATGAAATGAAAGTATATTTCTTAAATTATTCGAACTTTGATAATTTTAAATTAATATTTAAATTTTAAAGTTTTGTACCATATGTGAAGTCCTACTTAACCTTTGCAATGGATTTGTTGGAAAAACATATGAATCATGGATGCCCAAATATTCTTCTTGAATAGATTAATGAAAATATTTTTTAATTTACTTAAAATTATTATTTGCATCAATAACTTTTACACTATATAAAGCTTAATTAACTCAATTTGATAAGTCTAGTAGAAAATCTTATGCGTGAATATGAGAGTTAAAAATTAAATTAATTAGATTAATAAAAGAAAGTTTTTAAACTCTTAAAATTCGATTATTTGAAATTACTATTTAGTCCAAAATTTTGTATTGGAGATTGATTCTTCACATAAACATATGGTTCAAAAACTCTATTTAGATTTAGATTAATGAATTATATAATTAAAATTTTAAATTCTTAACACGTTTAAAATTACTTTACAAATGCGATTTGGTTATTGTAAGTTTGTAACCGGTGGATTTTTAAAAAGAAAAATGAAGGTGGCACTATTCTATTATCTTTGTGGGTTCAAAGGCACAATCACAAATACAGTTTTTGGGATATTAATAGCAATTGATAATACCAGAATATTTTTAAATTCTTGAATTTTTATCATGAAATTAACAAAAAATTCATGGAGAAAATATAATATTTAAAAAACAAAAAAATAATAAATGAAAATATTAATAAAATAAAAATCTTAATAAAGAATTTATCAGTAATTTACTGAGAATTTGTCGATATATAAGTATTACGATTTATTGTATTTTTAACAATTTTATCAGAAAATTACCATTGTATCGATAAATATATATTATTAATATAATAATAATATTTTATCAATGTGATAAATTTGAAAATTTTGTAAAAATCCTTTTTTAAAAAAAAAAAAAACTTTGTAAAATTGCTGAAAGGAAGAAAGCGCTGTCTAGCGTCTACTACCTATGCTTTCTCAAAAAATTTATGGGCCGTCGTTTACAGCGGTCATCCGAGACGAGATTAGAAGTAGATATTAATAAATATCCATCTCTATCACTGGCTAACGGCTATCTCTCACATTCTCTCTCCCTCTCTCCTCTCTTTTGGAAAGATCGAAGGCAATCCTGTTGTGTGGAAGATCCGCTCTCGCAGTCGGTGTCCCCTCTGTCTGTGTGCGACGATTAAAGCCTTTCTCTCGGCTAAAGATCCTTTCTGAAAAATCTATCCTCTTTCGTTTTCGTTTTCTTGAAAGACGGTGTTGGATTCGTTCCCCCAAAATCGAACGAGAAAACGGTTCTTTTCTTCTTTTCCCGATAATTTGCTGATTTGGGTTTTCTTCGACTGGTGTTTAGGTCTACTTCAATATCTGAAGATGTGTTCGATTCCTCCTCGAAGAGATTATATTGGGGTTTCTCCCCACAACTTTGACCCCAATGCCCGGCCACGGCAGGGGATAACAAGTTCCTTTGGTCGGTCACGTGGCCAGCAGTTCGGCAGAAGAAACATGGGTTTCGGGCATCAGAATGGAACGCACAGTGTTCCTCTAAGCTTCAAGACAGTTGACGATGTGGTTATTATCTCCTGCCCAAGACCAATCAGAGAAGTAAGATGCCTGTCTTGAGTTATTTCTAACTTTAACTTTACGAAATTGCTTCCTTTTGGGTTATGGCTGCCTAGATTGTTAGATGTCTGATCACGTTTTGCCAGTTAATTGCAGGTTGTATTAGGTTTATCTTTCTGGATGGTTGGGATTCATATGCATCAAGTTTCATGACTATTTCTGAAATTTTTGAGGGTTTTGTTTGTATCCATGCAACTGAATTTATTGTTCTTTTCTGAGGATTTTGATTAATTTTGGCCTTCTTTTTTGCCTTTTGTTTCTCTTGATTCAGGTGTCGATTTTGTTTGAGGGTTTTATGTGATTTCCTTGTGCCCTTTTTGGGCAGTAATTCTGCTTTTATGTTTCGTATGTTTGTAGTTTTTGTATTTGACTATATTGATCTTTTAAAGTGCGTATCTACCTTATTATTGGTTTTTTATTTATTTTTATGAATGTCGATTTAGTGTAAAGAATTTTGTGAGATTTCCATCTAAATGGGATTTTCTTGTTAGTTTATTCTAATATTTCTGTGCTATTTTTTTTTTTTCATGATTATGCTTAAATATTTCTGCATTTGAATGTGTTTCTGTGCCTCTTGCATAGTATGCCTGCATTTTTTCCTTTTTTCCATTTTCTTTTTCCCTTTGTTCTTTACGTGAATGCTATTTTTAGAACTGTGTTTTGCTTGTAGAGATCTGCCAATGCCATTTTATAAAAAAAAATATCTTCTAAATACACATGCGGTTGAAATTTGTGGAGGATTTCTGCATTCTTGATTATCTTTCACAATCTTTTGATTCTACCTAAAAAAGCATTACATCTCCATTAAGTTTGGCTGGGTTTAAGGGGGTTATCTGATGTATGGGTGACTCTTGGTTTCTTGTCATGGGTTTTAGATTGCAAAACTTTGGCCTCATTAGGTAGGTCATTCTAGCTGTTAATTTTTTTAGCATCAAAATTAAGACTCACATCCCTCGGTGAACCCTGCCATATGGTCTTCCAAAGCTTCCGCCTCGTGCTATTAGCTTCCTATAGACTACAGCTGTAGCGCAGATAGTCACCCAAGATAACCTTTGCAAGAGAGAAAGGACCACCTTCAAGCATCCGAGGACATGGACCACCTTCTCATTGCCCCTTCTCGTCTGCAGTTTGGAGCATTGTGTTGGATAGGTTTGGCTTTCAATGGGCCATGCCCTCATCAGTTGCTCTACTTCATTTGCCTAGGAAATTGTTAGTGTCTCCCCTGGGCGCTCTATCTCGTGGCACATTACTCTCTTTGCCACCTGCTGGAGCCTTTGGTGGGAATGTAACAATAGGGTTTTAGGAACTGTGTCGAAGGGCCTCAAGCACCTCTCTGGTTTTCACAAAATGCCCATCTTGGGCCTCTTCTCTCGACAAATTATAGAACTTTCTCATGTCTCTCTTTTGGGCCTGGAAAGAATGCATTGACATAAATTCTATATGTTTTCTTTGTTTTTGCTTTCCATGTTTCCGTAGGTGTAATGGGTTGTGGAGTTTTTTCTTTTCTTGTTCTCTTCGTGCTTGTATTTGCACCTCTAGTGATCTTTTTTCTATTAATATAGTAACCATTTAAAAAAAGAAAGAAATTAAAGCATTGGATAAACTTTTGTTTTTGATACTTGATCTATCAACATGAGTAACCAGATTCTTACCAAGATACAATTTAAAAGGGTAGAGTAGTGCATGAGTTGGTTTGAGTTGATTGTTCATACACTTTGGAGAGATTTTAACCTTGTTTTTGATTTCCTTTTTTTTAATGAAAATAAATAAATAGATAGTTGAAAGTAATAGGTGTGTCGCATCAAAGGGGTAGTCGATTTCCTTTTCAATAGATAGTTAAAATAATCTTTGACTATTGGTCTTCAAAAAAAAAAAACCTTTGACTATTTGGAGAAGATGATGATGGTAATTGGTTATCTTTCAGAAAAAAAAAAAAGAGGATAATGATGGTGGTCTCTTGTATAATGGTGATGATACATGTAGCTCCAATCTCACACTATTACGATATTTTCAGGTCAGAATGTATCTTTAGGTTGCCTGAAGGATGAGTATGATGTCTAATTGGACTACAAAGATGACTGTTGATATGCCAACCTCAAATTGAAGAGCCCCAGCTTTTATATTAAATTTACCATATGTTTTTGAGGGCCATTCTGTTATCATTGGACTGTTGTATGGTTTAGTGAAAAGAAAAAGAATTTGAATGGAAAGAGCACTCACCTTTCTATATGGTAGAAACAATGGTAGAAGAGTTTTATAGGTGACATTTAAAATAGCATTTTGTAGATTTCTTTCATATTAAAAGCTTAACCCATGTAAGTTTTATCCATTTGATCTTTTGCCATATGAAATACTTGGTATTTGAAGGAGGAGATTCAAATTTAACATCCATCTTGTTATCTTAAATCAAATGATGGTAACCCTTTAGATGGGCATATTTTATATCCCCTTTAGATGGGCAGATTTTATAACGTGGTAAATTTGAAAATATCGGAGATATTTGTGATATTGATCACCAAAAGGGTGAAGTATAGGTTTCTAAGGAATAGGAATTTTTTATATCGTTTACCATTTTACTATTGTCAGAAGAGTGAAGTTGTAAATATTAGAACTGGAGATCAAAAAATAGGTATTAAATTTTATCAAAAGTGTCTAGCTTCCATTTCCATGAGGAAAGCGGTTCAGATCTATTTTCATGGAAAGTTTTCTGTTTGCTTGTGAGTTTGATTGATCGTTGTTTATCTTCATAGAAAACTTGCCTTCCTCCACTATATATATAGTGATAGATGTCTAATTCATTGAACTTGCTTATATGATGTTTTTTCACTAGTGCCTAATTTGTTGAACTTTTTCTTGTGATGTTTTCTATTGTTGCTTGTTTTCCCTCCATGTTTTTTTTTGGGTGTCTCCTTTTGTAGCTTGGATTTTAACTCTTAATTTTTGTTTATGTTGATGTTGTTTTCATAAAGGTTAGAAACCACTCTAGGCGGAACCATTCGACGATAGTCCTCAATGATGATTTAGTTGTACATCAAGACCGACCAGGTACCTATTTCATACTTGCAACTTAAAGATGATACAACTTTGATTGATTTAAACCTCTTTTTTATTTTGTTATTATTTTTCCTTTTTGTAAAAGCAACAATGTATTATGAGAAAGTTGCATGTAAAATGTACAAGAATTCGATAAATGAATCATTTCTATCTACAAGTATTGTGGACAAAAGGTTAGCAATGTTTGTTGGCAATGAAGACTTCCATTACCCCACCAGCAGTCTAATTGAATTCTAATTTATCTGTTTTATTGAAACAACTAGGGAACTACATGAGACTAATGTATGTTTCGGTTAGAGAATATGAGAGAATCTTGGATGACATCATCTAACAACATTCAATTCCCCTGTTTTTTTGTCACTTGAAATGTGTCACCTTTTTAGTGTAATAGACTTACCTACATTTTGATGGAAATAACTTCTATTATCGTATGCAAGTCAGAGCATAGCAAGTTAGAATAGAAGTCATTTTCTAAAGACCAAGTGGACAGACAACTAAGGAAACACTTGCATGAGATACTTGATAGTTTCTCTCTAGACACATTTCCACATTCACTTGTCCATGTGTAAAAGCGGATTTCTACAATGTAGTCTCCTAGATCCATCATTTTTTCTACCTTTTATTGTTTTCTATTTATGCATTTACACATGCGTCTCTTGTTTTTGCAGGGGCTATCATTGCAGGGGAACAAACATCAACTAGGTTGGTTCTCAATGACTCTAATGATCATGGAAGAAATCCATTCAGTGGTGGGCTTTTCATTAATCTAGAAGACAATCATGCTACCGAGGTAAGTTTAGATTATATGTCATTTTTGTACATTTTTGTATAGGATAGAAAGATCATTCAATTTGTATTAGTTGTTAGTGTTGCTTATATTGTCACTATTTCAAAATTTTAAAAATGTCAATATTGATAACTCTAGGTATATTACTTCGTTCATTTAAACACACATCCACTTATATTTTGAGCCTCTTGCTTATTTTAGTTCTTGTTAAGCTTCTCCATGGGTTCTATTAACTTCCTTTTATGGGAACTTTTTGCAAGAAAGTCACGATGAAAAAAATGGAAATGTGGTGTTTCTTAAGTATGCATGTCAATGAAAGAGTATTTAGTTTGGCGTGGCCATAGGTTCTATTAACTTCCTTTTATGGGAACTTTTTACAAGAAAGTGACGATGAGAAAATGGAAAAGTGGTGTTTCATAAGTATGCATGTCAATGAAGGAGTCTATTTAGTTTGGCATGGCCATGGATTCAGCACTAGAAATGGAATGGTTGTGTAATGTAAGGGAGCTACAAGACCACCGAATTAGATCAGATATCCACTTCTCATCATCTTCAATGATGATGACAATGAAGATAGTGAGGCACATTGGATATCCACGATGTCCTCTTATTTCAGTTAACCTTCTTGGTGTGGTGGTGTTATGTTCTGGGTTTGTTATTCTCCACCATCTATTTTGTGAGCTCTGGGCTTTCTATGGGGACTTTTCTTTGTCGTCTTTGTATTCTAGTTGACCATCTTTTTTTTGCAGATGTCCTGCTATACAATCCTTTAGTGGTATTCCCTCTTGGTGATTCACTTGTTCTTGTCGTGTCCCTGTAGCACCTAGAAATGTTGGGTCATGAATGTACAGTTAAAGACAAAGTAGAATGAAAAGTAGGAAGAAAAATAAAGCAAGATGGAAAAAAGATCTAAGATTGAGATAATGAAGATAAAGTTAGAAAAACAGTAGAATGAAGAAAAGCATAAGGAGAAAACTGATGTTTCATGAACTTGAAATTTCTATATTTTATTTAATGACATGTAGTTGAATATAATGTAGCCATCATTGTGCCTTGGATAGAGGAGAACTATAGATTGCTTACAAGAATGCTGAAATGTTCTTGCAATAAAAAAAATATGTTGAAATGGTTTACTAAATATTTAGAAGATAAAAATAGAAGAGAATTGGTTGCCTCCCTTCTTTATCTTTATATCTGTATCTACATTATGCTCTCTCCCTCTGTATTTTTGTTTTTTTAAGTTTTTACTGTATGCACCATTTCTGAACTGATGTTTGACCAGTTTGATCACAATGTGGCACCAGGAAATTACACAAGGAAGGGAAGCTACCACAACGTTGGAGCCACAGATTACGGCCACGAAGGGGCCAATTTTCAGTTGTGCAGTTTGCATGGGCCCATTAGTGGAGGAGACATCTACACTATGCGGTCACATTTTCTGTAAAAAATGCATTGTGACTGCCATTCAATTTCAGAACAAATGCCCCACCTGTAGACAGAATCTAACTATTAATAGCATACACCGGGTCTACCTTCCAACCGCTTACTAAGAGAAGTTAATCTGGCATCACTTGGTGTTGTTTATCCATGTATTGCAGTAGTAAGTGATCTTTATTTACTCTGCCTTTCAACCACCTGATGAGAGGAGTTATTTTTCAGTGGATTTTTGTGCTGTACTATGTCTGTGTATAAGATCTGAACCTGGGTGTTCCTCAACGCCCGTCGCTCTGGAAGTTGTCAATCATTATTCCATCCATTTGTTAAGTTGTTCCATTGAATTGAAATGAAAATATATAGTTGTTTCGCATCACATTTTTTTGCACATGAGATGCCCATGTTTTATTAAATGTTTCAACTTTCTATTGGAAAATAATGTTGCCGTTGTGTTCGTCCTTGTTTTTGTGTGGAGCTGTACTGTTGAATGGTGGCGGTTTCTTTTGATAGAAGTTCCTTTACAATGAGCAGTCAAGCAGAAGCAGCTAGTGCAGAAATAGCAATGTCTTAATTATTTGATAGATTTTATGCTTGTTCTACTGTTTTTTCTGTTCAGAGGCTGGAATATTGTATCATAGGTGCTCGAATCCATTCACGCTTAGACTCACTCGAATACGACTCAGCTCATGCAACCAGCTGAGTGAAAGGGCAGAGCTGTAGTTTCTACAGCAGACCCAGAATTCTGGGCTTAATAATCATCAAATAGGATTTGTTTTTAAATGGTCAAATGGCCCATGTAATTAGTGTAAATGCCATTTTCAGGAGTTTTGTGTGTCAATTCTATTAGATTATAAGCATCTATTCTTTCATAAGATCATCAGGAACTTAGCCTTGAATGTGGTCAAGAGGGAGATGTAAAATCAATCAAGTCTACAAATCAGGTCGGAAGGAGTTCGGGTTGGGTCTTATTTGGTTCGGGCCTATTTCAGGTCCTATTAAACAAGTTAAATCAGTTTGGATCTATTTTGGGTTTGGTTTGGTTGGATCTATCCATTTAATTGAATAAAGAGAGATTATTCTAGCGAGACACCCACCAAGACTACTCTTTAAATGTATTTAGTTCATATGGTTTGATGTGTTTCACATAAGCGTGGCAATGGTTGGGTTAGTAGAACTGCCTATTTATAGTTGAGTTGGGTCGAAACTACTCCATTTTTAAGTTCTTGAGCTGAGCATTAGGCCCAGATGATGCACAGGCCCAGTTCTTGTAATTGTCTATTATTGTCATAAATCTCATTCTTGAAATTATTGTCTACAGAGAGATTTTAAAACACAGGGTTTATTAGGATACTATAAAAAATCTAACTAAAAATAAAACAATAGAAAATTTTAGAATACTTTAAGAAATAGTTTGAAATGCATAAAGTTTTTTAGCCAAATCTTTTTTGATGTCGAACAAAGTGATATTTTCACAAGGGCAATGATAGGAACATCAATGTATTTATTGAAAGGAACACCAATGTACCTTTTAACCATTTATATGATGACAAGTGGATATTATTAAAAATATCGGTATTCCTATTACGTCTCTCTTTTTAATCTCTTAGAAATATTTCAATTTTTTTATTACAAAAATACATCATATTGCAGTATTTCAACACACCAAAGATACCAGTTACAATGTTAGCTCAATAAGTCAAGCTCTTCGGTGATGATTAGTTTAGTTGGACCATCGTCTTGACAATGTTTTTTTTTTTTCTGAATTTACGTGTAGAAAATCGTAAGATACCCGGCATCAACACACCAAATAAATGCAGGCATATATTTGATAATATATAACATGCTCTTGGAGCCACTTACAAGTAGTTTCTTCAAATTCTTCTTTCGCTAAAAATTTTGATTTGCTTTGCTCTCATAATTCAGACAGGTGTTTGGTAGATTGTTGAATCGTTGTGGTTTGAAGATCGCAGTCTGTGATAGGACAAGCATCTTGATTTGTTAAAGGTCAAATTCTTTATCATTTATTAGTATTTAAAAAAATTAAGTGGTATATTTTTATAAAAATAATTACTTTGACTAAATCAATCAAATTACGTTTTCAAACTATCAAAGATTTAATTAATTTGATTGATTTAGTCAAAGTAACTTGATTGTATGTTAGTGGGGTATCTTGCAGTTTCACATAGGTAAATTAAAAAAATATATTTAATTAATTTAAATTACTTTTAATCTTAACTTTGAGACTTTATAATTTATGCTTTAAATATCTTTAAGTTAAAAATAATTATTGAATAAACCATGATATGATTTGATTTGATCCACGGTTCAAAGACAACTATAGAAAAATATTACTACAAATAGATTTGAATACTTGACCTAACCCAAATCCATTTTATTTAAAAGACCATGCATCTCATATTCATAATTTCTTCTTCATAATCTCATCTATTTGGAGATAACTTTTCAAGTTTTATTTCTGTATTTGACTCTATCATAAATTATACTTTCAATCACTCGACTATCTAACATGTTCTTCTGTATCTTTTGCCTTCATGTTTTTAGAGGTTGATCTCTCGCTTTCTTGGGCCCACAATAAGTAGCCTCTCAACTCTATACACTAGATCTTATACTAACATGATTAAATCACTTCAAACGAGTTTATCTCAGTATTTAGATTCACTCCTCATGGTTATAATTTTTATGCAGGTTTTCATTTTTCCTTTTTGTCATTATTTATATTTATTAATCTTCACAAAGCTTTTTTTTTTTTTTTTTCCAAAACACAGATTATAACCCATCTTTTTAATTTTCTACTAATAACTATCAAAACTTTCAAAAGTCAATATGAGATCGGCCATCATCAGCCACTCCTTCATTGTCCACACAATATATAAGTGTATAAAATAAAAAAGCTACAAGGAGAATGATTTAAAAAAGAATATAAAAAATTATTAAAAGGTGACATGACTTGACACCATATAAATAGATTATAGATGTGTACAAAGTTTTATTTCTAATTAATCATCTTAACTTTGTGATAATCTTTTTGAAAATTTCAATATCTTGTTTTATTGTTTTTTATGCCATTTGATCAGATAAATGAATGAATAGGAATAAAATCATACTTAGTGTGTTTTTTAATTTAAATAATTACAATATCTTGTAATATAATTTTTTTATTTTTTATTAAAATATTTATGAACTATTTAGGTAACTTAATAAATAAGTAAATCTACCAGATTTTGCCAGATTCTCAGGTAAGAAGCCTCCCCTGTAGCAGCAAATCTGCAGGAAAAGAAATAATATAAGGCTATTTTTTCGCCGGAAAGAGGATTCATTCTCTTCGGAGCTAAGTCTCTCACAGCTCTCTCTCTTTTAAAAATCAGTGTGCACCCACCCATGCACCAATGTAACATTCATATTTATGCCATTTAGTATTTGAAATCAGGGGTTGAAATCTCGATCTATAAAAATATCGGCCAACATATTTTCTCTCTTTTCCATTTTTTTTTTCAAATATTGACTGGGTCTTTTTATTAAAAAATAAAAAAATCTGAACAAAAAATCATAAATATCGGCCAATATTGGTAACAGGAAAATCTGAAATCGATTTTTTTTTAAAAAAAACCTGATTTTATTACCGATATTTATGTTTTTCATATAAATTTAAAATTAAAAAAACGAAATCTAGGCCTACTTGAGTTGAAATGAGTCAAAATGACTAATATTTTAATTAAATTTTTTAATTTTTATGGAGTAAAAAATTGTTCAACCTATGTCAATGGCATGTGAATGTATTATTCACATCCTTATCAAAGAATAAAAATATTTTATTAATTTAAAAAGAAGAAGTAATTCTTAATCATATAGTTAAAACTTAAAAGCGGCTACCAGTTGACGTTCACACACTTATCAAAGAATAAAAAATATTTTATCAATTTTTAAAAAGATAAATGATTGGAATCAATATTTAAAATCTTGCTTCGAAACTAATTAACTTATTAATTGAGTTGCAAATGTCAACTACCGGATCAGAAATTACTAACCCTAATTCTAATTGCTGATAAATAGAAATTCGAGAAATGTTGTGAAGCAGTTCATAACAAATTGATATGAGCTTCTCAATCACAATTTTTAAATGAAAAAATCTTTTATTTTTAAAAATTCATTCATCGATTTTTTTAGTACGAAAGGAGAAAACTCCTTAAAACTTCTGAAATTAAGTTAATTCTTTTAAAACTCTCACTTTGAATGATGTCTCACTTCCACACAGGATAGGCACCAATTAAAAGGCTTACCACTAATTTGTAATAATTTATTCCTCTGAAACCTTAGTTTTAGGGTTGGCTCTTTTCTTTATCAGGTGTTGATGATGGCTTTAAACCCAATCAAGTACATGTGCACGTTACAACGAAGACCAAGAAAAGTATTATGACATATATTTATATATATTAAATATATTTCTCCAATGAAAAGAAAAGCCTGTCCCAACGATTAAGTAATCATAAAATATTTTTAGAAATTGAATGACAATTGCTTCTCTTGCAAGGGATTTGGATACACTTTTCTTCTCCTTTCTTGGGCCTAATGAAACGCTCGTTGACTCCACAATCTCTTTATGTGAGAAGTTCTTGATTTTTCATGAGTCACTATTTTCAAATTTTTTTAAAATAATATAAATATTTCTATTTTATATTAGAGTCGAAATTAATTCCACAAATACATGAAACCACTATTAAATCTCGTGTATCCGAAAAATCTTAGGAAATATAAACCCAATACCTTTAGTCTAATTTTAGAATTTTAGACAAAGTAAATTACCCATGCGACTTTACTATTTAACTTATATATCATCAACATTCAATTAATTAATCAAAATTTTGGACTCAACAAATCAATAGTATTAAAGCTAAAAGTTGGAGGGAATTGATGGAACCTACAAGGCTACAACTATTCTAATATATAATATATATTTTCTTTTTATTACAATAAATTGACAATATTTTTATTTTAAATTTTTATTTTTTATTTATTATGATAAATAAAGAGCAAAATGGAATGGTACCTCATATTAGTTAAATACTAGTCCACAAATCAACTCTCAAATAGTAAACATGATCCTAGTATATTTTCTAATAATTAGAATATAAATTAATTTTCAAAATTCCAAAAATCCAAAAGTCTTAATTCAAAAGTTTGGATGTATAATTTGAATAGCACCTTCAATGAGTTGGGTGAAATGGTTGCTAGTGAAGTGCTTTATATTTATCATTGATTAGGCTCTCCTTGTAAAGATGGAATGGAGAGAGGAGAGCATGAATGATCTTAGGTGAATCCTAAAATATAAATTGTATTTTGCAATGATTTCATTTTTAATTTTTTTTTTTTTGACATTTAATCATTTAAAACTTTAACTTTTAAAGGCCCAAGTGGTGCCAGATCACATATCAAGTAGGTTTCACCACCCAATGATAAAAAAAAAAGAGGGTTAGATGGTTAATTATAGAGACTATCATATTATTCAAATGAGAATCAATTATTTTAATACTTGATTTTTAAGATCAAACTATTGGATAAAATGTTTTTTGAAAATGATCATTTACACATTAATGTATTGCGGTATGAACCAGCATGTCTAAGCATTGCTTACAAAATAGAATAGTGATGGATTTGTTGAAAATATCTCCATTAGAATTTGCGGTCCTACCAAAAATCATATTAATTGAATTAATCGAGACATATTTTAATTTTTCCAACATTTGATCAATTTAAATTAATTTTTAATATTTAACTTTTGTGACATTTAAAAGTAAGGTTGATTGCTCTCATCAAAGTGATTTTTTTACGGACAACTTACACCAAATTTGCAGGTGGTCATCTTTTAATATATTTTTTTATATTTTCAATCTAACAATAAACATGATCAAATGAACATTAACTTAAGATAGATCTAAATCTAGACAAGAAAGTAATATTTTTTACTGTTTAGATATTTAATCAAATCAAACCCACATGAAAACCACATTCTGCTTAGGCATTTATTCTTAGATTTAGCCAAATTTTATATCTAAAAGCATATAAATAAGAATCTTAAATGAAATTTAATTTACAATTAGACTCTAAAACATGAATGCAACTATACTTTTGACTTTCCTTTGCCAACGACTAAAAGGTAAACGACCGCCGACAAAGACCATAACTTCTCGTACATTCAATTGGTAGGCAATAGGACTACATAATTTGGCGGTCTCGCATTTTAATATTTTATAGACTGTGGGCTCATTGTCAGGCCTTTGGAAAGGAGCCAAAGATTCTGTGATAGTGATTGTACAAATTTGCCAGTTTTCACCCGACCACAGTGAACAAAATGTGTCACGTGGATCACAGTGGATTCAACAATGAACATGTAATTGGATTTATGAAAATGTTATTTATCAAAATCATTTAGGGGGTTTTAAATTTTATTCTTTTACCCAACTTTATATAAATTTAATTATCTTTTGCTATTAAAACTTTTTCCTAAACAAAATCTTTATTTTGATAGAGAAGAAGAACTTTGCGTAAAAATCTTACCTCGTAAAATGTGGGGTTTCTAATTTGAATTTTGCAAATCAAACTCACTCTTAATTTGGAGTGATTCTAAATTTTTTATAACTTTATTAATTTTTTTTTGAATTAACGTGTGGAAAACTCAAACACTGTCCTACTAAAACCCCTACAAATGAGCTAACTACCCCTAAGGCAATCAAGATTAGGTCATGGAGGCTCGAACCCTCAACCTCCCTCTTCCTAAAGTGGGAGACAACCAGTTGAGCTACACTAATGTGAGTAATTATTTAAAAGGAGACATTGGGACTATTTTTCCTTTAACTTATTACGGTAAATTTTAGGATTAAAAAAAATAAATTCATCGATATAGACAAACGTGACACTTGTATCGACAAACTGATACTTATCAATCGTAAAAGGCCGATATCCATCCATCCGTCACCCGTTCGGGTCCCAGCTGCAATGCATCGATGCATTGTGGTCGATTTGCATTTTTCCTGTAAGCTGCGGCCGATACACAACATATGAACCACATTTTTTTTTATACGTGAGTAAATTGAAAAAACGAGAGGATAAAAAGAATATCTTATCAATTGATTGTGATAACTTAAAGGGTAAAATGATCATAAATTTCTTTTTTTTAAAAAGTATGAATGTATAAATTAATATTCAAAAAATTGTTTTGGTAACTTTTATGTTGTATCTATCTAATGCCACTTTTGTTACGGCACTGTTGTTTTGTCACATTGAAACAGATCCACCCAAGGTCGTTGGGGGACAGGAGAGGGCAGGACCACCTATTTCTGGTAGTCCTTTGGAGTGAAAATTCTGCTTGGTCAGATGCCACTGTCTCATTTTCCTCTTCAGTTGCAAATTAGGCAGATTCCACATTCTCAGAAGAATCCCTCTAATTTTATTCTTCTTCACTCTTCGTTGAATTCTTTCAAGTAGGTTTGATAGTTACTCTTCCACTCAAATAAATAATAAAATACAGATGTATGACTTTAAAAAGAAATCCTGTTTAGTAGTCTACCGGACTACTGCAACTCAAATGTACATGCAAGTTCTAGTCACCCATATTTTTCAAAATTATTTTCATGTGCTTTTCAAAAATTGAGGTCCTCTTTTTTTTTTTAACCTGAAGTTTAGTAAAATATGTAAAATCCTTATAATTATCTGGTAACACAACTTTTTGTGTACTATGTTTTTTATTTTTTATTTTGACAACATAGGTATTTCTACTCTACGTTGGAGGTGAGATTTATCCAACAGATATACGAAACTACCTGCAAACCTCGTGTATAAGTTTAGCTCAGGAGAATCGAACTCAAAACCTCTAGTCTACTTTTAAAAACTTAGACCAACTAAAATACCTGTGTGGATTAAATGACTAATTTTGAATTTTTACATATCTCAAATAACAAGTTATTCAAATATTACCTACATAGTATAGCATTTTGATTCTAAATCTAAATCCAAAGAACTCAAAATCATGGAACCTATTCTATAAATAACGACATGCAAAAAGATAATAATTTACATCCTCTTATAGGATTTTTTTCACACATCACCATTTAAATAGTAAAAAGGTAAAAGACTTTTTATAAAATAATAAAAATGTAATTTTATAATCCTTTATTAAAATTAAAACCAATGAGTGATCCAAATGTTTTGGTCAATGGCCATATGTACTTAGTGATCGATGGGAGACAATCGCTGATCCAAATTCAATCAGCCCAAATTTTGGAGGCTGTAAATAGAGATGTTAATGGATATGCAAAATTTGCAAACTTGAAAGTATCTAATCAAATAAATAGAATTGGATGCAAGCTTAAGATCTGTTTAACTGTTTAGATTTGAGTTGAATTTGAAATTGGAGTAAAAAAATCAATTTGTTGATACGGCCGACTGTTACACCCGTATAGACGAACCGATATGTATCGTGAATAACATGCCAATAAGCATCAGTTTGCATCCGTCCATCACCTTGTCTAGACCCTAGCTGTAATGCAACGGCCTTCATTCTTCCAATACGTTGCAGCCAATACGCAACATATTGGCCGCATTTTTTTACACAAATTCATTTGTTTTTTTTCCAATTTCAAAGCATATCTGAATCTAAATTTGACTTGGATGCAGGTGCATAGGAGTTAGGTGAAGTGGAGGACCCATATTTTGACCCTCCTCCAACCCGTTTACTTCCTTTAATTATTGTTTATGGAGGCCTAATTATGATTTCTTGTACTACAGCAGAATACCAACAATTTTCTTTTCTTCTTTTTGAAACTTTGGCGGTCTCATATATTGCAGTTGGTGGACCGTGGGACTTTCCAGTATTAGGAATTACAGAAAAAAATTCAGTACATGCGAATTTATTTCTTTGGCAAAACAAAGAAAATGATAGCTCAGGATATGTATTCATCATTAAAGAGCCAACAAATCACTCCATTCCTGCTTCTCTTCTCTATTCTCTCAATTGGGTAATTTGAATTCCAACTTTTCTTTCATGTTTTACTCTTCTCCCTATTCTTCTTTTTCCCTTGAATGATTTCTATAGTTTTTAGTGTAGGGGGCTACCTTTTTTTTGTCTTTTATGCTTTCTGCCTGCAACTTTTTCATCATCATGCACCATTCTGTTGTCTGATACTTGCCAACGAGTAAATGATTCCAATAATTATCAAGAACAGTGGTGTCCATCACCGGCAGCCACAAAATTTAAGAGTTCTTTTATGAAAACAGGATCATAAGTGGGTATTCAGCTCTGTTTCTTATGGTTCTTTTAGTCTTTACACTGACTAGGAAAATTTTCTTTTTTCCTTCCTTTTCCTTAACTTCTGTTTGCATGAAGATAGTCTCTGGATTTCATGGAAGATGGCTATGGCGAATTGTGTGAGTCTCTCTCTCTCTCTCTTATTACATTTTTGAATGTAGATGCAAACATATTATAAATTGTTGGGCATATGTTTTTCTAATGGTTGTGTGTCAAGAATGCTGAAAAGGAACAATCATGAAATGGATTGATATTGGTTACTTCATTTTGTTATTGAACTTTATAAGAATGAGGATGTGGATGTTACTTGATTCATTTCAGTTCCTAAAACTTTCCTCTAAAAAGAACTGTAACACCAACCAAGTGTTTAGAGATTAAGTTTAATGTGTACAAGTAGCTCAGTAATTTGGCGATCCCGACTTTTTATCTGATATGCTTCACCATAGATAGGCGATGATTCATGGTAAGGTCCATTATTTCAATAGTCTACGATAAAATCATTGACGACAATTGTGTAAACCAGGCTCATTCATCATCATCAAATTGAGGAAATTTGGATCTCTGCCCTCACACCACCATCCAAATAAATTTCAGTTTGGGACCTGAAGTTATGCAAATGAAGAATATGTGGGAAAGATTTTCATTCAACGAAAAATATGGAAGAATCCAAGTGTACCCTTATTTGTATCTATGAATTATAAATGAAAAGAGATGATGTGCATCTGTTTCCAGCAATTTTCTTTCTTTTTCTTCTGTAATTGCAGAAATGGAACATAATATGTTTGAATCCAAGTGCTGGTGATTCTTAAGCATGTGAAGTTTTGTGGATACAAATTGTATTTCATACTTCATTCTATCATTAGTTTTCTGTTCACCTGAGTTTCCTTGCTTCATTTTGGATTTTTCCAAACTTCCCAATTCAAAATTTACTATTTTGTTGTTTCAGCTGGAAATTTGAAGTATGCAGATTTTGTTAGCTTCACTTTGTTGCCTAGCATTCTTAATGAAGAGTATCCAAAATTGGGATGTGGGCTGACATTCCTCAAGTCCTTCTCTTTTGGGCTTTAAGTTTTGGGCTTTGCTTTTCACTCACCCAGTTTCTGGGCCGAATCTAGCTTCATTTTTCTTTTCTTTTATTTTAGGATTTTCAGGTTCTGCTACCTTTTTGTTTTCTTTGGGCTTTTCCATTTCTCAACTTAAATGAGAAAAAAAAAAAAAGAAACTTCCTTTATACAATAAATTCCTTTCGAGTTTTCTTTTTGAAGAAATTTCCTTGCATTCTGACTTCACTCTCCTTTTATCTTTTCACTCAAAGAAGTATTTTTTTTCAGAGGTAATGTAAAAAATGAATTGAAAAAGAGAAAAAGTACAAAAGACAACAGCTGAGAGCAAAAATAAAAACAGAGATGGTCTAAAAGGATTAGATCAAAGACCAAGAAACAACAAAAGTACTACAATAAACAAGAATTGGACACATCGAACAAGTGATAACCCCCAGGTCCCATTCCTCAAATACAAAAAACCCCAGAAGCCAAATTGTTAATCCCATTTTTGGCAAGGAAATCTGGCACGCCATTTGCGGAGCGACTGAAGAAGTATTCTGAGTAAAAGGTATGAGGGATTGTGTGAAAATGACTCCATTGAAATCACAAAGGAACTTTTATCGACTTTCACTAATATAAGTATGAAATAATTATTGTTATTATAAGTGAACTGCAAGTTAGTTTTGGCATGTCATGTAAATGTTGAAAATGGGTTGGATCTTGGTTGTATCTGAATCCAATGGGAAATCCATGGTGTTGGGATTAAATCTAGCACACAATATCCAAGATCCTCATCTGAATCCTGTCTCAAGCATCAATCTGATTCTTATTCAAATCTGAATCTAGACTGATTGTAGTTCGCACTCATGAAGCTAGCCCGAATTTAGTTTTTTAAAATGAAGCCATTAGATAAGCAGGTGTATATCCAATAGAATTGGGATCGAATTTGACAAACTATTTGATCCAGTTCAGAGGAACCAAAGCTAACTTTAAATAGATTCATGATATGGTGATTACCGAATTTTGGGGTAATAAAGTTGGATCCTCCAAGTATTCTAGTAAACCATAATTCATTGATAGCGGTTCATTCATTAACGTCTTGTCGCCTGCATAATCATGTTGTTCACCATTCTAAAATATGTATAGACTGTATCTATATAATTTTCTTGAACTCACTTCTTTTTTATTGTTCCTTTTCCATCACAGGTTCCAGTGCTATCAGATTCAAAACATAAGAGATTGTGTTTCTGTAACATTCTCCTTGCCACTGCTTTATTCTCTGTAGTTTTCTTCATTGGAATTACTTTCACTGAGACTAATTCTACAGAAGTAAGCACTTCTTTAATAACTCTTAACAATTGCATCACAAAAATGGCTCCAGTGGACCAGTTTCTTTCAAAATTGCATAATGGTTTCATTTATATTCCTGTAAGAGCATTTTCATTTCTATGCTCTAACAAAAAAAAAAATGGATCATTCAATTCTAATTTGGTGGCATTGGCAAATTGGCAGATGGTTGGACTATAAAATGTCACTGGGTTTTTTTGGTTTTTCCTTTCAATCCAAGGGACTGTGCTGCAGTTCAGATTCAACTTTAAGATGTATTGTAGTTTCACTTGATTTCTGATTCTTTTTTTTTTTTTTTACTTGTATTTTACACTGCAATTGATGAAATTCCTTGAGCAGTGTTGTGAGCATAAGCTTGTTCAGACTGTTGCCCATTTTTATTTATGACTCAGAAAAGTTGATTTTTTTTTAAAATTATTATCTAAAGATAATAAAGCTACAATTAAAAATAAAATCAAATCTAAATAACAATGAGATACTAAGAAAGAAACATACAAGAGGCAAGTGACCCTCGTCACTAGACTTTTGGCAAGAAGGTGATCAATTTTATTTAGCTTCTTGAAGTAAAAACATAAAATTGCAAGAGTGAAACTTCAATTCTTTTCTGTAGTTTAGGAGACAAGAAAGCCTCTGTAGCTTGGCAGTCCTAATTATAACAAACTTATCATGTTCTTAAGCCTCATTTGTTCACCAAAGGGCCATCAAAGAAGAAACTTGAAGCCCTTTCAAATGGCATGTTTCTATTTTCAATTTACTGTATAATTTAATGTATATTCATTTTCAGTTTGTTGGTATCCATTGCGCAGAGGATATCGAGATGGGAAACATTGATCGCTTCAATGCATACAACACCATTAAATAAATGCAAGGTTCCTCTCTTTTGTATAACTTTGTTTCGTAACATATATTTTTTGGGGATTTTTTTTTGTGAATGCAGTGTAAGAAATTTTTCTTGCAAATCCAGTTTTGAAAGTTATCCAATAAACATCTTTATTGCTCTCCATATCTTTTTATTTGTGTCAGGATGAATGCAGGCCTCCTGGGAGTGAAGCACTACCTAAAGGCATAGTTAAATTAACCTCTGACTTGGAAATGAAGCCATTGCTGGGTCCTCCAAAGAAAAAGGTATGTGGAACATAGATGAGATTTAGTAATTGATTGAATAAACCGATAACCTGTAATAATTAGGTTGATTATTAGATGCTTTCTTGTCCCGCATTTGTTCGTTACTTGAATGCATGAATAACAATAGCAGAAATGCAATTTTCCACCTCTTTGTTGGATGCTTTTCTGTACTAAGATATGAAACCAATCACAATATTGGAATCAAACTTGGGAGGAACGATTTAGTCCTGAGTGCTGAGAATTCCATGACTCTATGTATTGCAACAAAGTCTGTCTACCTAGATTAGATGGTTATTATCATTGATGCGTTGAAGACCTGACCAATATGCCAAAAGTTCCAAAACTGTTGGAACACGGAAAGTCAAGCTCTTTATCCTATCCTATGCTAGGTTGGCCCAACTCAATGCCTATACTCCAAGCCTCCCAGCTGGATCCCACCAAACACGTGATAAGTCATCAACAAATTCAATATAATGATGTTACGAAAAAATCAGATCGGAGATCCTTGTCAAGCATTTTTGGTCTTAAGTTGTTGTCTAGAAGCCAAGAGATCAAAAATAATTTAGGTCTGTTGATTTGTTTGGATTACTTTCAGTTGTTTGGCAAATGATAGGGAAACATGCTTCAAAAGGATCCATTGGAACTTTTTTGCACACCATTTTTATTGAGGAACAAGTAACCAGCAATGAAATATAACTCATAATAACTGAGTCAACTCGGTTATAGTGGATAATGAACCTTAGTTCCTCTCTGTGACATGTAATGCTCAAATGAGTTATTGGATGACTTGTTGGTTTTGGCTGGAAATGGAAATGAACTAGTTGTAACATCTTTCAGACGTCGGGTCAGTTTCACTCTAAAACCAAGTTTGAAAACCTTAATGGATTGTCTGAATCAGTTATTTGAACTTTGAAAGTGGTCTCTAAGCAACTAAAGCAAAAGCGATTCACCTCAATGTCTACAGTATTGCACTTACTAAAATATTGACCTATATTAAAACTCTAAACACTGAAAGTTCTGCAAGTTTATAAATGTTACTGTACAGTATGGATGAAAAGAGGTTCAATTACCTTTGTTAAGGGTGGATTTGGAATTTGAAATGACATTGTTTGAAATCTTGGTGTTTTAAGGTTTTAATATTTCCATCTTGGTGGATCTCCAAAGAAAAACACACAAACAATTAAGATTTGGCTGAAGTATCTGGCCAAAGTACAGCAACCTAGCAATATTCAGCCTACTTCATAAATACAATCTAACTCAACAACTATTGTTCTTCTAATGAGATATTTGTGCAGATCCACTTGTTGTCATGAATTACATGTGATATTTCTCTTATATTGTCCAAACAGAGGAATCCAAGAAACCCTATGAAGTTATTGGCGATGCCAGTAGGAATAAAGCAAAAGGAAAGTGTAAATCAAATTGTTGAAAAGGTATTTATCAAATTATTTACTTATATACTGCCTCTCCTGTTAGTTTTCTTATCTTCTCTATCATTAGGATAGGTGGAACCATATATTCCATGATCCAAGCATACAAAACTACCCTAGGCCTTAAAATTGACTGTTCATCTGATGGACCTAAACATTGGTAGGCAGTCCCCTAAAATGTCTTGGAAAAGAAAATCCTAGCTTGTCCAATTGTTGAAATGTTGATAATTTCATTCCTCCTATGTTCTGTATTCATGCCTCCATTGATCTGAAGGTTGGGACTTTCACACCGAGGAGAATTTTGCCGAGTATCCATGCTTGGGTCCATCAAATATCTGGATCCCTGAACCCTATGCCCCAGATATACAAACTTGAGTTCCATGAATACCATCAAGATCAGTGATCATATATTGCCTTCTAAAATAAATGGGCCTCGATTATTCGTTTCTGTACACATTGCAGTTTCTTCCTAGTGACTTTACCATAATGCTCTTCCATTATGATGGAGTGGTGGATGAATGGAGAGATCTACAGTGGAGTGATGATGTTTTACATGTGTCTGCAATGAATCAAACTAAATGGTGAACAATTTTTCCAAAATTTGAATTATTAATTTTCGTATGTAATCCAAAAGGCTCATTCATCAAAAGATATACATTTTCATGTTGATGTAGGTGGTTTGCCAAGCGCTTCTTACATCCAGATATCGTTGCTGAATACGAATATATCTTCCTTTGGGATGAGGACCTAGGAGTTGAAAATTTTCATCCAGAACGGTTTGTTCTATCTTCAAAACATCTTTTGTAGGGGAATGGTATATGTCAAACTTAATGTTAAAACAATATGGAATGGTGGTTGTTGACACCCAATTTTTTTGGCAAAACTGCATCAAGAAACGTGATCCAAGCTTTTGAAACTTGTATCCAACAAAATTTGAAGAAGATCTAAAAGGACCCATTCAAAATTATGATGATCTGGAATTTACAGTCCAATCATGTCAACTTGTATTTAAATAGTCCAATGGTAGTGTAGTGATTTGGACCTCAAATGGATGATCAAATGAAGATCCACAAAGATATGGACATCACAAAGTTCATTCAATCAAAAGGAAGATATGAATGATGTAAAAATGCCTAAGAAGATGACAATTGGCACCAAGATCTAAGGCAAAGGAGATGGATCATTGAATAGATAAGTGGATCTAAAGATACAAAATACGGTACACTTATGATGATCATACAATCATGACTTGGGAACCACTTTATGGAAGTGGCCACTTTATGATCATGTGGGGAGCCACTAAGTGCCTCAAATTATAAATCATTGGAAATCTCATTAAATTGGCTCTCTGACATAATAAATGGAAGCCAAATAGTAGTTTAGACAAGGGAAATGAGCCAAAAAACTAGGATGATGTGAATAGGGACTAAACTTTTGGACCATGTGGAGTTCTCCTTTGCAGAGCTGCAACTAGCAGTTCCCAGAGCACTTTACAAAACCATTCCCAACATTTCAACGACTAGGGGTTCCTAGGGCTGAAACTCAGACGGATTGGGCCTGGTTTTAATAAACCCAACCGAACCCATATAAAAAATTATTGAGTCCAATCAGACCCAAGTTGCTGGCCCAACAGCCCGATCCATTTTTAGCCCAAATTTGGGAAAAAAAATCACCAGTATGTTTTTTATATTTCCTAACACTCGGGTCGGATCGGGTCAATTCGGGTCCGGTTTGGTTGATTTTAAATTTTTGAGTTCAGCCCAATCTGAATTCCATACGGGTTTTTTTTCCCAACCCGAACCGACCCTAGATTTACAAATACATAACCCAGCCCACTGATTTCTTAGGTCGGGTCATGCGGGTCGGGTTAAACCTGGCCCAAGTTTCACCCCTAGGGTTTCTGAAAACTACACCTTATAGAGCGCATATAGTGGTTTTACAACTGGTAGTTCCCTAAACCACTCCTAATGGTTCTACAACTACAGTTCCAGAGATCTTTAACCTATAAATAGGCCTCCCTTGAGGCACAAAGGGCACCTTTTGGCTTTGGAGAAATTAAAGTTTTCTGAAGAACTTTTCAAGCATCTAAAACCCAAGTGAAGAAAAGATCCTTTGGAGTCTTAGAAGAACAGATCTTTTGGGTCTTTGAAGACGAAATCCTTTGAGGTCTTTGTAGACGAGATCCTTTGGGGTCTTTGAATACAATCTTTCCTTACTTCATTTTGATGTTTAATAGATCTTTGAACATGTTAAGGACTTCGAATCTTTTAACTCTTTGAGGATTTCTTTCAAAGTTCCTAGAGTTTCACAGCTTAGAACTGAGAGGACATATATTCCTTAAAAATCAAATCATACCTTTACTTCTTGAAGACAAATCTATCTCTATAAGTGGATCAAGTCCTTTGGGACCTCATTGGAGATAGATCTCAAGAAACTTGAAGACCATTATAATTTGTTTTCAATAGTGGTCTATGAGGTGCAACCATAAATGCTTGGCCTTTGCATCATGATGATTCCTGTTGGAACAATACTTAACCCATGATCAGATGGGCATAAGAAAAGAAAATCAACTACTGTCCAAAATATTCTTTGTGCTAAATATTGGATAACTATTGGATAACTATGATTTTTCCAATCTTATCATTATCATTATCATCATCATCATCATCATTTTTAAGCTGTATGGAGTCGATGATTTGAAATCCTGAACATAGGCCCCATATATAAAAAACTCTAGGATCAGGGACAGTTTTACAGTTTGCATATTCTTAAGTTGGAGCACATGTGATTCTTGTCAACATGAGGCTGTTTCCAGCTGTTCATTTTTCAAAATGTTTAGTTTCTTTGAACTTGATGGTTAGCTTGTTTGAAATTTAGTAAATCATTGTTCGGTCTCTTGTTTATAAAGAATGTCCGCGTCACATATTATTTACTATGCTTTACTACAAGCTTCTTGATGCAAAGGATACCCAAGAAATCAAATTGTCTATTTTCACTCTTCTTAATCCTAATGAAGGGAAAAGGTAATAGTTATGAAGGACTGAGACCTCCATACCGATAAGAATGAGATATGTTTTAGTTGCCACTGGTTTCCTGTTCTCTAAAACTATAACTTGCTAGGACCACTAAATTGGGCATTTGAAGAAAAAGACTTTCATGACTTGCTGATACAATAATAATTCAATATCAAACATCATGTCTCATAAATCATGATCTTTTCCAACTCCTTGCAGTTATTTATCAATTGTCAAAGAGGAAGGCTTGGAGGTATCACAGCCTGCATTGGGCCGTAAGTCACAGCTGCATCACTACATCACTGAACGTGACAGTAGAACAAAAGTGCATAGGTTCTCTCTCTGATATACTTTGTGCCTGCCAATATCTTTTCCTGCATAGATAACTAGTTGTTGGGCTTCAATTTAAACATAAAATCGTTGCAGTTAACCTATAGGCATAAATTAACATTTGAGGGTTTTGTGATATTGTGTTGACAGGAGAACAAACAGGACAATTGGCACTAAAAGATGTTATGAGAACATTACAGAACCTCCATGTGCCGGGTAAGATTTCCCATCTCTGTTAATTCAGTTTCATTGTGTATGGGTGCCCTTGATTGTTTGTCCCATTCTAACTGTTATATGTTTCTACTTGTCCTTGGTTTAGGCATTTATAATATGGCCTTCTATAAGACATTTTTTGTTCGTCCAGTTCCACTGTTACTGAAATTTAAATTACCTCTTTATAAACCAAGATTGGGCCTTAAGAATCGAGGGTTAGGAAAATCTAAGCTGAGGTGATATCTGGCTCGCTCCTATCCCCAGGATACTGTAAAGATCCCAGCCAACCCCAGGTATTGGATGCATCCACAGTGGGCTCAGACCACTTGTGGGCATATTCCAGCGCCTTCATATATGTATGTATGTATGTATGTTTTTTGTGGGTGGATATATACAGAAACATGTTGACGTCATGCTATATGGATAAATAGAAAGACCTAAACTTATGTATGATTCATCATGCTATGAAGGTTCTCATTTTGGAGTCTCTGCTTCTTACACAATTTTAGTCGTTTCGAAGAAACTAATCAATATAACTCTAGAACAACAGTTATCTCATTGAAGGACATGTTCTACTTCCTCCAAATGCTTTTGGATGGGATCAGGTAATCAGCCATTGAGTTAAACTATGTTATGTTGATACTCGCATGCAGTCTCGAGGACAAATGATCATAAGTTAGTTGGCTATAAAGCCTTGCCAAACCTTAATGAGTTATACTTCAAAAGCAAATTCCTGTTGAGTTTTCAACAGCTAGGATTCACAGCTTGTTTATCTTTGAAAGAAGTTTGAATGAGAATAAAACAATCAGGATACCTTTAATTTCTTGAAACTGGAAGTTAGACATGACACTGGTTGTGGTGTTTGTTTCTATGGGGGAGTGCCGATTTTTCTGTAAGCTACTTTTAATGTTGTTTTTGAATTCTCTCAACAAATTCAGAAAGCATTTAGCCATATATTGTAAGAAAGCATTATCTTATCTAGAGTAATTAGTTAAACTTAATATGTAACTTGTCACATAGATTCGTGGAAATGATGGCTCCTGTGTTCACGAGAGCAGCCTGGCGTTGCACATGGTATATGATCCAGGTACTATAGCATGCCTGAGCTTTCAATTATTTTCTAATGAATTTTATTTGATTTTAGTTAATAACATATGGTGTTGCAACAACCATCATGACAATTTTAGTCATTTGATTTCTTAGAACGATTTGATCCTTGGATGGGGATTGGACTACAACCTGGGTTATTGTGCACAGGTAGTTTCTTGATCCCAAAACTCATAGTTTGTGTACAGGTGTATAGTTTTATGTATATTGAACTTGGTTCTTTTTTTTTTTTTTTTTTGGTATTTTGATAGGGAGATCGAACAAAAAATGTCGGGGTGGTGGATAGTGAATACATATTTCATGCGGGTGTAACTACGCTTGGAGGCTCTGACAAGAGAAGGGTATGAATTTTGTTACTTGGATTGGTGATGGCTCAAACTAGAATCTTACTTCTGACAAACTCATTTACTGCAGACAGACATATCCAAAACTTGAGACAGAAATTTGACAAATATAATCATCATAATATTTGATGGCCTGAAGTTCCTCTGTAGTTTGTTTATGAGGATTCATATGATGATCAAACTGAACATCGATGGCGCATTCTAAGCATTTTCTCGGATGATCAAACAATCTAAATATCCAAGTGATGGCCTCTAAACAAATAGATCATCAAATCATGGTCCACAATCAATGAGAAGGGCAAGTTAGAGAAACTTGGGGAATGACTGATCCATTGTGGTCCCTTTGTGATGAACCTGACCATATGATCACTTGCCCTATTGCATGGTCAGCTTGATGTTTCATTTTCTCTTATTTTCCTATCTAAAATGTTTTGAAATAAATTGTTTTCAATCTACTATATTTTCATTTATACATTCAAATGCTAGATCATCCAACTGTTCCTCTGTCAAAAACTGCATTTCATTTATAAAGGCCAGAAAGATTTAAGATTTTAAATCTGGCATCCCTTTCTCTACATTCCATTGGAAATATTTCAATCTGATAACAGATTCTGTTGAACTTGCAGGCACCAAATGAGACAAATTTTAGATCAGAAGTAAGTATCGATGTCATACTATATTTGGAAAGAGCTTATCTTCAAAATTTTAAGACTAGTGGTACTGATTATGTATGTGGCTTAGGCTGTATCCTAGATCATGTTGAGTTCAAACTTTTGATAGAATGGAAACAGGTCTGGTCTGGTATGGGTCAGGGTCAAGTAGGCCTGTTGATAGGCTGAGTTTGGACTGGGGTTTCCTATATCTCAGCTCTGCCCATTTTGGATATCGAAAAGCTTAGCCTCCCTGCCCCTCCAGGAAAAGTATGAAGCCCAAGCCTACCTGTTCAAGACTAATAAAAGTTCAACTCTTCAGATTGAAATTAGACATGATTAGCTACATGTTGACAAAATTTCATCTTAGAATTCAATTTTTAGCTACTTGATCTTAGTGGTCCAAATCACTAAGCATTTTTTGAAAATACTAAGATAAGGACCTGAAGTGATCTTCTCTGTCTTTTCTTCTTTGTCACTACTTAATCTTTTTTCTTTTTTAATTTTCATTTTATGCAGGTAAGGAGGAAATCTGCCAATGAAATGGGTGCTTTCAAAAGAAGATGGCAGAAGGCAGTGAGGGAAGATGAATGTTGGATTAATCCATATCCAAATTCTACGAGGTGACACAATTTGTAAGATATCATTCTGAAGGTCCCCTGATGCATCCAAAGAATGGGATCAAATTCATGGTCTGGCCAATGAATGATACATGGAGATTATACATGTCAAGTGTGACTCTGTGGAGGCCATGTTGTAACATTTGTAATTTTATTTATTCATTTCTTTGCAACAATAAAAATGTAATCATACAAAGAATAAATAAGAAAGAAAAAAGTGTAATCAGCATGTTAGACTCTTGCCTATTTTGATGTTATGAAATCAAATAGAGAAACAAGAATGCAATGCAATGTCTATATGTGAAAGAAAGAGAACCGACTACAAACAAGCAAGGAGGCCTTTGCTTGATTCCATTTATCAGCAAAGAGAAATTACAAATGAGCACAAAAGTGTTGGCTATGGGAGTCAGCAATCTAGCGCGGGTTGGAAGGAACCCTTTCCAGTGTTATCCTTAGACCCGTTAGTGGACGGATCGCCATAACCTCAAAGGCCACTTGCACCGCCTAGGGAGTGGGAGAAGTCTCACATTTCCTAGGAGGAGTAAATCCTTGGTTCTTGTTTGAGGGAATACCCCCCCACCCCAACCAACCCACCCCACCCACCCCCCCCCCCCCCCCCCCCCCACAACCTCACTCCAAAGAACGCGTTTTGAAGCCGTGAGCCTAGGTGAGAAAATGGGTTTTTCTATAGAGAAAGAGAAAAAGAATTCCTTTTTAGTCTAGGGTTTTTTTGAGAGAGAAAATGGGGAATACTTTAACTTTAGGGTTTTTTTATTGAGAAAGATGTCCTCATGGCCAAATACATTTACAAGTGTGGATCCTATTATTAAAAAAGATTCTATTTTTGGATTCAACAGATTCAGTGGAACATTTTTAAAGTCAATTTTATCAAATCTGTGGTCACTTTGTCTCATGCTCTAGCAATAAAATGGACCATGATTTTTCATGGTCTATATTTATTTTTGAATGGAAGCCAAAGGAACATCAATATCTGCCCTCTTTTAACATATTTTTTTGTTACTTTGTGTAAGTGTGCAACTGTAACAGCCCGACCCAAAAAAAGGGCTTGGGGTTTGGCCCAGCAAGATACTGTACGCTTTGGGTCCACATGCGTACACACGTGCACACGCGCGAGCCTGCACAGTTTTTGGATTGGACCTGGACCAAGTCAGGGTCCAAAACTCGTCTTGCTGGAAGAGGAGGGCAAGGCTATTTATAAACCCCCTCTCAAATTCCTCAACTTCCGATGTGGGACCTTATTTTCCACCCTCAAGCACACAAACACACTCCCACTCCACTCTCTTCACTTGGGCCTAGCCCTTAGTGGACTCGGCCGTCTGGGCCCGATTAGGGTCTCACAGCAACTCCACTTTAATCCCTAATAAGAAAAAACTTAAAGTAAACTTAAGCAATATTTTCACTTTAACAAATCTTTATTGAACACTTACTACAATCATTAATCTTTGTATTTCTTTATGTTCTGTCTTCAAAATTTATGCAAATGTAGTGAGCGTTAAAAGAGCATAAGCCCAGGACCAACAAAAATGCAATGGATCTAAGTCCAAGTGACCATCCCATAATTATTGACATTTATCATTATTAAAGTCTTTATTATATTTATTAGATGTGTACTTTATAACTTCTCTATTCAATCATTTCAACAATCATCTACTTTGTTACCCATGCCAAAATTTACTTGGCATACCTTAATTTGCATTATTAAGGGTTTATATATTCTTCTCAAGATTGCAACGGAGTTGCACTTTTGGAGCCCAACCTAATTTAGAACTGGAATTTGGCTCATGGCTGGACTTCACCTTTGGAACCAAGGCCTGCCTAGCATAGTTAGAATATGTGGTCTTATAGGTGAACCAAAAGATGGTGAAAATATGAGTGGTGTCAAAAAGTAGTAACTCAAATTTAATATAGGTCGAACTGAGGTTAGATTCCCAACTTGAATTGTTTGGTCATAGTGCACCCCTAAGAAAAGGAGTACAAATGTTCTCCGTATTTTTTTATCCAAACAAAAATTCAGGAATCTACCAATTGCTAAAATTAAACAATACTAACTGGAATAACAAGAAGCCCTTTGCCAATTTGATAAGGGCTTGATTCCACTTATTAAATGAGGGTGAAACTTTGTTACGTTCTCTAACTTTTAGAGATTCCATAATAAGTACATGGCACGTTTCCATTCAGTCACACATTACTCATTGATTCAACAAATTTATCAAATAACCTAATTATCCCCTTAATTGCACATGTCAAGTGTCATTCATAGTTTCTCCACGTCTCGAAGATTTTCTAAAGTGTATGTTTAATACACTTGTCCACGATCACGACCTCCCAATTGCACAAATACACACAACCCTTCATCCTCATTTTCAAGATCCATCCTTGAGCACATTGTTTTGTTTAAGACACCTATTTGGGGCTTAAGGACAATAAATATAGATAAGGTTGAGATTAATACCATCTTTACCATCTTTAAATAAAGAAATTATATTGATTCCATTTTTCCCAAATGATAAACTTTACTCCATTTGGCATTGTTATCTATCCAATAAATAAGGGGTTATTGTAAATACCCTCTCATTTTTTTTTTTTAAAAGGTAAACTAACTAGACTATCGAGATCTAAATTTTTGTTGTGTCACTAAGCACTTTTATCCACCAATTTATTTTAACAACGAAGTCATTTGATTGATTTAGATGAAGAAGTTCAAAGGCAATAAAAGAACTTGTAATAATTAGATGCATATTTTAAACTCGCACTATGGCATCTCATACTCATTGATTTAATATAATTGATTTACTAGGCAAGTGCCCTCTTATATGTCATGGGTTCTACTATATCAAAATTAAAATTGTTAATGGAGCTTTTGCTACCTCTACTTTTAGGAATTTTAAGGTCATGTATGATAACCATAGTAAAAATAAAGTATTAACTAAAATAGCCAATGGCCAATAACGTGGTCATACAGTGCAACCAATTCGCGTGGTTGGTTTCATTTCTTAAATAATGCTTATGATATTAATGAAGTCTTTAAAATTTAAAATTTCATACCAGACACAAGACACGTGTCTATTTCTAACACGCACTACACGTGTGATTGGGTAAAATAAATCTCGTATGTCACGGACTTTAAACAATTCTGACTCCGACATGAAATGGACTTGCAATAACTTGTTGTCGTGCAACTCTCATTGTCACCGGAACCCTTTTGAAACTTTTTCTATGTGACACGAATATTAGAAAATTAGTCAAATTTTCCAATTAAAAAACTAACTCCCCTCTTCTTTACACCTTTTTAACCTACTAGATTATTAACAAAAAGGGTATTCTAACTATATTAAGTAGCCTCTTTAGGTTATCTTCTATTAACAAACATGTTAGAAAATAAAATAAATTTGAGCGGCCAACGTCCAATTATTGTCACTAAGGCTGCGTTTGGATTGAGGGATAAATTTTAGAGGGGTTACCTTTGAATATGGGTTACCTTTATGCAGGTGTTACCCTTACCTTGTTTGGTAATTATAGGGGTAAAGTTAAAACTTATCCTGAGAAAAAAAAATCTTGTTTGGTAACTGTAAAAAGGGGTAACCTGACATATTAACAATTTTATGAGAATAAATAATTTTTATTAAATCCATATAATATAAAAAATAAAAATAAAATTTTATGAAACATAATTATTAAATAATATTCATCAATTAAAAAATATTTTGAAATATTTTTGCTCCATAAATGTATAGAGTGGTAAAGAGGTGCAAGGGTTTCCTAAAACCCCCATGCTCCAAGGGGTTTTAAAAAAGGGAGAGAGAGAGGGGTAAAAATTTGATTTTTTACCCTCACTCCTCCATTAGCTAATAAGGGTAATGGGGGGTAACCCCCCGTTCCCCCCCCCCCCCCCCCGCCCACACACACACACACATTCTCCCCCATCCAAACGCAGCCTAAGTCCTATTTATTTGTCTTTGGTAGTGGAAACTTCATTTTACAATCCTTTTTACATTAGGGTTTTTTGAGAAAGAGAAGAGATAAAAAGGAAAATACTTTAACTTTAGGGTTTTTTATTGAGAGAGATGTCCTCATGACCAAATACATGTGAAATACATTTATAAGTGTGGATCTTGCTGCCATTGTGCATCACTTGAAGAGGAGGCAGATTGCCTTTTCTTTGGCTTTTAAAGCTAGATCTAAGTTTGTCTTGGGCTTATGCAGTGATCACCTGATTTTGAATAGCTTCAAGCATGGCACTTTTGAACAATGCTTATGGAATTTCTAATCTCTTAAGGTTGCTCCTTTGTATATTTTTTGGGCAGGCTTAGCCCTCTCTCTTTTTGTATCTTTGGGAGTTTTTGCGCCCCCCTTCTTCCCCCCCTGAATGAATACTTACCCTACATTTAAAAAAAAAAAGGATTCTATTTTTCAACTCTAACAATATACGTGGCATTTTTGGCCAACTAAAAAATCTCCACCAAATACTTTCCATCCATTTCACCACAAGATGCAACAATCCTCATTCCTCCTTGCAGTCTATATAAGGCAGCCATTACCTCCTCATTGTTCATCTATCAATGCTAACTAGCTCCCAGTGTAGGCTTTAGTCACGCATTACTCTTATGATTCAACAAATTTCTTAAATAACTTAATCATCCCCTTAACTGCACATGTCTCGAAGACTTCATAAAGTGTATGTTTAACATACTTGTCTACGACCACGACATCCAATTACACAAATACAGACAACCCTCCACCCCATTTCCAAGATCCACCCTTGAGCACATTGTTTTGTTTAAGACACAGCTATTTGGGGGTTAAGGACAATAATATAGATAAATTTGAGATTAATACCATCTTTAAATAAAGATATTATATTGATTCCATTTTTCCCAAATGATAAACTTTACTCCATTTGGCATTGTTATCCATCCAACAAATAAGGGGTTACTGTAGATACCCTCTTGTTTTTATTTTATTTTCTTTTTGTTTTTAAAAGGTAAAGTTACTAGACCATTGAGATCTAAATTTTTGTCATATAACTATGCATTTCTATCCACCAATTTATTTTAACAACGAACCCATTTGATTGATTTAGATGAAAAAGTTCAAAGGTAATAAAAGAACTTGTAATAATTAGATGCATATTTTGAACTCTCATACTCATTGAGAGAATATAATTGATTTACTGGGCAAGTGCCCTCATGTTTGTCGTGGGGTTTACCATATCAAAAATAAAATTGTTAATGGAGCTTTTCCTACCTATGATTTTAGGAATTTTAAGGTCATGTATGATAAGCATAGTAAAAAAAAAAAAGTATTAATTGAAATAGCCAAAGATCAATAATATGGTCTTACGCTGCAACCAATTCGCGTGCCTGGTTTCATTTCCTAAATAATGCATATGATTTTAATAAAATCTTTAAAATTTAAAATTTCATAGTAGACACAAGACACGTGCATATTTCCTAACACCTACTGCACATGTGATTAGATAAAATAAATCTCGTATGTCACAAACTTTAAACAATTTTGACTCCAACATAAAATTGACTTGCAATAACTTGTTGTCGTACAACTCTCATTATCACCCAAACCCTTTTGAAACTTTTTCCATGCGACACGAATATTAGAAAATTAGTCAAATTTTCCAATTCAAAAACTAACTCTGTTCTTCTTTAAACCTTTTTAACCTACTAGATTATTAATAAAAAAAAAGGTATTCTAATTATATTAAGCAACCTCTTTAGGTTATCTTCTATTAACAAACATGTTTGAAAATAAAATAAATTTGAGCAGCCAACATCCAATTATTGTCACTAAGGCTGCGTTTGGATGAGGGGTAAATTTTACAGTTACTCGGGGTTACCCTTGAGTAGGGGTTACCATTGAACACGGGTTACCTTCATGCAAGTATTATCCTTATCTTGTTTGGTAAAGTTAAAACTTACCCTGAGAGGAAAAAATCTTGTTTGGTAACTGTAAGTAGGGGTAACCTGACATTTAAAATTTTCTGAGAATAAATATTTTTTTTATTAAATCCATATAATATAAAAAATAAAAATAAAATTTTATGAAACATAATTATTAAATAATATTCATGAATTAAAAAATATTTTAAAATATTTGTGCTCCATAGATGTAAAGAGGGGTAAAGAGGTGCAAGGGTTTCTTGAAAACTCCCATGCTCTAAGGGGTTTTCAAAAAGTGAGAGAGAATTTTTACCCTCACCCCTCCATTACGAAACAAGGGTAATGGGGGTAACCCCATGTTAATCCCCCCCTCCTTTCTCGAGTAGGGGTTACCCTTGAACACGGGCTACCTTTATACAGGTGTTACCCTTATCTTGTTTGGTAATTATAGGAGTAAAGTTAAAACTTACCCTTAGAGAAAAAAATCTTATTTGGTAACTGTAAGTAGGGTAACCTAACATTTAACAATTTTATGAGAATAAATATTTTTTATTAAATCCATATAATATAAAAAATAAAAATAAAATTTTATTAAACATAATTAAAAAATAATATTCATGAATTAAAAAATATTTTAAAATATTTTTGCTCCATCGATGTAAAGAGGGGTAAAGAGGTGCAAGGGTTTTCAAAAAGTGAGAGAGAATTTTTACCCTCACCCCTCCATTACCAAACAAGAGTAATGGGGGTAACTCCCTATTATCCCCCCACCCCCCTCCCCCTATCTCCCATCCAAGCATAGCCTAAGTCCTATTTATTTGTCTTTGGTAGTGAAAACTCCTTTTTACATTAGGGTTTTTCTATAGACAGAGAAAATGAATTCCTTTTTAGTCTAGGGTTTTTGGAGAGAGAGAAAAAGGGAAATACTTTAACTTTAGGGTTTTTATATTGAGAAAGATGTCCTCATGGCCAAATACATTTATAAGTATGGACCCTATTATAAAAAAAAAAATCTATTTTTGGATTCAATAGATTTAGTGGAAACATTCTTAATTCATTAAATCAGTGGTCACTTTGTCTCATGCTCTAGCAATAAAATGGACCATGATTTTTTATGGTCTATATTTATTTTTGAATGGAAGCCAAAGGGACATCAATATCTGCCCTTTTTTCACATATTTTTTGTTACTTTGTGTAAGTTTACAACCCCACTTTAATCACTAATAAGAAAAGGCTTAAAGTAAAATTAAGCAATATTTTCACTTTAACAAATCTTTATTGAACACTTACTACCATCATTAATCTTTGTATTTCTTTATGTTCTGGCTTCAAAATTTATGCAAATGTAGTGAGCATTAAAAGAGCATAAGCCCAGGCCCAACAAAAATGCAATGGATCTAAGACCAAGTGACCATCCCATAATTATTGACATTTATCATTATTATCATTATTAAAGCCTTTATTATATCTATTAGATGTGTACTTTATAACTTACTTCTCTATTCAATCATTTCAACAATCATGTACTTTGTTACCCATGCCAAAATTTAGTTGGGATACCTTAATTTGCATTATTAAGGGTTTATATATTCTTTTCAAGATTGCAACGGAGTTGCACTTTTGGAGCCCAACCTAATTTAGAACTAGAATTTGGCTCATGGTTGGACTTCACCTTTGGAACCAAGGCCCGCCTAGGCATAGTTAGAATATGTGGTCTTATAGGTGAACCAGAAGAGGGTGAAAATATGAGTGGTGTCAAAAAGTAGTAACTCAAATTTAATATAGGTTTCTTCTGTATTGCACCTCTGGTGCCTTTTTTATTATTATATTAACCTTTTCAAATTTTTTTTTAATATAGGTCGAACTGAGGTTAGATTTCCAACTCGAATTGTTTGGTCATATTGCACCCCTAAGAAAAAGGAGTACAAATGTTCTCTGTGTTTTTTAATCCAAACAAAAATTCAGGAATCTATCCAATTACTAAAATTAAACAATACTAACTGAAATAACAAGAAACCCTTAGCCAATTTAATAAGGGTTTGATTCCGCTTATTAAATGAGGGTGAAACTTTGTTACGTTCTCTAACTTTTAGAGGTTCCATAATAAGTACATGGCACGTGCCTATTCAGTCACACATTACTCCGTTGATTCAACAAATTTATGAAATAACCTAATCATCCCCTTAATTGCATATGTCAAGTGTCATTCATAGTTTCTCCATGTCTCGGAGACTTTCTAAAGTGCATGTTTAATACACTTGTCCACGACAACAACCTCCCATTGCACAAATACACACAACCCTTCATCTCCATTTCTAAGATCCATCCTTGAGCACATTGTTTTGTTTAAGACAGCTATTTGTGGGTTAAGGACTAATAAATATAGATAACGGTTGAGATTAATACCATCTTTACCATCTTTAAATAAAGAAATTATATTGATTCCATTTTTCCCAAATGATAAACTTTACTCCATTTAGCATTGTTATCTATACAATAAACGAGGGGTTATTGTAAATACCCTCTCATTTTTATTTTTTGTTTTTAAAAGGTATACTAACTAGACTATCGAGATCTAAATTTTTATTGTGTCACTCAACACTTTTATTGTCACGACCCTGATCCTGTACGTGGGCTCGGGACTCGACTATTTTTTTTTTTAAAACCTTAACCCAATGAGTCACTAACTCCATAACATACTATCCATGTGAGTCTAATAACTACATGAAATATCCGTGTCTTAAATATTCCTAAACATATTCAACAAAATAATCCGAACAATTTTCATTCAACCACATGGAAGCAATATATTGAGCACACTAATACACAAATATATTACATGGAAACATCAAACTTATAGACATAGGTTTTTATGCCACAAGAGGCATATTTATTATTAATATACATAGAGTAGTTCATAGATTCATTTTGTTTTCTCAAGCGTGAAACTACAAGAAACATCCGAGTTTGATTCTCAGCTAGGTACCATGGGTTCCTCCATTCCTCCATTCCTCCTTCTAGTTTATATCTTGCAATGTAAGGGACATGAGCAATAGTCCAGTGGGGAGAGCTCACTATAAAATCCAACATACAATATTCGTGAAATTAATGACAATGCAGGTTCCATCAATGAAATGCAGTTAATCTACTTAACTCATGTTACCATAATATCCAACATAATACATGAAATCATAAATAATGCATGTTTCATGAATGCAATGCGGTTAATCCACTTAACCCATTTTCATCCTAGGATCACTTTCTAAGGTGTTTTATCAATTTTTACTAGGGTCAGCCCCCATTTAGCAACTTGCAAGTGCATAAGATATCCGCGATCCGATCTACTAGCCCATCGAACACCAACGGTTGATGGCGGTCGACCACGGCTTATTAACACGTCCAACCCAACGGTCCGCAAACGATGTTCAGCCTAACATCACAAGGTCTCCACGACCCGGTCTACTATCCCATCCAACACCAGCGGTTGATGGCGGTCGACCTCAGCCTACTAACACGTCCAACCCAATGGTTCGCAAACGGTGTTCAGCTAATCTCAGCAACTATAGCCCAACGGCCAATATCAGATTTTCAAATTTATTATCTTTCACATATTTAACTTATAAACATAATTCTCACATACAAATGTCAAATGTATGATAATGCATGATTTCCATTGCCCTCCTTACAACGGGACTTATTTTGAGAGAATCACCAAATTCCAACCTTACCCTTCAGTGTATCCACTACCAATACAAGAAATCAATAAAATAATCAATGTCACACAAACATATAAATCTGGATTTAATAACACGAATGCCTTCACCCAGTTTTTACCCGACAATTTTCAGACATTCCATGGGTCTATACTGCATTATAAGCTACAAGTCCTCGACTCCCTAACACCATTTTAACGCCTACGTTCTAAACAGTTAGAACATTTACATCCCTTACATATAGGCAATATCAAGGTCTCATATTCTGGACCTATATAGCCTTTTTCATCTTTAATTGACGATGGGTCCCATTTCAGTCTGGTGTTAGTGGGTTTAACATATAACACAATACAAGTGTTGGTTCGGGTCTCCTCACCTCTATCCGCAGAGATTATCACACAATCTGTAAGATAAAATAATAATATAAATTTTGAGTCGATAAAGTATTTACGAAATACTTTCCATCCCCTGTGCATTTTCCAAGAAAATATGATAAATATAATGAGTCCCCTTAATTCTTTCTACTCCATTAAGTCAATAGTTAGTTGTCAACCAATCAAAACATCACATCAAAATAAAAATATAAAGTACTCAGTGCTCAAATCTTTTTACCACCGGGCGACTAAGGCCGTCTCAGATGACCACCGAGCGGCATTTTCGCTGCGCTACAGGTGGAGATTTTCGGTCCAGAGAGTACAATACAAGTAATATAAAAAGTACTCAGTGCCCTACTTCAAGACCATAAGGTGACTAAGCGCCCCCTCAAATGGTATCATTGAGCGACTAAGCACCATCTCAAATGGTATCACCGAGCGACTAAGCGCCACTACTGATGAACCACCGGGTGACTAAGCGCCACCTCAAATGGTATCACCGAGCGACTAAGCGCCACTACTGATGAACCACCATGTGACTAAGCGCCACCTCAAATGGTATCACCGAGCGACTAAGCGCCACTACTGATGAACCACCAGGTGACTAAGCGCCACCTCAAATGGTATCACTGAACGACTAAGCGCCACTACTGATGAACCACAGAGTGACTAAGCGCCACCTCAATGGTACCACTGAGCGACTAGCGCCACTATGGATGATGGTGTGGCCCACATGTTATGATACTGAATTTAAACATACAATGTGTAAAAATAAACACACAATTGTTAAATGGGGTTAATCTTTTCCCCTCTTTTAATTAAAGGCTGAAAAACAAGCTTTGAACTTAAAATAAAATGATTTTAAAGGTATAATTTAAAATTTAGAAGAAAAGCCTACCCTCCCTTCATTTTGAAAAATTTAATTTTAATACCCAATAATAGACTATTGAAATTATTTGAATTAAAAATAAAACTATTTTGGTACCTCATACGTGAAAATCCATCTATTTTTTACCAAGTTTCGAAAACCCGACGTTGATACGAGAACCTTCGGAGTTTGGCTGCTACAACCACTTCTATTGTTTACGGTTGCACCGACCGAAAAAAAGAAGAAATGAAAATGAAAGAAGAAAAGGGACAGGGAAGTGGCTGACCGGCGAAGGAAGGAGAATGAGAGAGAGACAAAGTGTAAGAACTTCGCTGCTGTCTCTCTTTCCTTTTTTTTTTTTTTTTACAATGTTGCTGGAAGAGTTTTTTTTTTTCCTTTTCTTCACTTCCTCTGCTTCTCTTAAATGCGCTACCTACAGGCAAGCAGCTTGATTCTTATCTTCATATTCTTATTTTTTTTTATTATTATTTTTTTTCAAATTTCCTTTCATATCCTTTGTTAAATTTGAGTATTTCAATATCCCTCTAATTTAATCTAAATAGTTCACTAGGTCAAATATTAAATTATTAACATATTATTAAATTTTGGATAAAAATTTCGGTCAACAACTCAGTGTTTTAATAAAAAAAACATTGATTTGATAAAATTTCTTAATTTTAAAGAATCTTCTGGAGAAAATTTAATTTTATAAATAGGTAGATTAAATTAATCTGATAAAAATATTCTAAAGTTTTAAAGTGTTTTGGAGTAAAAAATCACTCCATCTAAATGACAGAGTATTCGACGACTCACATTTTTCAAAGTAAAATAATTATTAAAAACTCGATATTTTGGAAATCTGAAGATACAAATGGCTCACTTATTTTACAGATTGAATATTAACTTCCTTCGTATATTTTTAGGATTTTATCTTCTCTATCCAAGTGGGGTTTTACCACCTATAAAATTTTAGGTAGTGAAAATAGGGAGAATTAGGTCGAGATTGACATTCCGTTAAGTCCAGATTTTAAAAATAGTGCAAGATCTACAATTTGAGGTTGAAATGAAGTGCAATGACTGAGTTTCCAAAGCAGCCAAGTTTTAACCCTAAAATAATATTATTAATAATCATAACTTGTTATTATATCTTTAAAATTTAATTTAAAAGAGTTTTTGGACTCGGATCGAGTCAAACTCAGACTCGTTGAAAAGCTCATTCAAAATTATTCATGATCAACATAACAAAACTTATAATTATTGGCTAAAAATATTTAATTAATTAAAATCTGTATAAATTAATCACTAATTTGGGCTGGGGTATCACACCCCACCCCCCTTAAAGAAATTTCGTCCCGAAATTTAACAAAATGCTCATACCTTTAATCAGTGAAGAGATTGGGGTACAATTTGAGCATTGTTGATTCCGACTCCCATGTTAAATGTTGGGTCTCGCGATGCTGCCACAGTACTTGTACAAGCGGTATAGTCTTTCGTCGTAGTACTTGAGTTCAGGTGCCTTGAATTTCAATAGGAACTTCTTCAAAAGTCAAATCCTTAGAAATTTCAATATCTTCCACATTTATCACATGAGAAGGGTCGAGTTCGTACTTCCGAAGCATAGACACATGAAATGTGTTGTGTACCTTTTTCCATATTTGGAGGTAATGCTAGTTGGTAGGCAACTTGTCCAATTCTCTTGAGGATCTCAAACGGTCCAATGTATCGAGGTGATAATTTCCCTTTATGTCCAAACCTCTGCGTTCTATGACGCAGGGCTACACGTAAGAATATAAAATCTCACACCTCAAATTCCAACGGCCTTCGTCTTTTGTCGGCGTAACTTTTCTGTCGGCTCTGGGCAGTTTTATGACGTTGCCTTATGATTTCCACCTATTATGCTGTCTCACGTACCATTTCCGGTCCCAATGGTGCTTTATCTCCTACCTCTGTCCAACAGAGGGGTGATCTGCAAGGTTTACCATATAAAACCTCATATGGTGAAAATTGTATACTTGTTTGGTAACTATTGTTATATACAAATTCAATCAGGGCCAAATGATCTTCCCAACTTCCTTGCATGTCCATAACACATGCTCTCAATATGTCCTCCAATGTTTGAATGGTCTTTTCAGACTGACCATATGTCTGGGGGTGAAATGTCGTGCTGAAACATAACTTTGTACCCAATTGACTTTGCAATCCTTGCCAAAATCGATAAATAAATCGGGTATCTCTATCTGACACAATAGAGACTGGTACTCCGTGCAGTCGGACTATCTCTTTAATGTAGATCTTTCTCAGAGTATCCAAAGAATCCTTCTTCTTGATAGGTAGAAAGTGAGCTAACTTCGTAAGTCGGTCAACAATTACCCATATTGAATCATTCTTTTTGGTAGACTTAGGGAATCCTGTCACAAAATCCATTGTGATGTGTTCCCACTTCCACTTGTCTACTGGGAGAGGTTGTGCCAATCCACCCGGTCGTTGGTGTTCAGCTTTAACTTGTTGACAAGTTAAACATTTGGATACAAAATGTGCCACTTCCTTTTTCATTTCTCTTCACCAGAATTATCGACGTAGATCACGATACATCTTTGTGCTACCATGATGGACCGCAAATTTAGAGTGATGATAGTGATTGAGTATTTTCTCTCTGCAGTTTTCAGATTATGGTACGAATAATCGTTCTTTGAATGTTAAACCTTCCAATTTTCCAATTCCACTCCATCAGATAACTGTGTTTTTATCTTCTGAGCTTCAGGATCACTGTGCTGTCTTTCCAACACAATTCCGACAATTTCAGGTTGTAACACTAGATTTTGAATCCATGCTGACTCACTGCTTTCAATTAATTCCTGGTCATAGTTGGACAAGGCTTCTAGTAATCTCCATTGTAAAGATGCTACTTTGGTAATATCACCCCGTGACTTCCTACTTAAGGCATCTGCCACCACATTAACTTTTCCTGAAGGGTAGGAGAGTTGAAAGTCATAATCTCCTAAATATTCCATCCATCTCCGTTGTCTCATATTTAAATCTTTTTGAGTAAACAGATATTTGAGATTATGGTGGTTAAAATAGACATTAAACCGCTCACCATACAGGTAATGTCTCCACAGTTTTAGTGCGAACACCACAACTACCAATTCCAGATCATGCGTTGGGTAGTTTTGCTCGTGTCCTTTCAACTGTCTCGATCCATACGCAACAACTTTATCTTCTTGCATCAGAACACAACCCAATTCAAGCTTAGAGGCATCACAATAGACCTCGTAACCGCATCCCTGCTCTAGTATAGTTAGTACAGGAGAAGTGGTTAGCTTCTTCTTACGGTCCTGAAATGCTTCCTCACATGCTTCTGTCCATTCAAATTTGACATCTTTCCGGGTCAAATGAGTCATTGGCACCGCAATCTGAAGAAATGTGGAATAAATTTCCGATAATATCCAGCCAAACCAAGAAAACTCCGAATTTCCGTGACATTTTTGGGTCTTTCCCAGTTCATAACTATTTCCACTTTTGCCTGATCTACTGAAATTCCATTGGCCGACACCACGTGTCCGAGAAATTGGACTTGGGTTAGCCAAAATTCACACTTACTGAGTTTGGCGTACAGTTGGTGATTTCGTAAAGTCTGCAAAATGGTGCGTAAATGCTGCTCATTCTCCTCTTCAGACGAGGAGTATATCAAAATGTCGTCAATGAAGATGATTACAAATTCCCGTAAATAGTGTCGGAAGATCTGATTCATCAAATCCATGAAGGTAGCTGGTGCATTAGTCACTTCGAATGGCATGACCAAAAACTCATACAGGCCATACTGAGTGCAAAATGCAGTCTTCGAAATATCATCATCCCTTACTCGGAGTTGGTGATATCCCGATCTTAAATCGATTTTTGAGAAACACCTTGCTCCTCTCAACAAATCGAATAAATCGTCTATTCTAGGTAACAGATATTTATTTTTAATAGTGACCTGATTCAAAGGTCGATAGTCTATGCACATCCTCAAAGATCCGTCCTTTTTTTTTACAAAGAGAGGAGGTACGCCCCAAGGTGAATTGCTCAGACGGATAAAACCAAGTTGAAGAAGCTCATCTATTTGTTTCACCAATTCTTTTTGTTCTGCTGGCGCCGTCTTCTAGGATGCCATGGATATAGGAGATGTTCCAAGCTGTAAATCAATCACAAAATCAATTTCTCGGGGTGGAGGCAAATCACTGAGTTTATCCGGGAAAACATCTAGAAGCTCACAAACCACCCGAGGTAAAATAGACTCTATTCTTTCCACATTCTCCCATCCCATATTGGCCACTACTCTACCAGGGTAGGTCTTCAAACCAGAGAATTTTCCTCTCACTATATCATATGGTATCAACTTCTCTACAAACCTACACTTGGTTGTAGATGTCCCATATATCTTTCTTTGCAGACAATCTATTATAATTTGATGTGCAATTAACGAATCCATGCCTAAGATGACACCAAAATCCATCATCTCTATGACAAAAAAGTCATATATCAAATCTAAGTCACCCATTTTTAGAATACAGGATCTGCATACCTGATCCACTCGTACCTCTTTTCCTAATGGTGACATTACCGTTAGAGGTCTCAAGACAACTACTGAGGGTAAACCCAATTTATCCTGACATGACTTAGAGATAATGAATGAGAAGCACCAGTATCAACTAATACTTGTGCTATATAACTAAAAAGAGGTATGGTACCTTCTATCACATCGTTTTCCTCCCTAGTTCCCATGGTATAGACTCTGCCTCGGGTGGTCGGAGGGCGACCCTGTCCTCTCGATTGACCGGTCCTTTGTGGCATACTTCCAGATGCTGCTGAACGTCTGCAGGGTGGCAGGAGTAGATGCACCTGAGATTGTACTGGTCTGAAATTCTGAATAGATCCTGCCACATTGTTCTGATTGTCAGGATAAGGACAATCTTTAACATAGTGCCCCATTTGCTTGCACCTGAAGCACGCTCGACTGTCCATTGTTGATGGATTGTTTTGTGGACACTGCCTCACTGTGTGACCTAGCTGGTTACACGTGTAACATATCACTTGTCTTGGGCTGGTGTTGCTAGTCTGTCCCACAAATGTTTGTCCTTTTTTGGAGAATGGACCCTTGTTAAACCTCCTTATTTTGTTAGGTAAATGTGGTTTCTGATTATTCGCCGGACGAGATCGATCCAAATTTCTGTTGGTTGTGTCAACAGCTTCCATCATGAAGGCTCAATTGATTGCCTCTTTTAGAGTGGCAAATTGCATCCCTGACATTTGTCGCTGAAAATAAGGACGGAGCCCTTCAATGTAGTGTTGAATATTTTCTTCTTCAGTATCAAAAAGTTGTAGTGCGTATTGACAAAAATTCAGGAATTTTGAAGAATATTGGGCCACTGTGTCGGAGCCATGCTTCAATTCAAGAAATTGTTTCCTTTTTGCATCTCTTACCACTTTTGGATAGTAGCGGGCAAGGAAGGCAATAAAAACTCCTCCCAAGTCATCGGTTCTTGGTTTCTTGCATTATGTCTGACTTCCCACCATTTGTATGCATCTCCCTCCAGCTGATAGGTGACTAATGCGACCTTATACTCTTCTGCAATCGCTAGTGTGTCCAATATTCGACCAATCTGATTGATCCAGTTTTCTACTTCGGCTGGATCCGCATTCCCAGTGAAAGTCGGTGAATTCAACTGCTTGAAATTTTTTAGAGTTATGGTAGCTCTTCCTTCGGGGGTCCTCTCCCGAGGTCGGTGGAGATCATCCACTATCCTTTGGAAAGCTTCCACTGTGGTCCGTACGACATCTAAGGGGTCAGGTCGATTTTCAGGAGGTGGGACCGCATTTTCCCCCTGACTCCCCGATTCCCTAGCTGACCCAGACATTTCCTGTAGTCATCATTGTAGTAACATAATTCATTTAAACAAAGTTTATCAAGTCATAAGATAAACAAACATACTTTATATATTACATATCAGAGAAGTTATTTCAGTTACAAGAGAGTATATACATACATTCCCTTTTTACAAAAGCTTCCCCAAAAGTTTCCTTCCTAAGATCTTTTTATATCTTTTTACATTTTTACATATATACATATATGTATATTTTTTACACCCATCCTTTCCTATCTAGCACTATTTTACTCTTTTTTTTTCCCTATTCTCCCATATCTGATTCAGAAGTGAGTCCTGATTGATAAGGGCAAGTGTCTTCTTGGTGACCAAATATTCCACATAACTGATATGGAACAGGTACCGTAAGTCTCATGAAAGGATAATTCGCATCTCAATGTCCGATTATTCCACATATTGGGCAAAACTGGAAAAGAGGATAGAGACAATATTCAACAGCGTGCCCTGCTTGTTGATAGTTTTCACAGAGATCCTTAGGTACCAGTTCTATAGCAGGAGGTTCTGGTTCCCTAATTAGATTTGCAATTAAGGGTTCTACTATGGGTGGTGCAATTAAGGGTTCTACAACTGGAAGTTTTGGCTCCTCGACTAGTAGTAAGGGCTATGAGGAGGATATTCATATGATAGTGTATCAGGGGAATACTAGGGTGATGGTGTATCAGGGGAATACTGGGGTGATGAGATATAGGCTTCACTATTCTTTTTTTCTCTAGGGTCAGATTCTGATATAGCCCATTGAATCTCACTATCAGAAGATATTTCTATTACTTTTCCTTTTTCAGATTTTGAAGTCATCTGGGTTTCAGTCTCATCTGGGTCTGATTCCGATGTCCATGATACTGAGTCTGAGTCACTAGGTGAAGAAGGTATCACCAATGGACTGGAAAGGGTACCTTTTCCTGTTACTGAAGCTGATATTTTATCGTCAAACATTGCTATCCAAAAATAAAATAACAATTAGTAATGGAGGAAATAAATAACAATAATGCATTAAACAAAACTCACAACCACAAAACCCTACTAAGCATTTATAGTCCCATCACAGTCTGAGAGCTTGAACCTAAGCTCTGATACCACCTTTGTCACGACCCGATCCCGTACGTGAGCCCGGGACGCGACTAATTTTTTTTTTTTAACACCTTAACCCAATGAATCACTGACTCCTTAACATACTACCCATGTGAGTCTAATAACTACATGAAATATCCGTGTCTTAAATATTCCTAAACATATTCAACAAAATAATCCGAACAATTTTCACTCAAACACATGGACGCAATATATTGAGCACACCAATACACAAATATATTACATGGAAACACCAAACTTACAGACATAGGTTTTTATGCCACAAGAGGTATATTTATTATTAATATATATAGAGTAGTTCATAGATTCATTTTGTTTCCTCGACCGGGAAACTACGAGAAACATCTGAGTTTGATTCTCAGCGAGGTACCGTGGATTCCTCCATTCCTCATTCTAGTTCATATCCTGCAATGAAAGGGACATGAGCAATAGTCCAGTGGGGAGAGCTCACTATAAAATCCAACATACAATATTCGTGAAATTAATGACAATGCAGGTTCCATCAATGAAATGCAGTTAATCTACTTAACTCATGTTTACCATAATATCCAACATAATATATGAAACCATAAATAATGCATGTTTCATGAATGCAATGCGGTTAATCCACTTAACCCATTTTCACCCTAGGATCACTTTCTAAGGTGTTTTATCAATTTTTACCGGGGTTACCCCCCATTTAGCAACTTGCAGGTGCATAAGGTCTCCGCGACCCGTTCTACTAGCCCATCCAACACGAACGGTTGATGGCAGTCGACCACGACCTACTAACACGTCCAACTCAACAGTTCGCAAATGGTGTTCAACCTAACATCACAAGGTCTCCACGACCTGCTCTAATAGCCCATCCAATCCCAGCAGTTGATGGCGGTCGACCTCAGCCTATTAACACGTCCAACCTAACGGTTCGCAAACGGTGTTCAGCTAATCTCGGTAACTATAGCCCAACGGCCAATATCAGATTTTCAAATTTATTATCTTTCACATATTTAACTTATAAACATAATTCTCACATGCAAATGTCAAATGTATGATAATGCATGATTTCCATTGCCCTCCTTACAAAGGGACTTATTCTGAGAGAATCACCAAATTCTAGTCTTACCCTTCGGTGTATCCACTACCAATACAAGAAATCAATAAAATAGTCAATGTCACATAAACATATAAAACTGGATTTAATAACACGAATGCCTTCACCCGAGTTTTTACCCGACAATTCTCAAACACTCCATGGGTCTATACTGCATTATAGGCTACAAGTCCTCGACTCCCTAACACCATTTTAACGCTTACGTTCTAAACAGTTAGAACATTTACATCCCTTACATGTAAGCAGTGGCAGGTCTCGTATTCTGGACCTATATAGCATTTTCCATCTTTAATTGACGATGGGTCCCATTTCAGTTTGGTGTTAGTGGGTTTAACATATAACATAATACAAGTGTTGGTTCGGGTCTCCTCACCTCTATCCGCAGAGATTATCACACAATCTGTAAAATAAAATAAAAATATAAATTTCGAGTCGATAAAGTATTTACGAAGTACTTCCCATCCCCTGTGCATTTTCCAGAAAAACATGATAAATGTAGTGAGTCCCCTTAATTCTTTCTACTCCATTAAGTCAACAGTTAGTTGTCAGCCAATCAAAACATCACATCAAAATAAAAATATAAAGTACTCAGTGCCCAAATCTTTTTACCACCGGGCGACCAATGGCCGTCTCAGATGGCCCAGAGAGTACAATGTAAGTAATATAAAAAGTACTCAGTGCCCTATTTGAAGACCATCGGGTGACTAACCGCCCCCTCAGATGGTATCATCGAGCGACTAAGAGTCACTACTGATGAACCACTAGGTGACTAAGCGCGACCTCAAATGGTATCACCGAGCGACTAAGCGCCACTACTGATGAACCACCGAGTGACTAAGCGCCATCTCAAATAGTAGCACCGAGCGACTAGCGCCACTACGGATGATGATGTGGCCCACAGGTTATGATACTGAATTTAAACATATAATGTGTAAAAATAAACACACAATTGTTAAATGGGGTTAATCTTTTCCCTTCTTTTAATTAAAGGCTAAAGAACAAGCTTTGAACTTAAAATAAAATGATTTTAAAAGTGTAATTTAAAATTTAGGAGAAAAGCATACCCTCCCTTCATTTTGAAAAATTTAATTTTAATACCCAATAATAGACTATTGAAATTATTTGAATTAAAAATAAAACTATTTTGGTACCTCATAGCGAAAATTCATCGATTTTTTACCAAGTTTCAAAAACTCGACTTTGATAAGAGAACCTTCGGAGTTTGACTGCTACAGCCACTTCTATTATTTACTGTTGCACAGACCGAAGAAAAGAAGATATGAAAATGAAGAAGAGAAAGGGATAGGGAAGAGACTGACCGGCGAAGGAAGGAGAAGGAGAGAGAGACAAAGTGTAAGAACTTCGCTGCTATTATATCTTGTTATAATAAAATAATATTATTAGTAATCATAACTTGTTATTATATCTTTAAAATTTAATTTGAAATAGTTTTCGGACTAGGATCGAGTCAAACTCTGACTCGTTGAAAAGCTCATTCAAAATTCTTAATGATCAACATAACAAAACTTATAATTATTGGCTAAAAATATTTAATTAATTAAAATCTATCTAAATTAACAACTAATTTGGGCTGGGGTATCACATTTATCCACCAATTTATTTTAACAACGAAGTCATTTGATTGATTTAGATGAAGAAGTTCAAAGGTAATAAAAGAACTTGTAATAATTAGATGCATATTTTAAACTCGCACTATGTCATCTCATACTCATTGATTTAATATAATTGATTTACTAGGCAAGTGCCCTCTTATATGTCATGGGTTCTACTACATCAAAAAAACAATTAGTAAGAAAAAACTTATTAACTGAAATAGCCAACGACCTCATACAATGCAACCAATTCTTGTGGTTGGTGTCATTTCTTAAATAATGCTTATGATATTAATGAAGTTTTTAAAATTTAAAATTTCATAGCAGACACAAGACACATGCCTATTTCTAACACGCACTACACGTGTGATTGGATAAAATAAACCTCATATGTCATAAACTTTAAACAATTCTGACTTCGACATAAAATGGACTTGCAATAACATGTTGTCGTAAAACTCTCATTATCATTCAAACCTCTTTAGGTTATCTTCTATTACCAAACATGTTGGTAATTAAAATAAATTTGAGCAGCCAATATCTAATTATTGTCACTAAATCTTATTTATTTGTCTTTGGTAGTGGAAACTCCTTTTTACATTAACGTTTTTCTTGAGAGAGGAAAAAAGAATTCTTTTTTACTTTAGGGGTTTTTTAGAGTGTCATTTTTACATTAGAGTTTTTTTAGAGAGTCCTTTCTACATTAGGATTTTTTTCAGAGAAGAGAGAAAAAAAAAACGAAAAAAGAATGACTTTTAACTTTAGGGTTTTTTTAACAAGAGAGAGATGTTCTCATGGCCAAATACATGTGAAATACATTTATAAGTGTGGACCCTATTATTTAAAAAAAAAAAAAAAAGATTCCATTTTTGAACTCTAGCTATCTACATGGCATTTTTGGCTAGCTAAAAAATCTCCACCTAATTACTCTACATCCACTTCACCATAAGATGCAACCCTCCTCATTCCTCCTTACAGTCTATATAAGGTAGCCATTGCCTCCTTATTGTTCATATAATACCCTGCCTCAAAAAGTCCCACATTGCTAGTGGAATTGGAAACTCTCTGGTATATAAGTAGTAGCTTTCCTCTTTCTAGCACAACGCCTCTTAGGCGACAATGGGTGTGTATGTGCCATGTGCTAGGAATAAAACCTTGAGGGTTGCCGGGTATGAAGCGAGGCTCTACCCGAGGGCCAAAGAGGACAATATTGTGTCGCTGTGTACTCTGATACCCGGACAATGCCTTTTGGGAGCAATAGTGGGTTGGCTCGCCAAAGCAAAGCAGTGCGGGTTTGTGCGTAGGCCCAAAGCGGACAATATTGTGCTAGCGGGACGGGCGGGACGGGTCGTTACAGTTCATCTATCCATTGTAGGCTTTGTGATGTAGCTGTTGCTTTTCAAATAGTGGAGAGGAAACCTTCAAGTAGTTTTATGAGATTTGAGCTATACTAGCTTCCTTCACACCAATTCGAAAGAAGAAAAAGGGTGTTCACAGCTGCTGGTTCATGAATAGCTCTAGGTGCACTATGATTGTTGTGCCCCGACCCTCCGAGCCCAATGACATGAGAATTTTTTCTCTAACACAATACTGAGCATTTGCGGAAATCATCTTAATACATGGACTTAACATCTTGTATGACCAAGTTTGGATCTGACATTTGACAGCCTCGGACCCAACCATACCTACCCGGTAAAAATCCCAAGCAGATGGAGGGGCTACCATGGGCCCGCTTAAGATCCAAAACCTCGACAGATTCCACCTCGATGCATAGTATGTGGATATACTACTAACCAATATGTAATTTATAACTTGACCTCTTAAGAAAGTCCAAATAGAAAATGTCACACATGATCTACTTAACATTTATGATCAATCAATCCCATCAATATTAGAATTGCATATCAGAAATGAATTAAACTTTATTACATCCTACAGTGTTTCAAACGAACACCATAAAGGGTTTATTACATTACATGTTTATACGTACAATGTCTACTAAGTTAAACATAAGATCCCAACATTTGGGTAGATAGCTAAAGGCTTTCCACCCTACATTACAACTGAAGATCCTCCTATTCTTTGTCTCCTAAGTTTCTTGTTTCGTAAGGGGTGTGAGTTTTACAAACTCAGTGAAGAGAAAACAACAGCAAGTTCTGGATAATAAAGTATATTATCAACATAATAAACATGTTATCAAACAACAGTTTATATACTCAGAAATCATGTAAAATAATGTCAACACTAGTTATCTACCGTGAAATGTCATTCATTTCTTAAAAAGATACTCCCACCAAACGACGTTAACGGCTCTTCCTTAGCCGTGACTAATATTTTCCTACACCGCAGACAAATTCATGCTCAGTGCTTCACACAGTCCGTATTTTAAATACACCTCGTACCAGTGCCCTCCACAAGGTAGGTACTTCATACATTGGTGTGAAGTAATTTGATATGCACAGTACACCAATCAATATGCACATCAACACATGGATTTAAACATAATTGTCAACCCACATAATATGTCTCACACATATGATCATAATAACCTCACTCAGCTAACATAGATTTCTAAGCCCTCCCGCATGGAATCATAATACAAATACTAGCAATCAGTATTTAACTATACTATGCTGGAAAAACTAAACACAGATTAAAAGTCCACCAACGGGTTATATTACAACACAAATAAGTGTTACCATTCTCTCCAATCGGGTACGTCTACCTTATATTCATCATTTATCGCATACATTAATTATACTGCAATATACACATTTATGCACAAAAATGCATATTCCTATCGGAATCAAGGTTGGATATCTGATCTATCTTCAGATCACCAACATCACAATACCAAGTAGTCTCTAGGAATAAGTGAGTTCCGTACTTCGTTTTAGGATGACTAGATCTCGACATCCCGAAACACTCTCATGTTCACGTTTCATATGTAGAGCCTCATAATCACCTCCTTACGTGTGAACAGTGTCGGTATCATATTCTAATCCCATCACATTCTTTCCGTTAATAAAAATGACTACAGACATCCACTTATTGCCGTAGGGCTAATGGTGAAAGAAACATTGTATTGAATGCAAAATGAGATGCATTTTAGTAAACACATAGTGTGGTTGAATCTCCTCATCTTTGGTTTGACGAGTGTTTTTCAGTAATCTGTTTAAAACGTAAAACAGTGTAAATACAAGGTATAATAACATTATATAGCCATAATATATAATCTTAAGTGTTTAGAATATCATGACAATATATTTATAAAATTTTCTTGTAATTTGTAAAAATTACGATTTTGCCCTTGAGCTTAATACGGATTAAAAATAAACCCACAAGTGGTCTAACATAAAAATTATTTTTGAAACATTTCCAAAAAATTAGGTTTTTGCCAACAAAAAAGAAGCAGAATTACCAAAATGCCCCTAGGCATTATTCACAAAAATTACTAAAATGCCACTGGTACTGTCAGGGCCAGCCCTGATATTTCAGGGGCCCTAGGCGAATTTTTAATATGGGCATTTTATATACTCATAAAAAATAAAATCATACATTTTTTTTTACAAAGTGTGAAACATATAATGTAAAATATCATAATCAAATTTATAACAATGTACTTTTTAAAATTTATTCTTCTATGAAATTGAGATACAAAATTACTAATTAAATTACTATATTTAAGTATTTTTAATATTTATTTTTCAATAGATAATATAGCTAATCCATTCAATCTTTCTAGTGATATTTTAGACCAAAGATAAGATTTTATCAGTTTTAATTTTAAAAAACTTCTTTTTGCAGAGGTAACTGTAAGTAGTATAATCAACATTATTCTATAATCAATTGATGCATTTGGAAAACAACAATTCATTCTTTTTATATAATTTAGCAATTCAATTGTTTACTTTACTTTTTTTGTACTTCATCTTTTATCATATTCGAGTGCGACACTAATACAAATTCTCATTTGAAACGAAGATATTATTATTTATTTTTTCATCTGGATTTTTAAAAAATTAAAAATTAAAAATATCTTAATTATAATGATTTATACTTATATATTACATCTAATAAAATCTGCATTGATCAAATGAATAAAGCTGTGTTTTTTCATCTCTTCAAATTTTAAAAACTTTAAATTATTTTTAATTCAAAATTATCAGTTCAATATAGGTTTCTCTTTCGCTCTATTTAGATGATACTTATGTTTTAAAAGATTCTTTATTAATTAAAATTATTGTTATTTTTATTATTATTATTAAACTAAATAAAATGAGGATTATACTAATTATTATTATGATTATTACTATCATTATTTTAATTTTTTAAGAAACACATGTTTTAAATTGAGTAGAAAAATTATCAATATATAAATTTCTAATTTTTAGTGTTTTAAATTCGAAATAGTTAAAACTAGTCAAATGATTTCAAGTGATAGTAACTTAAATTTTTTAAATGAGATTAGCTGGGATTTGAATGCCGCTCTATTTAGATGATACATATATTTTAAAACTCAATAAAAATGAGGATTATAATAATAATAATTATATTTTTTAGTATGATTATTATAATTTTTTAAGAAATCTAATTATTGTTATTTTCGTCATTATTATTAAACTCAATAAAAATAATTATAATTATTATACACATACCCGGGATTTGAACTCGGGTCTTCCAATTGGAAGGAAGCATCATAACCGTATAGACAACAACGTTTTTATTATTTTGTATGCATTATAACCTATTTAATATTTAACGAAAGAACTTATGGACTTGGGGGCCTAAGCGGCGGCCTACTTCACCTATAGCCAGGGTTGGCCCTGGATACTGTTCACCAAAATTACGAAAATGCCATTCGAGTACTATTCATAAAAATTACGAAAATGCAATCGGGTACTATTCACTAAATTCACGAAAATGCCATTTAACAATTGGGGGAACATGGACAGTGCGTCGTAAGTTACTGTTCATTGGAAATTTGTTCCAATTTTTTATATTTTCTTCTTCGATTTTTATAGAGTAAACCGTAAGGCATTTTCTGATAAAATTGAATATCTAGCTTCCTCTTAATGAGATCTACAAAATAAAAATATTGACTTAAAATAAATACTTATAGAAATCCTCTGAAAAATTAAGATAGCTGTTTTAGGGCACTTGTAAACCCAACAGTAGAGAAAATGTAAAAACTGAGAAAAAACTATGTGAATTTTATTTAGTTTAAACTTAAACTGAGTGGAGGTATTTATAGGAGTTTAAAAATTACTATTTGAGATTTGCTGGATCAACCCTAATTCTCAGATGTGTCGGTGGAATCTCATCCTTTTAAAACTGTCGGCGGAAGATAAGAAGATAAAAAGTTATCTTCTGTAACAATAAAAATCACTGTTACTTTTAACCTTTTTCTGTTTGTCTATATTAGACCATAACTCGTGAAAATCCGATACCGCAGGTGTGTTGAGAACAAGGGATTTACCTACGGTGGAACGTTCACTTTTTGTTTTGACACCGAAAATAGAGTATTTTTCACAAAGTCAATGTTTTAATAAAATAGACGGCGTATAATCACCGTCATTTTAATAGTTCGAAATAAGTGTTTAAAATACTAATTTCGACATTCTAAAAATGTCAAAGAGTTTGATAAAATACAAATCAACTGTGATCTTAGTTTGCTAATTTTTGAAATACGGGGTATCTTGAAAATCGGGGCTTTTAGATAAAAGTATACATAAAATACACGTTTGGAGGAATACTCATGAAATTCCAGAAATACCACTGAGTAGCGTACTTAAAAGCTTAATATGTGTGAATTTCAAGGTCTGAATATATCAAAATAGTGCTCTTTCACACTCAAAAAGTTTATAAGACACTATTCATGATTTTATATGTAAAACTAAAGACATTAAGTAATGTCCAAAATGCCCTCCGAACTTCGTCGGGCTGGATCACTAAGCAAATGAACTCTAATCGGGTCACACAATACCTTTTCGGGAAGGTCTTTCCGTACTCTATCATATTAACTCTAATCGGGTCACACAATACCTTTTCGGGAAGGTCTTTCCGTACTCTATCATATTAACCGGTTACAAAGCCGAGTTAATAGTTCTAAAAATTTGTCATTTTTCTAATCAAGGGTCGGATTTTACAATGATGGAGTGTGCACTTTAAGGGTGGGCATGAATCAGGAGATGCGTTTCTCTTCTTTTTCTATTGATTGGAGTGAAGGAAGCTCCAATGGCACTTTAATATTTTTTTACTGGATTTCTTTTTTATTAAAATAAATGAAATTTGCCAAGCTACTCAATTGAATTTTGTTTTGAACCTTACCATTAAGCTTTTAAACTATGGTTGGAATAATTAATAATGCAAGCAAATTATGTCACTGTATTTACCACATTGTTTAACGTTGCCCTGCGCGAACTTTTTTTGTTTCCAGGTTCTTATGAGAGCTACCTCTTCTATGGAAGTCATGCAAGTTTTGAAAGACCTTCATCATTGTCACAACATTTTCAAACCTCCCTGCAATGTTGCCTTCACCTTTTTTTTCAATTCTTTCACATTCAATAAACTCATACTCAACTCTCTCACTTTAAGCATCTAAACAATCAAATCAGTGATCCTTCTTTTAGTATAAGAATTATTTATGTAATATTTTGTATTAACAGTCAATAATTTATGAGTGTATACATTCTTGAATATAAATATCAATCACCATTTAGTCATTAACACATAAAAAAAAAAAAAGACAATTTTTGTGAATGTTTTACTTTTTCTTGAGCCATCAGTTTGAGGACCTACGCGCAAATTTTCAAAAACCTTCATGCATGATTTAGAGAATAAAATCCTTCTCTGTGGAATTGGGTTGAGTTGGATTGAGTCGGATGTGTTAATCATAGATATAGATTACTTATTAATGTCGTTTTTAGTAGGTACCACTAGACAAATGAGTTTTTCTGTGATTGTCTGCTCATTATTTTGACATCAAAATCTAAAATATATTTTATCTTAATCTAACTCATTGCATTAACTTGAGCCAATCAGTTTGAGGATCTACACACAAAATTTCAAAAGACGTTCATGCATGATTTAGAAAGAGATGCCTTCATTTGAATACATGCATTTGTATGCACACGGCAAAATTAAATAGCATTGATAGGAATCACGAGAAAGTGTAAGTTAATTTGAAAAGGCTTTAGTTCTGTTTATTAAACAATGTTAAGACTTTGTCACACTTTCTAAATTTTAATGATTTCATAATAAATCATTGAACAATATGCTATTTGTGACATTTAGAAATGTAATTAAGTCATATTTGGCAAGCTAAAAATCTTCACCTACGATTCTCCCGTAGTCCTTGACTCCTTATTCATAACTTGCTCCCTCACTAAGAGTGGAGAGGTTTTGCGATGTAGATGGTGGTGTCAATTTTTATTTTTTTGAAGACTAATGTATTCAAACGTCTCACCTGACTAATCCTTGAGGCATGTGTAAACTTCTCAATCCATACACGCCAAGTATAGAACAATGTAGAGTAACCATTTTTTTGTGTTGAAGGGGACTTATCCCAAGTCTTCTTATAAACAAGGGCGGTTTTTCATAGTGAAATCAAATAAAGAAACAAGAATGCATTGCAATGTCAATATGCGAAAGAAAGAGAAACGACTACAAACAAGCAAGGAGGCCTTTGCTCGATGCCATTTATCAGCAAAGAAAAATTACAAATGAGTACAAAAGTGTTGGCTATGGGGTCAACAATCTAGTGCAGGTTGGAAGGGACCTCTTCAGTGTTATCCTTAATCCCATTAGTAGATTGACGATCATAACCTCAAAGGCCACTCGCACCTCCTAGGGGTGGGAGAAGTTCCACATTGCCTAGGAGGAGTAAGACCTTGGCTCTTATTTGAGGGGCTACCCCCCTACCCTCACTCCAAAGAACGTGTTTTGAAGCTGTGAGCACAACAATCTTTGTGGGGTGAGGAGACCTCAAGTGTGGGGTTGGCAAAATAAACAATATTTTGCATGTGTGTATGGTGCGGTGAGGGGGGCACGGTCCTGACAATTGGTATCAAAGCTTATCCGAAGTTCGGGTATCCAACGTAGTTGGGAGAGACCCCTCGAATGTTACATTTAATGAACCGACTGCCACAACTTCAAAGGCCACTTGCACCGCCTAGGGAGGTGAAGTCTCACGTTGCGTGAGAGAAACAAGGCCCTTGGTGCTTGTTTGAGGGGCTAAAATAATTGTGTTGTCAAAACAAAAAACTAATAATTTATCCTATGAGGTGAAAGGAATCACCAACCATTTTTCGAGGTATACTCCAAGGCATAAAAACATCCTTTTAACACTTTTCAATTTTAATAAAGGGCATGAGTTGCTCAGTTACCTTCGAACGACACCAATTGTTTGAAGTATTATTCTCCGAAGCTTCGTTGCTAACACTTTCATATTTGTACATACTTTAATAGAAAATATGTCATAATTTTTTCAATCGATGTCAGAATTATACAATTTGAGTTTGTTAGGTGTGTTGAATGAATAAATAATTCAATTAATACAATTTCATGCCATTTAAAAATCATATTACACCTGAAATATGACTATAAATTAAAATCACAAAAATAGATATACTTACTCTACATATTAGGTAGGGTTGAAATTGGGCCAAGTCGGGTGGGCTTTTTAAAACTCAACCCGACCTGAGTTACTAATATATGGAATCCAACCCGACCCTATCTGAACTTTTGACTTGAACGTCTTGACCCAACCCGGATTATGACCCGACTCAATCCGAAACCCGACCCGACCCTCATTTTGAACCTACTTTAACCTACTTTTTACCAGGTCTGGTTGAGTTTGATCGGGTCGAATTGGTTTAACTTAAAAAACTCTCAACCCAACCCAACCTGAATTCAATGGGGGTTTCTGACTTCTCAACCCGACCCGACCGCTGACCGGACCCACATGATTTTTGGGTCGGGTCATGCGGGTTTAGGCCGAAACCTGACCCGAGTTTCACCCCTAATCTTGGGTAATCTAAAAATTACTCAACGTGAACAACGAAGGTGCTTGCATACCCTTTATATGAGCAAAATGGTAAATTAGTTTAGAAATGTTAAATGACATATACACCTTCCTTTTCAAAATCCTGAACTTGAGACGGGCCAATTTGAAGCTTGAAAGCCCAATATAAGTATATAAGGTTATGTATATTTTAATGAACATGCAACTGTGCTTTTGGGCTTAGGATAATAAAAGGTATTTAGGTTGGGAACTAAAATTTCCATCCGAATCAATGTTCTAAAAATCAACCCATGGCTCAAACCATTTTAGGGAAAAGTGGGTTCAAGGAGGTTCAATCAAGGTCAAATTTGGTCAAACCCATGACCTAATTAATCAATTATTTAATAATAGTAAAATTAATAATATAATAAATATGTATAAAATATAAATAAAAACGAAACATATAAAATAGAAAATATTAATAATCACATTTTCATAAAATATATTGTTCGAACTAATTATAAATATAAATCACAAAATAATCCAACAATTTAATATATTAAGTTCCAATCCTTTTGAGAGTTATACAGGGTCAAGCACCTCAACTCTTTCAAACTATAAGTCATTAAAGGTTTTTGAGTGTTTGAATTTTGAAAATATTTTAAATATAAAAAAAATATAATCGAGTCGTATCAAATAAAGGTCAGGATTGAATCCCCAGGAAAAAGTGGATTTATAGAAGACTGTTGCTGCTATCAAACTTTTTTACGTTAATATAAATAATTCCAATCTTGACCTTGACCAGTTCAGGCTAATCTGGCACAGACCCGGGTTCATGCCTCTTAAATACTGGCCCCAATCTAGGCTTGGCTCACCCTAGTTGCATCGGTGTGGTCTTATCTAGACTGAGTATGTAGAATTTCTCAATGAATTGGCCTATTAAGTTTTCTAATTCTTTAATGCAGTGGGTAAGATAGAAATAAGAGTTAAAATATTAAATAATTTACAGTATCACCAAATTTGACCAATTCAAAGATGAATTGGCAATTTCAATTATGTAAAAGTTAACTTTCTTCTAATGATCTACTTCCAGTGCTACAACCATAAAGAATCCAATTAAACATTCTCAAATTATTTTGCGTTTTCACTTACTCCATAATCTCTAAAAAATTTATCATTTCATAGTTTTATATGATCATTTCTTGTAGGATCACTTTTTTTTTTTTTTTTTAATCGTGGTGTTCAGGGCCTCTAAGAGTATCCCACTAGTTCTCAAAGTATGTGCAAGACTTCCTATCCATACATATCAAATAAAATTACAAAAAATGACCTTTTAGAGCCCAATATTTTAAAAATTAACTTGTATACTGAACCATCTAAATAAAAGATTGGGTCAAATAAAGTTCAATCGGATTTAACTGCAGTCAAACTCAATCAAATGTACAATTAATATAATTATATTATTAATTAAAAAATTTCTGTATAGTGGGGACAGTTCATACCAAACCATCAATGAACCAGAGGTTAATTATATGCTTCTTGTCTTCTTGTCATTGATGTGAAACCATGAAAGAATCAATGAAAAAGTAATTTTTTTCTTTCTAAAGATCTTCTGCCACTGTGCATTAGAAAATAGAAATTTTTGAGATTTATTCAGGGGAATTGAATGGGACACCGATTTTGCTATTTAGACTATGATAAGTATAACAAGTGAATAAAATAGTAAATTTAATATATCCTTTTATTAAAACTAATGGTGTCTTTATCTATTGCCTTTATTTAAAAGTGTATAACATATACTGTTAGTGAATATGGAGTAATAAGTTCAGTTAAAATGATTAATTATTTTATTAGTTCATAGTTTTATCTAGTCCCTTCAGTCCACATCCCATTCAATAAAGTTTGATAAAGTGTAATCACCGGCAATAATTTGGATGAACAAAAATTGCTAAAAAATTAAAAAAAATATCGAGACTTCTCTTTAAATAAATTCTAGGACTCACACAGTTAGATGTAATGTAAATAGGCCAATATGAAAAGGTTGTGCATAAAGTTTTTCCTCTATCTCATCATTTTAACCTTTTGATTTTAAACTTGAAAACTCAATATCTTATACTCTACAAAATTTAAAGATCAAGTTTTGTAGTTTGAATTACCAACTGATAATGAAATATTATGTACTTCATATCCATATAATCACTTAAATTAACTTAATTATGTAGAGTCCATTATTCATTTTATAAAAAAATATTAGAGAGTCATACCGGTGAAGTCGGGCCAATCTAACTCGAAGAAAATAGTTGTGAATACCTCATAGTCACAACCCATCATTGGGCATCAACCTACAACTTGATGTGCGGAAGAATAGAGAGCTTGGATGAGGAATTCTCATGGAAGATCTCCACTAAGTTTGCTTACAAAGCAATCCAAAAGGGTTGGAGTGATGGACATATTTGTTTACAAAAAATCCAAAGGGGTTGACGTGACTGTCAAAATGTCTGCCTCATGATACAGGCTCTTGAGTTCGATTCATGCCGTAGACTTAACCGGTGTGTGTGGATTGAGAGGTTTGCACATGTATGTAGAATTAGTTTCATCTCCAATGTAGGTGGGGATACCCATTATATCCAAAAAATGATGGCCCAAATTCTGAATGTCCAAATCCAGATTTGCCCATTTTCTGCAAGTTCATTGACTGATGACCTTGCTAAAATGGAAGGAACCCTCCCTTAAAATTGGAATGGAACTATCCAGGAAGAGCTCAAGCCGATGTTTGCTACAGATTTTCATCCTAATACTAATCATTTGGAAATTTGTCAACATGATTTTCCAATTCCTATCATTCAACAAGAACATATTACTCTGGATGATTTCATTTATGTGCCTATTTTAGATTTTGCTTGCTTGGAGTCTGACTACTTATTTGCAATTAACCCATCACATGGCTATCTTATCCCGATAGAATCCATGGGAATGGACATTTTTCTCAAACAAGATAAGGGAAACTCTGTTCAAGGAAACTCTGAAAAGAAAAAAAGAAAAAGGGAAAACACCTACACCACCGTTTGTAATCTACACTTTTTGTTCATATCGCCCAGCAACAATGACAAATTTCCGATTTCATGTGACAGTCATGGAAGGTGGTTTCCTGCTTCTCACCTTTCAATCCCATCACTTCCAGTACCTGACATAACATGCATATGACTTTGCAAAGAAAACTTCTTCCTGATTTAACATTTATCAGAAATATACAATGATGCTTCTGTTCTAATGTCCAATCCATCCCATCGGTGGTGAATGCCCAATAGGTGGTTTTTGATGGTCCATAAGACTAAGAGTCAGATTATGGGTGGGTGTTCTTGAATCATCTTTCTTCTCCAATCCATTGCTTGCATGATGGTAATCAAAAGCTTCAGTAGGAGTCTCTCAAATTTTGACAGAAAGAATCATCAATTCAGTGCCATTTTTGGACAAACAGATCATCAATGAGGTGGCCTACTCGACATGAAATAGTTAGAAGAGCATGTGCAGTGACTGCACAAAAATAGTGGATGGTGTATACACCTGCAATTTGGTGTATAGATTAAGCCTTATGATTTCTTTTGAGTTGAAGTACCTCTTATGCCATTAATTCACCTAACACAATAAGTGGGTTATTTCTGTAATCTCATATCCTTCAATAATTTGAAAGGAAAGGATAAAAGAGAGAAATTCTTCATGAGTTTGCTTCAGGGCTCTTGACCCCACCAGTGATGTGCTGAAAATGAGATTAGAGTTCTATCCACCTTTCGAATAATCCACTGGGTAAATATTTCTTGGCCAAATAGAAACAGTGGAGAAGTTTTCCCCCTTCGAGATTTAGACTTAGGTTTGCTTTTCAATTTTTTTATGGGAAAGTGTATTTCTTAGCACTTGGTTCCCTTTGTTTCATACCTCCTCTCTTGCAAAACTTTCCCAACTAATTCTTTCCTACCTACTTCATTTTCCTAGGAAAGCATTTCTCCACTAGGGAAGGTAGAGAAAAACCCAAGAACTTTGATGGGAAAATCACCAACTTAGAAAGACATTTTCCTAAGAAAATTTGCACAACAATATACTAGTATGCATTGAAATCCAACAAATTAATTCAAGCAATAATCCCTTTAGGCATATCTCAAACCATACTATCATCATTACATTTACGTTTGGGTCTAAAATTAATTTAGCAAAGCATGGTTAGGAAGAAAGTTATCACTTTACTTCCTGTTAAGCATATAAAGTAACAGACTGGAAAACATGGTTCATTAGTCATTCATCTTCTCCTGTTAGTCTCTTAGAACTCAGAGAATGAAGGTCCCATGGGACTGAAAATATCATTCTACCATGGAATGAATCCAAGTCACATCAGAGTTGAAAATCTTCCTTGCTTTCTGCTTGATGAATTCTTTAGAAAGTTAATCAAATCTCACAATAAGCTGAGATTCACGAAGATCTATAAATGGTCTCTTCATAAAAGTCTGATTTGTGATGGATGACGCATGATCTGGGACTTCAAGTTGTCAAAACTAATTTGATCAGAGGCCCAATAAAATGTAGTACAACATTGTTATGGGCAATGACACTATCATTCCAAAGATAACCCTGCAAAGATCAACAGACTGTTTATGTTTGTGTGCCAAATTCATATAAATTAATTCAACAGAAAAGATCGAAAATTAATGAATTTCACCATACAGTGTCATTCTAAAGTCAGCTAAACAGGCATTCATGACAATCAAGAAGAAAGAATCATAAAACTAGTATGGGTGATTGTTATGAAAAATTTCTAGAAACCAGAAGCATGATTGTTATGGAAACATCAGTTTAGACTTACGCGGTGCTTAATACATCTGGGTGCAGATCATATTCCCTTGAAAACACAAATGGTACTATTCCTTGCGGCAAACCTGCCTAAAATGTCATACAAATTTAGCATTATTTCAAAGTTTAGCTGAAGGTACTTTAATGGATATTTTAAGTTTGTGACTCACTTGAACAATAGCGACTCGAAGGATTGTGCCTCTGAGCCCAACTCCAACAGATGCAATTGCCATTACAGCAGGTCCTGCAATGAACCTTGCAAGCATTCCATAAACTGCTAGCTTAGTCCCACAGGCTATAATCCTTGGTTGTGAGGCCATGAATAGACCTGAAAGAGAGAAAGGAAAATGAAAACAAAAAAAACCCTTATTTATTTGAATTCACATTCACTGTTATACATATTAATAATAGTAATGTTCTTACCAAGAGAAAACATGGCCATTCCAAGACCAGCATTTGACAATATTGTGACTGAGTTTTCCATGATTTGAGGCTTTTTAATACCCCACCTACATTAAGAAATTCTTTAAAGAATGAGAATTGTTAAACAATCTATATTTTGTTGAGGAATTTGGACAGACCCAAATTTGCAATATGTTTGATACTAAAATATGGTACTTTGAATTTTGAAATCATAATGCATTAGATGTTCCACTCTGCTGTAAGTGTGGTTTGGAATTGAAATCACAGTATGTGAGACATACTTCTATTCTGAATTTCTGATACTATCCACTCCCACGAGAATATTTTTTATTAGAAGTGACAATCATAATGGTTTGAAAATTAAGAAAAACAGCATCATGCAGGGCATTATAAGTACCTGCAAGAAATAAGAGCCCAGCTCAAACCCAGCAAACTCGCATAAGAATTTGGGTTCCTAAGAAGCTTATACCAAACCATTCTCATTATAAGCCTCAGCATATCAGAAGAAATTGAAGAACTCATTGAGTTCTCAGTGTTTTGTGCCTTCGGATCGGCATTCTCCCCTTCTCTACTGCAAACTTGCACTGATTGCTCACAGAATCCTGTTGATCAGTAAACCAGCTTTCAGTCAAATACTAGACATAATTACAGATCACTAAATCAGTATATAAATACAGTTTTCAAATTGCATGTTTTTCAGAAATAACCCTTAATAAAAAAAACCCATTTCCAAATTGGTGCAAACAGAAGCCTGTTAAGAATCTGAAGACCGATTTCATGTAAAAACGGCACGACAACAAATTGATACTCAAATGTATTGTTCATGTGATTTCACTTCAGCAGAAATTTGTTAGTCCAACTACCGATTTTCAAATCACAAAAAAGATAACCACCCTTCTCATCTGTTTTTATCTTTTTTCCCCATATCTTGCCTTCTGAATTGCAGCACCTGCATCGCCAAATGAATAGGTGAAGCTCTTTACCATCTTCAGTTGCTGCCTTGAGTTGTGCAGAAGCTGGTGCCACCTTGTTGAAGTTTTGTAGCTTGAGTGAGTCAGAGTCTGGTGACTCGGAATTTGCAGTAGGCCTAGTTACAATGACATGAACAACTTCCTCTTCGCCAACTTTCGGGATTCCTGCCGTCTCTTTGCTTCTCCCGGACTTACAGCTAATGTCACCAGTACTACCGCCGATGCTGCCATTTAACTTATTCATTATCAGAATCCTTGCAGCCCTGTATTCAAACAAGAACAATAGCAAAGTGTACCATATTATACACTGCAGGACAACAGCTTGGATCATTAGACCCTCCTTATCATCTCCATACATGGATTTCAGAAGCGGAATTCCCATGACAAGCGTGTTTGGAAGCGTTGCGAGTGAAAAGATAGTGATGACCCATTCTAAATTTCCTTTGGTAGAGAATCTAGCCCATAAAAACAGTACTACCAGCACTAGAACTTTGGAAATACCATCCGCGGCTATAAATAAGAAGTCCATCTTGTATGGATTGATGCGCGAGATGAACTCGAACGAGAGAAGTGGAACGGCAAAGATTGCAACGAATCGGTTGATCCCCGAGCATTGATCAGGAGTGAAGATCTTCCACCATTTTACAGAAGCATAAGCCAGGAACATTGTCACATAGAGAGGAATAACTGCACAGAGAACATAGTATAGATCTTTGAATCTTATCATTTTTTTTTCTTTGGTGTTGTTGATTTTGTATGTGATGAATAGGAGTAAGAGTTGTTGATGGAAAAATGAAGAGAATGGAAGGGATTGTTACTGAAATGAAGTGCAGCAGTGTGTAGAGAGTAGGGACAGTAGAGACAAGAAAAACAAACTTATGTCATATGCTTGTCTTAGTACTTCAATGAGTTTTGAAGGCCAGGACCATAATTGAGAATTATATGCCCACTTATCAGCTGGGGCTACCAAAACCCTGATAGATTGGAAAAGCAAGAATAATTTCTTCTATAGAACTGTACAGCTTTTAAGATTGGCTAATGTGGGTAAACAAGGTCATCCAATTCATAAGCAAAATTAAGAACTGAATGTTTGCTAAATATTACAGGAGGAGACTGATTACAATGTGGAAAGTAGACTGGCAACGGGTCACGCCGGGTTGGGTCTTATCTGGCTTGGGTCCATTTCGGTTCTTATTTACATGGGTTGGTTGATTCAGGTCTAAATTGAATTTAGATCGAGTTGAGTTATCCTGATTCTGGCTAAGTTGACTTTTCTAGTGGGACTCAACCGAGACTACTACTCAAATAGGTGGAGGTCTTATACAGTTAGATTGTTGCATAAAGATGTGGTACTAGTCGGGTCAATCGGGTCCTTTCGTTTATAATGAATTCATGCATCTATCCATTTATTATATGGGTCAAGTCAAGTCAGATATGTTGGCATTGGGCTCACTTAGGTCTATAAATTGAGCCACTTGCATCAACCTATTTAGTGGGGATGATTCAGTTATTCCCTTTATATCTCTTGGTACATACATTTGTCAACTAACCTCCTCCTCCACCTAACCCATACATGTTTACTCAAATGACCCCTTCTCATTATAATAATGTATATAACCCTATTCCGGTCTGGTCCGGTATAGAATGAACTTATAATCAGATGATCGAGTCAATTCCATGATTATAAGTTCATAACCCCAACCCATTCACATTTTGGGCGGAACAGATCTATTAATTCTTTTATTCTAGTTAGTAAAAGTGATCTTGAACTAAGAAATAGAGCCTAGAAGCTAAAAGAGGATATCCTGAGCAATTACAATAATTGGATTCATTTATATTCCTGGTATAGTAGATGCTATCACACATACAATCATACTCAAAGTGACATAAGTTTTCTATCTCCTTGAATCTAGCCTGCCAAGTGTCCAGGGGTCCAAAAAATGGTGGACCCGAGATCTCGGCCGAGACGCCAAGATCTCGGGTCCACCGTTTTTCTGCCGATATCTCGTCGATATCGGGCGATTTTTTTTCTCTCTCTATTTTTTTATTTACACATCTCAGCCGTATCGGCCGATATCGATAGGATTTCGGTCATATCGGCCTAGATCTCGCCCGTACGGCCAATACATCTCATATCGGCCGAGAGGGCCTTTTTTTTACCCCTGTTTGGTGGTATAAACCTTTTTTTTCACATGCTTTTTGTCATTTTATGGCACTGAAGTTCTCTCCCATTGACACATAACCATCCATCAATCATGTGATGGCACAAACTTTTCTCCATTGACATCTACCCACGATGTGTTATGTGGTCACACAAATTTATTCTCATTGATCTCTAGCCTACCATTTGTCATGTAGGCTTTTCTGTCAATCGTCATACAAATTTAATCCCTAGCCTACCATTTGTCATGTAGGCTTTTCTCTCCGATGGACACCTAGCACACCATCTCTCAAGTGATAGCATGGTTAACCACTCCTATACAAGCCCATGAATCCATGTGAAAGGTGTATGCTTTTTGAAATTTCGTTTTCTATCATCTAGTTTAGCAGCATCAGTAACTTCATTAAGGAGATTATCTAGTTCATTGAATCAAGAGGGGTGAATTATGAAGAGCTTTCTAGTTGTGATTGCTTATATGTGATTGTTGGAATTAAAGGGCTTGGCTCTCATTATGTCTAAAAACAGTTCAGTTCTTAGTTTGTTTGATTGTACTTGTTTAATTATATATTAGATCTACCATGTTATATTTATAACTTCGCACATAATTAAGTTGGACTCACTAGGTTTCTACTGTTCGACCTAATAAGATAATGTAGTAGGATCAAATTTTGCTACTCTATGGATGTAATCGGTTAAAAGTATCGCATAATATACTTTGAAAAGAGCCATTTGGTATAAATAAGTGGAGAAATATGTTGTGGAAATTATAATAAACAACCAATATAATTTAAAAATAATATATATTGAAATTGAAAAAGATCTTCAAGTAGAACTTAAAAATGATCAATTTTTTTTAGAAAAATGATCAATTTATTCAAGTTAAAGAACAAATAGAAAAATCTCAAGAACTAAGAATAAGTAAAAGACCTAGAAAGAAAGAAGATTTAGATGCCGACATATTTAGCTTCACTTTAGAGAAGCTCATTTTTAACTTAGAACAACCTAGAGATTATAAAGAAACTAAGTCTTTGCCTGATAACGATAAAATTAATTATTTTGAGTTTTTTTCATTTCTAACTAAAATTATCTCTATTAGGACCATGTTCATCATTCCTTTGATTAACAACTTGCATGTTCACCAAATGGACGTTAAAACACTCTTTTTAAATGGTGATTTAGAAGATGAAGTTTATATTAATCAACCTGAAAGTTATGTTGAAAAAGACTTAGAACATAAAGTTTGTAAATTGAACAAGTCTTTTTATAGCTTCAAGCAAGCTCACGGAAAATAGTATAAGAAATTAAAAAAATTGATTTAAAAAATAACAAAATTAATCAAGTGTGCCAAATGAGATTTTCCCTTTTATTTCCATGAATTGCAAGATTGCAATAACTTTTTTTTTTCTTGTTTTGCATCAGAAGTAGATCATGTATCACTTTTCATCCTATCTTTGCAATATCACTAGTCGGATTCTTAGGACTGCAAAGTCAATGATTTTTTGAACCTTAGTATATTCCCAATGCCTATAAGAACCTAAATTATAATACCCCATCCTAAAAAATTCCCACATTGCTAGTTCCATTAGAAATTCCCTGATATATAAGTGGTAGCCTTCCTTAAACTAGCATAAAGTCTTTTGGGAGGAAGAGTGGGTTGGCTTGCCAAAGTAAATCCATGTGAGTCCGTGTGTAGGCCCAAAGCGGACAATATTGTACTAACGGGACGGATCATTACAAATAGTATCAAAGCATGGTTCAATTCTCTGCCTGCGAGTGTGGGCTTGGTTGTTGTGTGTGTAGAGCCGGGACGGCTCTGACTTTAAGGGAGGTAGATTGTAATATCCCTCCCTTAAAAGGTCTTACATTGCTAGTTCCATTCCATTGGAAATTTTCAGGTATATAAGTGGTAACTTTCCTTCTTTTAGCACAAGGCCTTTTGGGATCAACAGTGGATTGGCTCGCCAAAGCAAATCTGTGTTAGTCCGTGTGTAGGCCCAAAACGGACAATATTATACTAGTAGGACAAATCGTTACATAAATATAATTTGTTCAAATTTTAGAGGTTGACAAACTTTCAAGCTAAAACATATGTGGAGGATCAGATCAAACGCCAAAGTGCCACATTTGTGTCTACCATTGGCATGTTGAGTAGTCCCTTGTTGGCACACCCTGCATTTTGAACCATTTATCTAATCAAATTTTATAGTTGGATTTAATATATATATATATATATATACTCTTCATTGAAATTGAGACTAATCTTATATATGCATAAAACACCAACAAATCTCATTTATTGAGTAAGTCCGGGAGCAAAAATCAAACTTGAGAGTTGAGACCTCACTGTATTCTTAGAAGCTCCTGCCAGCTAAGCTTCCCGGAGAGATTTAGATTTAATATATTTATTAGCAGAAAATCATAGTTTTAGATTTAAAATCAAAATAGATGAATCGTGCAAACAAAATATCAAACTAATTTGATAATATCCTCTTTGTAGCCACCATAAAATGGCATTAACATATGATCTAAAATGGCTTATTGAAATAATAATGATGATGATAATGATTAAGATAGCTTAATATATCATAACAACTATAAAATTCAATCTCGCATCGGATCATGACAATCCAACATTTTTGTAGGTTATATAAAGATTTTTATTTTCATTGAAAATTAACGAACTATTATCTTGGTAAAAAGGAAAATCTCTCTCTTTTCCTCATTAAATTTTATCTCCTCCCCTAGCATTTTTCGAGTTTAAATTGTTCACTTGTCTAAAAACACAAAAATAGATAGTTTCAAAAATAATATAAATAGAAGAAAATGAACGGGAAAAAAATTAAATTTTGATCCTATATATTTCATCTACGTTCACCATGCAGGAAATCAAAAAGTTTAAGAGGCACATGCACTTGTGAAATATTTATAATTTTTAGATATTTCAAAATTCCATGCACACTATCAAGTATAGGAATTTTGTTTTTATTGTTGCAGCCATCAATATTACTAATTTGGAGTTCGAGTCGGTTTTAAATAAATAATTAGTGTAAATGATTTTAATGATGAAGATAAAGACATTCTTATCTCTTGTTTTAGTTTGTACTTCCCTAAGATAGGCCCCAAACGAATTAGATAAAGAAAAATTAGACCATTAGATAATCTATTTTGACTTTGATGTCAAAACCCTTGTTAGAATTTATTTATTTATTTTCTAACATTCCTTTTTTCATATTTTATGTGTATATTAAGATATCTAAAATTTCATTTAATAGCTATACCTGGAATATTTATTTCTATAACTTATCATATGATTTAATAAGATTAGTCATTAGACATTTGGTACTTGGATTTTATTGTCCAAGAATTAATTGCAGTGCTTTCTTGAATGATACAATACAAATCGATAATTGTGACAATGGAGACAAGAATTAAATGATAAGTCAATAACTTGCTAGTCAAGTTGCCAAAGGGGCCAAGACATCTCTTGTCAAAGCAAAGATTGTCTTGGATTTCTACATCACTTGTTTGGACTTTGGAGGTTGGATGGTATTTTTTTTTTTTTTTAAATTAAGTGCCCTAATAAAAGGCCAAGAAATCATCCTCTGTAAGTCGGTTCACAATTTTTGAAATTGATACCAACTTTCAATCATATCTTTTAAATTAATTATTAATGAATTTAAAAAGTGAAATTTGACAACTTCTTCTGTTTAGAGCTATGATTTAAAGTTCACATCTATTTTTATGAACCGGTTTACAATGGATAATTTCTCTCGTTGATAAGAAAATTTTAAATATTTTTAAAAAATAATTGGATTTTAGTCATACATATCTTGAAATAATTTTAAATTGACCCCGTCGAGCCTAACTCAAAATAAATCCAAGTTGGATTAGGTAGAGGACTTCTCGACCAAATTACGCTTGACCTAAATTAAAAAGCACAATTAAAGTACTTTATATTTTGTTCACATTGACTTTAGAGCAAGCACGCCCCCTCCAAATTAAAAAAGGTTATCTTAATGCGAGTGAAGTCTTTTAGGAGACAAGAATTTTTCTAAATTTTTCACTTTATCTCATTCTATTGTACCGAAAGTATTTAAAAGAAAAAAAAAAGGAATATCAGAAATCAGCTCACTTATCAGATCACTAAAATGAGATTTTTTTTATAGAGAACAGCAAATCGGCTCACTGACCGATTCACTAATCGGTTCACTATCCGATTCACTTGTGAAGGGTAAAGTTAGAAATCACAAAAACCCGTACCTCCTAAAACACTTCACCCATGTTAGGATTGCCATCCATTAAAAAATCTTAGTTCATTCACCATTGTTCAAATTCCATATCCTCATGTCCTCACATGAAAGAGTTCTTTTATCTTTTAGTTTCTATTAAATACAATTTCTCCTCTCAATTTTTTTTTTTCAATTTTTTATAACAATTAAATTAAATTGACTCAAATACAAAATTTTAGGGCTAAAATGGGGTCGGGTCGGTCGGGTTTTTTAAAACCCAATTCGACCTGAGTCAATATTTATAGAACCCAACCCGACTTGACTCGATCCGAATTGTAATCTGACTCAACTCGAATTCTGACCCGACCCACATTCTGAACCCATTTTAACCTGACTTTAGATGGGTTGGGTCGGGTCATGTTGGGTCGTGTCAGATCAGGTCGGATTAACTTCAAAATTCCTCAATTCGACTCAATCTAAATTTCATACATGTTTTTGTCTTCTCAATTCGATCCGACCCACTTATCCGACCCACATGATTTCTCGAGTTGGGTCAAAACCCAAATGGAGTTTCACCCATGCAAGATTTAATATTATCTATAGTCAACTTAACCTAAATTCCGTTTGACTAAGTGATTATTTTAAGGAAAAAATTACAAACATTTGGGTTGATCACTAAAGTTACAATTTTTTTTTCTAAAGTAATTTCCAAAAAGAGGGAAAAAAAAGGTTTGGTAAGAGGTCATTGTAACGTTTTTGCAGGGAAATCAGAAAAAGAAACCCTAATAATGGAAAAAAAAACCGATGGGTCCAAATCGTCACATCAGGAAGAACACTTAAAGCATCAAGTCTGAGGATAGAAAAGGACATGTCTGAAGCTCCTACCGAAAGTGACCGTCACGTTACAAAGTCGGGGAAAGGCGACAACACTGTACATGGTGCTTTAAATAACATGTCGGACGATACCCTACACAAGTAGTGTACGGTAATTCTATTGTTCCTCTTAACCATTGTGTTTAATTATTTATATCGGTTGGCCGGCTCGGTGGGGCTAAAGATCTAAAGTATAAATTCAAGTTTTAAATATTAGTCAATATGGTACGCAGAAGTTATGATTTTGAGATATTAAAAGCGAGTGATAATATTTAGATATTTTTAAATTTTTGAGTTTTTATTAAAAAAATTAATTAGAAAATCTCATGAAAAATATAATATTTAAAAAATAATAAATAAAAATTTTAATCAAATAAAGAATTTATCAGAATATTATCGCGATATTATCATTAATCGTATTTTTAAAGCGATTTTTTATTAGAAATTTATCGAAATTTTACTTTAGAACTAATAAATATGCGTTATTAATGTAGTAATTAGATTTTATCGATAAAAATGTAATAAATTTGAAATTATCGCCTATATTTATTACATGGATACATACTAAGGTATTCTGCCTTCGTCGGATGCGTGTCGATATAGTAGACTATACTTACGTGTGTGTCGGATGCGTGTCGATATAGTAGACTATAGTTACGTGTGTGTCGCCCATGGTTGATAAATCGACAAGTGCTTCTACATCCATATGGGGCCCACTAAGACTTCAAATCACTTCTTTCTCTTTTCACATTTCAAAATTGACTCCATTTTAATCATTAATCTTTTAAATCTTTAAAATTATGAATTTTCAAATCCAATCCACTTGATTTTATATGAGAATCATCTGATTCTATCTCAAGAAAGGACATCCATTGCCCTTATGGCACACTGGGTGAGGATATAGGGGCTCAAATCTGATCCCTTTCACTTTCTGAAATGAAAAATTATCAGATGAACTACACGCACACGGACTCTTATTTATATTTTTAAAGAAAAATATTTAATAAATTAATGAAGGGTCATATCAATCTGTACTTGTCGTATGAGATACGTATTGGTGACGACATATGATATAAATCATATTGACCAGTATGCCATTACATCAAACATCAATAGATGCACTAAATTTTAAAACATGGGGTTTAAACAAGATTAGAGTTGGATTTGATTTAAACTTGCATTTCCATCTATTTTCTAAATTTAAATTTTAAATTCAAATTTAAATTTAATTTGAATCTTTGATGTAGGATCTAAATTACAATTTCAATTTAGAAATAACATCCAAACCCATATCTGAATTCAACTAATGACCTAAATTAGGATTTATATTTGTATTTCCTATTACAGACTTTTATCATATGCTGAATGTACAAAGCACTTGGGCTTTTTATGTGCCCAAGCATGAAGGCTCTGACCCCTAATTCATGATATTTAGATTGTTGAAATTGTTGTTTTCTCTTCTAAGTTTAGATTCGTCTTTATTTAATTATTAATGTTTATCTATTTCATTTTAATCATTGGATTAAGTATCATAAAGGCATTTATTCAATATTTTTTATCTTAAAAAAATAAGTGGTAAACTATCCCAAAATAAATTAGATATTAAATTTAGATGAAGATTTATATTAAACATTTAAAAAAAAAATCTAAAATTACTTACTCGTAGTCAAATCTTTATCCATTTAATAGGCAGTGCCAATGTCACTCTTAGACTTTGCTTTGGTGTGACACTCTAAAGATTAGATGGTTTGAATGTTTCTAAATTTCCGTTCCTCCATTTGAATTTCATTCCAAATTCGTTGGCAACAAAAATTTAGGGCTTTCTATGTGTTTCAAGCTTCCAATTTGTGTGGATTCTTTGCAATAAAATTCTAGTAAAGATGGTGACCTGCCAATGACATAGTATATCACGGTGGATTTCCGTCACTCTATTTTTACAAGTAAATGTCATTTTTTTTTTAACTTTTGATTTACGAGTGGAAAACTGCGAAATACTCAATGTAAAATATGTCACTTATTTGAATTGGATTTAGCCATTTTTATGTATTTGAAAGTCAGACTCAGTACTCTCGCACCATTAAATTTGGCATTTCAAGCTCTAATGAAAGCCATTTAGGCCCACTTTTGCTCTGGTAAAATTCCGCATGATTTAAAAGTAATTAAAAGATCAGTTGGAGTTTGATCATCTTCAATTTGATTCTCTCAATTGTGATCGGTGTGAACGGGACTGATGATGATGTCCACATCACGTATCTTTCTTTTGATTGTTGAATTTTTTTTTTTTCATTGAATATTTGACTGCAAACTGTGAATAAGAATTTGTAGTTGAAAAACGTATAACTTTTCGAGGTGGGGTAGCCTTGAAGGACACTTCAAAGCACAGGTGTGCCTCTAAGTCTATCTCGAAGAAGTGTGTTGATTTCTTTGCTTCAAAGGAGCATTGAAGGACAAGTTGTTACATTTCTATTTGGGAATAAAATTTCTATCCAGATACTTCTAAAGGTGTTTTGGTAGTACACTTGCCAATGTTTGAAACTTCAACTCACTACAACTGTAAAAGAATATTTTGCCTATCTTCTTTCCATCTAATTAATGACATTTGATAGTAATTCAATTACTCAAAGAGACATGTGTTCAAAGAGACACTCCAGTGACTAATTTAGAAAGATTTTAATTAACTAAATATTTTTTAGCCATTAATTATAAGTTTTATTATGTTGATCATGAAGAATTTTGAATGAGCTTTTCAACGAGTCTGAGTTTGAATCGATCCGAGTCCGAAAACTCTTTCAAATTAAATTTTAAAAGTATAATAATAAGTTATGATTATTAATAATATTATTTTAGGGTTAAAACTTGGCTGCTTTAGAAACTCAGTCATTTCATTTCATTTAAACTTCAAATTGTAGATCTTGCACTATTTTTAAAATCCAGACTTAACGGAATGCCAATCTCGACCTAATTCTACATATTTTCACCACCTAAAATTTTATAGTTGGCAAAATCCCACTTGAATAGGGAAAATAAAATCCTAAAAATATACGAAGGAAGTTATTATTTAATCTATAAAATAAGTTAGCCATTTGTATCTTCAGATTTCCAAAATATCGAGTTTTTAATAATTATTTTATGTCGAAAAATGTGAGCCGTCGAATATTCTGTCATTTAGATGGAGTGGTTTTTTACTCCAAAACACTTTAAAACTTTAGAATGTTTTTATTAGATTAATTTAATCTATCTAATTATAAAATTAAATTTTCTCCAGGAGATACTTTAAAATTTAGAAATTTTACCAAATCGGTGTTTTTTTATTAAAACACTGATTTGTTGACCAAAATTTTTATCCAAAATTTAATACTATGTTAATAATTTAACATTTGACCTAGTGGACTATTTAGATTAAATTAGAGGGACATTGAAATACTCAGATTTAACAAAGGATATGAAAGGAATTTTTAAAAAAGAAATAATAAAAAAATATCTGTTGAATATAAGATTTAACCTACTGTAGCCTGTAGGCAGTTACGTTGGATGAATTTCATCCGTTAACTGCCTATGGGTAGTTTTTATTTAAGAGGAGCAGGGGAAGTGAGGAGAAAAGGAAAAAAAAGTCCACCGCCTTTACCCTTCTCTTGTCCAGCAACAGTGAAAGAGAAAAAAACCCACCCCCGTTTCGCTTTCTTTCCTCTTTCGCCCCTTTTTTTCTTCTTCTCTCCGAAACAGCAACCTTTCTCTCTCTTGCCTTTCTTCCTTCGCAGGTCAAATTATCCCTTGTCCCTTTCCCTTCTTTCATTTTCATCTTTTCTTTTCTTCGGTCAGTGCTACAAGTGGCAATAACAACCGAATTCGAAGAGTTCTCGTATCAATGTCAGGTTTTCAAAACTTGGTCAAAAATCGACAGATTTTCGCGTGTGAGGTACCAAAATAGTTTTATTTTTAATTTTAATAATTTTAATAGTTTAGTATTGGATTTTAAAATTAATTTTTTTCAAAATGAAGGGAGGGTAGGCTTTTCTCTCAAATTTTAAATTATACCTTTAAAATCATTTTATTTTAAGTTCAAGTTTGTCTTTCAACCTTTAATTAAAAGAGGGGAAAAGATTAACCCCATTTAACAATTGTGTGTTTATTTTTACGTATTGTATGTTTAAATTCAGTATCATAACCTCTGGGCCACACTATCATCCGTAGTGGCGTTAGTCGCTCAGTGATACCATTTGAGGTGGCGCTTAGTCACCCGGTGGTTCATCAGTAGTGACGCTTAAGTCGCTCGATGATACCATCTGAGGGGGCGCTTAGTCACCCGATGGTCTTGAAGTGGGGCACTGAGTACTTTTTATATTTCTTGCTTTGTACTCTCTGGACCGAAAATCTCCACCTGTAGTGCAGCGGAAACGCCTCTCGGTGACCATCTGAGACGGCCTCGGTCGCCCGGTGGTAAAAGGATTTAGGCACTGAGCACTTTTATTTAATTTCTTATACTGTACCCTTTGGGCTCTATCTCAATACTTTTCTCAGACCAGGAAAAAATACGAGGCCGGGCACTCAGTACTTTATATTTTTATTTTGATGTGGTGTTTTGGTTGGCTAACAACTAACTGTTGACTTAATGGAATAGAAAGAATTAAGGGGACTCACTACATTTATCATGCTTTCTTGGAAAATGCACGGGGGATGGGAAGTAGTTCATAGATACTTTATCGACTCGAAATTTATATTATTATTTTATCTTACAGATTGTGTGATAATCTCTGCGGATAGAGGTGAGGAGACTCGAACCAACACTTATATTGTATGGTATTTAAACCCACTAACACCAGACTGAATGGGTCTCATGGTCACTTAAAGATGGAAAGGGCTATATACGTCTAGAATGCAAGACCTGACACCCCCTACATGTAAAGGATGTAAATGTTCTAACTGTATAGAACGTAGGTGTAAATTGGTGTCGGGGAGCCAAGGACTTGTAGCCTCTAACGCAGTATGGACCCATGGAGTGTCTGGGAATTGTCAGGTAAAAACTGGGTGAAGGCATTCGTATTATTAAATCTACTTTTATATGTTTGTGTGACATTGACTATTTTATTAATTTCTTATATTGGTAGTGGATACACCGAAGGGTAAGGCTGGAATTTGGTGATTCTCTCAGAATAAGTCCCTGTGTAACGAGGGCAATGGAAATCATGCATTATCATGCATTTGACATTTTACATGTGAGAATTATGTTTATAAATTAAATCTGTGAAAGATAATAAATTTGGATATCTGATATTGGCTATTGCGTTATAATTGCTGAGATTAGCCGAACACCATTTGCGAACCATTGGGTTGGACGTGTTAGTAGGCTGAGGTCGACCGCCATCAACTGCTGGTGTTGGATGGGCTAGTAGACTGGGTCGTGGAGACCTTGTGATATTAGGCTGAATACTGTTTGCGAACCATTGGGTTGTACGTGTTAGTTAGCCGTGATTAACCACCATCAACCGCTGGTGTTGGATGGACTAGTAAACAGGGTCGCGGAGACCTTATACACTTGCAAGTTGCTGAATGGGGGCTGACTCCGGTAAAAATTTATAAAACACCTTAGAAAGTAATCCTAGGGTGAAAATGGGTTAAGTGGATTAACCGCATTGAATTTATGAAACATGCATTATTTATGGTATCATGTATTATGTTGGACGTTATGGTAAATATGAGTCAAGTAGATTAACTGCATTTCATTCATAGAACATGCATTGTTATTAATTTCACGAATATTGTATGTTGATTTTTGTGGTGAGCTCTCCCCACTAGGCTATTGCTCATGTCCCTTACATTGCAGGATATGAACTAGAAGGAGGAATGGAGGAACCTATGGTACCTCACTGAAAATCAAACTCGGATGTTTCTCGTAGTTTCCCGCTCAAGGAAACAAAGTGAATTTATGAACTACTTTATGAATTTTGATAATAAATATGCCTCTTGTGGCATAAAAACCTATGTCTATATAAGTTTGGTGTTTCACTGTAATATATTTGTGTGTTGGTGTGCTCAATATACTGCTTCCATATGATTGAGTAAAAATAGTTCGGTTTATTTTGCTGAATATATTTATGAATATTTAAGACACGGATATTTCATATAGTTATTAGACTCACATGAGTAGTATGTTAAGGACTTAATGACTCATTGGATTAACGTTTAAAAAAAAAAAAAAAATTACTCGCGTCCCAGGCGCACGTACAGGATTGGGTCGTGACAATTGGAGCTTCGAACGAGTTCCACATCGGTTGCGAGAGAAGAAATTTAAAGAGTTATATGAGACTGAATTATTCCACCTATCATGTTAGTCTTTTGGGTTAGAAGCTCTGTCCTAACAAGTGGTATCAGAGGTAGGGCCCAAGCCACACCATATAGACTCAAAAATCTTCTAGTTGAACATGATGGTTTGTGATGTTCTATCAACAAGAGAGCCTCATTTGAGAAGGGATTGTTGGAGTTGCGAATGAGTCCCACATCAGTTGTGAGAGGAGAAATTTAAAGAGTTTTATAGGACTGGGCCATTTCACCTATCAGACTAGTCTTTTCGGCTGGAAGCCCAATCCCAACAACATGATAGTAGATCTTTAATTTCTTCCTCCTACATATATAAAAGCTAGCTTCTTCTTATTTGTCCTAAGGAGTTATGAGTGTGAACAAGCCCAGCCCTGGCCTTAGGCGAACTATGCCGCCGCCTACGGCCCCCAAGTTGGATTTAATTTTTAAGTTCCTGCACCTTCTTTTATGTTATAAATTTATTTTAATGTTTATTTCACCAGCGCTGATTCTAAATTCGAAGCTTATGTGTTCGATTCATGTAAATAACTTGGAGAGTATCTGTAACGCCCCGACCCAAAAGTGGGTCCAGAGCACTACTGATTTTTATTTTTTTTTAACTAATCTCTAAGGCTTGTAAATGGGCTGCATCAAAAGTTAGGCCCAAAAAGCCACACATAGTTTCAACATGTGGACTTAAATACAAACTATAAACCAACTTACAAGCAAACACAAACCACACGGTCACATATTTCCATAAACGAATTATTATTCAATCAATACAGAGTATCTACAGTCACATAGTGGTTTAATACAAGTCAACACATAAAAAGTATCACATACGGTTACTTTACACAAATTATGGTTACAAAGAACAAAAATCAACAAGTCCCTATCAAAGGGAAAGTCCAAGACCACGCCAATGCTTATCCTTCCTAAGCTTGATACGGAGGTTCCTCTTCCTCGAGTACATCTCCTGAAATGTGAGTGGTGCGAGCTAACTAGCCCAGTGAAAGAAATATAATAATGCAATCTAATAAAAATCAGGTTAGTTAAAAAAAAAATCAACATTTTCAATATAACAGTTCAAAGCTTGCCAAAAATCTCAACATTATTCCATAACTGCTGTCATCCACCATAACATCTACATACTACGCTGAGACCATTATTTTAAGTCCCGAGACGGTCAAAATACATCCTTACAAGTACATCTCCGACCCTCACATGGTCGGTACTGACACTCTCGAAGTCAACAACTGTCGACATCCCTGGTCTACTAGACGTAAACCATCTCACACACATGGCCGATATTGGTTCAATAGTCAAGGGTATGTGGAAGCAGTATCAACATCATCTTAGCTCATAAGCATATCACATATGATCAACGTCATAAATATTTAGAAACACTTTTCACAATAGTGCATCATGTCTAGGCATATGAGTGGGTTCATCAACACTGATTCTTGAAACCACTCATTATTCAAGATCTAATCTTTTTAACTTGATTTACCCAAACTCCAATGTTAAGTCTTCTCACCGAAAAATGTGTGGTATCGAAGTCTGTTAACATACAAACAGATATACAATCAATAATCAGTCAGAATACATAGCATACAAAACAATACATACTTATAGTATTTCAAATCTATCCTGTTTTTCCAAAAATCTTTAGGGGAAATGGAACTGAGTCTCATACTTGGTTTTAACTATTTTAAGTTACAATAATCCACAATATATAATAAATAAGTGCTCAGGCCACTTCTCATATTGTCTTATGCGCATGACCAGATTGACGTATTGAGCTAGGCCTAGATGTATAAGGTGCTAAGGCCATTACTCTTATAGTGAGTTAGGCCTAGAGGTCACTCAGTGCCCGAACCCTTCTTTTCTACCAAGCGGCGAAGGAAATCGCACAGCTACGGATAGCTATCAGGCGGAGTCAGCCACAGATAGAGAGTATCGGCTTGGAAGTGAATACAATAAGGAATACACTATAGTATTTAAGAGAAAAGATGTTAGTAACAATTTTATTTATCAAAGAGGGTTTAAACATCACATAAAAACCTATGATCTAACACATGCATCTTAAATCAAATAAGGATTTACAAATCAAAAACTGGGTTCATCGGAAGATGCCTCGGAATTAGGTACTGTGGCTTCGGACCTTCCGAGCCACTGCCTAAACTAGTCCACAGAACTTCGGAACATGGTTCTGTTCTTCAGAACGTTCGAGACTCAAGTCTCGAAACGTCCGAAGGTGCTTCCGAGCTGAAAAATAGAAAACAGACTTTCGGCTGGTCTCGGTGTGTTTTGGAATATGCCAAGAGAAGTTCGGAACTTCCGAGAAGTTCGGTTCTTCCGAACAGACTCAAAACTTCCCGTCAGCATAGGAGGGAGAAACGGTTGGCCTCTGGACATTTCGGAACCCCGAACCGAAACTCGAAACTTCCGAAGGTGTCGGGTTCGGGACGTCCGAAGCCCAACTCTGCAAACCTTCCGAGAGTCGTCTTCTTCCTCTGTTTGCAGCAGCAGACAATAACAGCACCGGGAGAGTGAAATACGAATCCAGAAACAGTGGATTTTCTGGGGTTCGTTTTTCACATCTAACTGGTCAGATGGACTCCTTAGTGAGTCTTTTTGACATAGGGAATAATTTAGAACTTTAACACTTAATTAAAACATCTGATTTTAGCATGAGAACCAGTGAAACATAAGAAATCCAAGGTTTTTCCTTAAACTTCAAATTCGTTTTACACACTCAAATCTTGATTAATTTTTTACTTCTGTTTGATTCTAAACTTGTAAAAATTTAAAAACGAATACAATGGTTACATTCGCTTGAGCTATGGAGTTGAAAATCTGAATTTTGAAAAATCTCCCACTTCCAAGCTACGGTGAAAATTTTGAAAGCAGAGAGGGATGGCAGTTGGTTTGATTTTCAATTTAGCTGATTCACACAGAGATGAATCGAGCTAAGGAGAAGGGTAGATTTATAGACACATCTGATGGCTGGGTGAAAGTCACCTCACCGGCAGCCCACGGGCGCTGCATGGGAGCGGCTGGCCATGTATCCGTGGCCACAGTAAACGGTAAAAATAAAAATAAATTGCAGATAAGTCCCTCTGGAGATTTTGCAAATAGGTCATGTTTTGACTAAAATCAATTTTTAACTAAAAACATGATTTAAAAAACTTAAACAATTTAATCCAACTTAACAAAAATGTTGGTTTTAATAAACTCTATTTGTCATAAAATTTTGGAGATTTAAAATTCATTAAAAATCATAGATTTAAACAAAATCTACATTTTGACACTATTTACTTAATTTAACTTGTGATTAGAAGAAGGGTTTAAAACCTTTATTTTCAAATTTGGAGAAATAAACTAAACTGTCATTTTAAAACCTAACATCACATGATTTTCTAAAAAAATTCTTATTTATGAAATTATCTAAAAATAATTATTTCTTCCTTTTCGAGCTCTTTTTGGGCGGTTTTAAATAGCATTTTCTAAAAAAAATTTAAAGCCGTATTTATAAATTAAAATCCTTATTTGAGGAAAGCATATCAATCAATAATAATCAAGTAATTACATACATAGAAGAAATAGTATTTATAAACGGTAAAATTACAATTTTGCCCTTCTAACTAGACGAGCTGGATCATCGATCTTTCAAGCTCTAACTGGTAGCCTTAACAATAATATTCAAGATTAACCAGTCTAAGTATGATTTATAATACTGATCACACTTAAATCGAGTCAGGATATTACAGTATCCATATTGTTAAACTTTTTACAATTTCTTATAAATTTAGATATAATTTTTGTTTAAGTAAAATAACTTGGGGAGTATATAAAGTCAACTTGAAAAGGCTTGGCAAGGCTCATTAACTCGCTTGACTCGAATTCCTATCAAGTTTAGTCAACTCAGATTGGTTTGGCCTTTTTTTTTTTCAAATTTTAAATCTATAATTCTAATAAAATGAATTAAGCATCATGATAAAAAGCATTTATCCTGTAGTTTTATTTTTCTTTTAAAAATTAAGAATTAAGACGATTAATTAACTCTATTACAAAATTAAAATGATTATATAAAGGTCAGATTTTAACTAATCATTGTTGTTATCATTTTTTCAGAAACTTTAATAAAAATGTGACCTAAAGAAGTCCCTAAATAAAGAAACATAGTGTTCACTATAATATAGATGGTTGAATGGAAAGAAAATGAGTTTAAATTTGAATAACTATTTTATGTTTTATAGTTTATAATTGAGTGATATTTTTGTAATATAAATTTACTTTATAAGTTGTTTTAAATGCATTATATACTTTACCACGTCAACTACTCTTTTTAAATACAATAAAATAGTAATAAAAAATATAAAATTAACATGCATGACACAAGTGGAAATTAAATTTGTCATAAGAAAGATTGAATAGATTAGTTATCTTTATCTATTGAAAAGGATATGTTAAAAAAAACTTGAATATAGTAATTTAATTAGTAATTTTGCATCTCAAAATCTGAGAAGAATAAATTTTAAATAATACTTTGTTATAAATTTGATTATGATATTTTATTTGGATGTTTCACGTTTTGTAAAAAAAATGTATGATTTTATTTCTTGTAAGGGTATAAAAGGCCACCTTAAAAGTTCGCCTGGCTCCCCTGAAATCTCAGGGCCAGCGCTGAGTGTGAAATGCATAGTCTTAAGAGCTTAGATAGTCCATAAACTAGAATCCAATGCTTCTGCTTTCCATTAGTTGGTCACAGAAAATGGTATATGTAGGGCCGCAACTCGGGTCGGGAGGGTCGGGTTCCTTAAAACCCAACCTGACCATGGAACCTGACCTGACCCGATCCAAATTCTTAACCCGAACTTCACAACCCGACCCGACCCGAATCAACCCGAATTCTGACCCGACCCACATTCTAAACCCATTTTAGCCTAATTTTAGTCAGAGTTGGGTCGGGTTGGGTCAGTTCGGGTCAGGTTAACTTGTAAAATCCTCAACACGACCCTATCCGAATTTCATATAGGTTTTTATCTTTTCGATCCGACCCGACCCGCTGATCCAAAATTCTTGACCTGACCCGCATAATTTCTCTGTTCGAGTCATGCGGGTCAAACCAAAATCCAAACCGAGTTGCAGCCCTAGGTATATGAGATTATAGTTTTATTTTCTTTGTCGAATCTTTTGTACTCGTAACTTGTCTTTGTTAATGAATGGAATCATGGTAAAGCCTCTTTACATGTTTGTTGTCTTACCTCTTTCTTTTGCATGCTATACTCCATGCATGTTGACATAATATTGCATTTCTATATTTTTGTTTGATTTCATTGAAGCAAGGCAAGAGCACTGAGTGTTAAAAGAGCGTCTTGAAATAAAAAACCCTGAAAAACAAAGAGAAATGATGGCAAGAATAATAGAGATAGAAGAAGATAAAATCCAAAACCTCAACCAGAAATAAAATCTTTTACAATGGAAAGTATATATAAAATGTTAGGATCCTTTGAAGAAATAGAAAATCCTAAACCTTTAACAATAACAGATTTACAAAAAGAAGTTAAAATATTAAACAATGAAATTAGAGAATTAAAAAAGACAAACGACATACATAAAATGTGATTAGAAATATTAGAATTGAATGCTAATATACCTTTTAAGGATAGAACTGAAAGCTCTTCAAAATTAGAAGATATTGAAAATAATTTACTCAATGAATTAACGGTAATTACATATAGAAAATGGCATGTAAAAGTAAATCTAAAACTTGAAAATGGATATAATAAAAAATTAATTGCACTCCTAGACACTGGAGCTGATATAAATTGTATTAATGAAGGCATACTACCTTTAGTATATTTTGAACAAACCAAATATAGTGTAAATTCTGCAAATGGTAAAGAAATAAAATTGACTTATAAAATTAACAATGCAACAATCTGTAAAAAGATAAATGTGTACCTAATATAACCTTAATTCAGATGAAAGGAATGACCGAAGATTTAATTTTAGGAAATCAATTTTTAAACGATATTTCTCCTTATTTGACAACAAATGACGGTCTACTGACAACCTCTTCTGATGGAACTGAAATAATATTTAAATTTATTTCTCAACCAAAAACAAAAACAATAAACACTATAAATAGAATTATTCTAAGAAAAGAACAATTTAAAACTGATCTTCAATCATCTATAAAAAATCTTCAAATAAATGCTCAATTCCAAGAATCCTCTTTTATTATTAAAAAATCACAATTCGAAAAAGAATTAACAATAAAATGTTGTTCTGATCTTCCTCACGCATTTTGGGGGCGTAAAGAACATATTGTTTCTCTCCCTTATATAAAGGATTTTCAAGAATAAAAAATACCAACAAAAGCTAGGGCTGCACAAATGTCTATTGAACAACAAGAAATGTGTAAACAAGAAATACTAGACTTAAAAAGAAAAAATTTAATTCGTGAAAGTAGCTCTCCTTAGAGCTGTACTACCTTTTATGTCAATAATAGAGCTGAACAAGAAAGAGGAGTTCCTCGTCTTGTAATAAATTTCAAACCTCTAAATAAAGTCTTACAATCAATTAGATTTCCGATTCCAAACATTCAAGATATCCTGCATAGAATATATAATGGTAGAATATTTTCTAAATTTGATTTAAAATCAGAATTTTGGCAAATTCAAATTAAAGAAGAAGATAAATATAAAACTGGTTTTGTTGTACCTTTAGGACACTATGAATGGAATGTAATGCCTTTTGGTTTAAAAAATGCTCCTTCTGAATTTCAAAAAATTATGACAGAAATATTCAACCCTTATAGTCAATTCATGTTAGTCTATATTGATGATATTTTAATTTTCTCAGCATCAGTATCTTGTCATTGGAAACATCTAAATATCTTCAAAAATTTTGTTATAAAAAATGGTCTCGTTCTTAGTCAAAGAAAAATGAAGCTATTTCAAACAGAGATAACATTTGTAGGTTTTAAACTAAAAAATAACACTGTTGAACTCATTAATAGAGTAATTGAATTTGGGAATAAATTTCCTGATGAAATAAAAGATGTTAAACAACTTCAGAGATTTTTAGAATGTTTAAACTATATTTCAAATTTTTACAAAAACCTAGCAGATGATAGAAAAATTCTTCAACAAAGATTAAAAAAGAATCCTCCTGCTTGGAATGAATCTCATACTAAAGCAGTCCAAAAAATAAAACAAAAAGTTAAAAATCTTCCTTATTTAAATCTAGCAAACCCTGAAGCTTTTAAGATAGTTCAAACAGATGCCTCTGAATTAGGATATGGTGGAATTTTATTACAAAAAGAAGATACTCAAGAAAAAATAGTTAGATTTATTTCAGGAACTTGGAATCCAACTCAAGCTAATTATTCTATAATAAAAAAGGAACTCGTAGCAATCGTCTTAAGTATCCAAAAGTTTCAATTAGACCTCCTCAATAAGAAATTTTTATTAAGAATTGACTGTAAATCTGCTAAAGTGTTAATAGAAAAAGACATTAAAAACTTAACCAATAAACAGATATTTGCCAGATGGCAAGCCATCCTTAGTGTGTTTGATTTTGATATTGAATACATAAATGGAACTCATAATTCTCTTGCTGACTTTTTATCAAGAGATTTTTTGCAGAAAACTTGAAGGAAGCTAAAGACAAATTGAACAAAACCGTGAGAATTCTTCTCTACTCTGTAGGAATTATTCTCTTCATCTCTCTTATTAACTTCCTAGTCAAACACCTGCTCAAAATTATCCTTGTCATTATTCTAGTAAAAATCTTTTTATAATGCACCCTCATCAACGTCCTATGAGGCCTGCCTCACCCTTTCAAAAAGCTCAACAATTACAGCAAATTATGAACACTCATTTTTCTCCCAGACCATCTAGACCAAATGTTTATGAAAAACATGCTCTTTGGGGAAGCCCCTCTTCTCCTCAATTTCACCCTTCTCAATCTATCCCAATTGCTAGACCACTTGCTCCAACATCAGAATTCCAAAATACATTTAATCGTTATAACCAGCTTATTTATACATTCCATGATGTTTGTCATCCTGAATCAGCTACCCTTCAAGAAATTGTCCTTTTCTGTTTTCCTCCTAGAAATTTCTGTCGAACATCTCATCCTTACCATTTTCATCTAGCTATGTTATCTGAAACAGGCAGTTGTGCCCTTGACCATTTCATAAAAGATCAATCCCCCTTTGAAGGCTTCTTTCCATCAAATTGCGAGGTGACTTATTCAAAATTAAAGATTTTAAAAATTATTACTGAAGAACAATGGGTAGCCCCTCTTTTCCAACAAAAGACTATTTCAAAACCTGGTTTTCATGATCTTGTCTTTAATTATTGGGATTATATGATTGCTTGGGAAAATGTTTTATTTTATCAAAATTCTGTTTTTCTTCACTCTTGGTTTATTAGAATAAAAGTTGAAAAAATTGACGAAATGCCTCTATGGTCGTTCTCAAAATTTTGGACTCCTTTTGGAGCTCAAAAACATATTCTTCCAGCTATTATTCAAAATACATTTCAAAAATATGTTTCCCTTTTAAAAATTGAAAACAAAGGACTTTTTTATGTCATAAATCTTGCTTTCGATGACTGGTCAACAATGATTTTTTTGCTTATTTTAGTACCCGTGGATTTGCAAATGGAAGTTTGAAAAGAAAATGGACATTGCTCCTCCTGTTTTATCAAGAAAAATTGAAGTCAGAAATTGGGAAAATTTTTGTTTTGATGAGATCATAACCTTTGGGCTTGATTTTAGTGAGTCAACAAATGCTCCAACAAATGCTATTAGATAAGGAAGTAGTTTTCTTGAAGCACTTAATGCTTCGGCAACAAATGCTCAAACAATCGTAACACCTGCTAGATTAGCATCCCCTTTTTCAAAAAAGTCTCAAACATCTCCCGTTTCTCCCTCTACCCCTTCTACAAATATTTCAAAAGAAACTCTCCTCACTGCTGCTGACATGTTGAAACTCAAAGAAGACTGGATGAAAGAAGTTCTCTCTCAGATCGGGAAATCCGATCCTGTTGAGAAATCTGAAGAATCTTTTGCAACAAAAGCTCAAGTCTTCTTGGCCGAAAATCAATTTGCTGCCCTTCAGAAGCTGCCTGATGACGACATTGATGACGAAGAAAAGTCTACACCAACTAAAGCCAATCCATTTATCTCTGTTCACAAAGGAAAGAAAAAGAAATAATGCTTCTCCACGTATCAAATGACGTCATCCTTCCGACAACAAATGATTCCATATTTGAAAAATGAACAATCACACAGTAAAAGGTGACTGTCGGCAACATCCTGTGCCTTCATTCAAAGTGACTCTCTTATCTTGATCCACTCAAGACATATCTTCATCGAAAGAAGAAACATAAAGACTGTTACTTTAATCAGATTCTCAACACCTGTCCACTTTAATTTTCTTTTGCTAATCTTCGAACACCTGTAATATTTTGTTCTCTTCTCATGTTCTATAAATGAGAAATCGATCCTTCTGTAAATGGTATCAGAGCCATAAGCCTTTTCTCTCTTCTTCTCTTGTACTCTCTCTTTTAACGACTGTTCTTAGTTTGTAATAGAGCTTTTGCAATCAACAAAGGAAATTCTGGCAAATTTCTCTAGTATAATGTTCATTCCCTTTTATATTGTTTATTAGATTTATTTAAATCTTGTAAATATATCTTAGTACGGTTTCCGTCTCTCTAACGGATAAGAATCCCACTCGACCGACTCTTTTGAGTTCGCTGCCGGGGGCCGGACTAAAATATAATTACTATTCCTCTTCTTATCTGTGATAAAACTATTTCTTTTCTTTTTGAAATCTTTACTATTTAAAATTACAATATTATCAATTATTTTGCTCTGTTTATCTCGTCGTAACTGTGCCAACTATTACCCGTCTGTTGCCCTGTTGACGCCGTGTTAGGCAATTGTTGGGCTTATTTTTTACGTTGGAATCTTGGCCTTTGGCCTTGGTGTTGGACTGCTGGACTTGTTCCTTCTGTTATTGACCGACGAACACTGCAAAATAACTGTTCATATTGTATCTTTAAACAATAAAATGTGGTAGAAAGCAAAAGAAAAAGTTTTAAAACAAATAAGAAAAAAGGATAATAAATCTGATAATGCTTCTACTTCATATCAAACTGCTAATGATAGCTTGCCTTCTAGAATATCTAGTGCTTTTAATCCTGCTTTTAATCCTCAAGCTAGAACTTCTACTTCTACAAATCTTATAACTATGGATTTAAAAAATTCTGAAGAAATAAATTTTAGAGATATTGAACAATCTATTCAAAATTGGACCATCCCTAAAGTTCCTGCTGAACAAATCTATATAGGATCTTTTGAAGACACTTGTGATTTTATGATTCAAACTGTAGAAAGAACTTATGCATCTCAAGATGAAGCTTATCTTTTTCTTATAGATGATAAAGAAAAATTAGAAAGACTAAAATTAAGATATCATTATTTACATATAGGATTAGTACAAGTTGCTATCAAACCTCTAACAAGAAAAGGCTTAAATATCCCCATTTTATCTTTTCTTAGGTACGCCAGACATAACAAATTTCAAGACGCTCTTTATGGTTTAATTTCTTCAAATTTTGCTGAATTAGTCAAACTTAAGCACCGCCCAAATTTTATTTGTAAAACCGAAGCCTAACTCAAGCTCAAAATGCATGTGCAAGCTTATATAGACTTAGATTTATTTGGACCTAAAATATAAACCTTTTATATTATTTTATTAAAATATATTATATAAATTTTATATTAATTGAAAATTTTGACAATTGATTTCTCAAATTTGGGCATTTGAGCCAAACTTGTGCTTTTAATCCAACACTTTTGGTCCATAAATGAGCTCAACTTGACCCCACAAACCCAATTTTTTCTTTTTAAGCCTAGTTCGACCACATTAACCTGTTTAATAAATAAGTCAAGTCCAGTATAGATATGATCAAGGTATTTAAAATTTATTTTGTTAAGCCTATGAAGATTTACTTCCAAGGAAAGCATTTCTAGATGAATCCTGATGGGAACACTTTTTTCTATAAAAAAATGGCAACAAGAATCTACATTCATAGGAAAATCTGTGTAAATAATGTGGAAAAATCTCTCAATCCTAAAAAGTCAAAAATTTCTAAGAAAATCTGTATGAACAAACGTACCCTAAAGCATTTAAATGTGGTCTAAAAGATATTAATTTGGTTTCCAATAACCTATCTAATTACTTTTTATTTGGACACCAATTGATCAAGCTCTTTTTGTTATGTGCTTGGTAGGACCTAACCTCGGGCATGGGCATTTGAATTGAGTCAACCTACTGTAAGATAAGTTTAAGAGCTTTATTTTTAATGTTTCATCATATAATGACCCGACTCGTCTCCCTTAGCATAATATTGTCCGTTTTGGGTTCAAACCTCATTCTCAGGTCCAAAACACATTGTGCTAAGTAGAAAGGTGCTCCCTGTTATAAGCCCCACTTTTCCAAGTCCCTGGGTGATGTGGGACTTTTCTCTCCTCCCACACGCCCACGCTCTCTCTCTTTCGCTCAGCTCCGAATGCTGTTGGGCCTAGAACGTTGTTGGTCCGGGATATCACATTCTATCCCTTTAAGCTCAGAGCCATCTTCAACTCAACCACAACACACAAGCAGAGAGTTGAACCTACTCTCTGATACCATTTGTAATGACCCAACTTGTTTCGCCCAGCACAATATTGTTCGCTTTGGGCTAAAAAAATCCGCGTGATTTTGCATTGGACCCAAACCTCATTCTCAGGTCCAAAACGCATTGCTCTCGGTGGAGGGGTGCTCCTTGTTCTAAGCCCCCATTATTCCAAGTCCCTAAGCTATGTGGGGCTTTTCTCTCCTCCCACACGCCTAGGCTCTCTCTCTTTCTCCTAGCGCTCAATGATGTTGGGCCTGGGTATCATACGTCAGTTCTTGAGCTTTTGGCATATTGGTCAAGTACCTAAGGTATGGTATCAAAGCAATTATCATATCTTGGATTTGAATCTTAGAAGGGGCAACCTATGGAAAGAGCTACGGGGTGACAAGAGTAAAGTTGTCACGAATGTGATAATTGTTACCTAATTCAGAGTGAGAGTCATCATAGAGTGAACTATTGAAACGACTCCTCGGAAACATAGTGATTTGTCATGTATCTAGTAGAGCTCAACCTGAAGTACAGTCATCAGGTTGGAACAACCAAGTATAAAATAGGTTTGGAGCTTTTCACTTATTACTCGTGGGTCTAATACTTTTATTTCTTATGTTTTAAGATTTAAATTAAAAGAAAAAAACTAAAGTTATCTTATTTTTTAAATACTTGAAATTCAAAATAAGTGTTTCTCTCATTTACCTACAAAAAGACAACTTCAATTTTTAAATAAAATAATACAATGGACCAACAAACTACTCAAACTGTGAGAAAAAAAAAACCAAATGCCAAGGGTATAATCCTTTTGTATAATCAATATATTAAAAAAAAAAAAAAAAATCCCACGTGCGGAAGATGACAAAGAGTGTAAATGCAAGAAGGGGGAGGGCATGGGCTTCTGCCCTCTAACTCTAAAGAGACCAAAAAGCCATGGCATCAACAGCCACACATGTGTGCTTGGTTGGTGTAAGGCACACGCACGTGAGATCGCGCGTGAGACACGCCCGAAAGCATCTCACATGGGGTCCACAGTTCACACTTCTTTTCCATGTATTGACAATTTCCTTATTTGAGAAGACACGACTTTTGGGGGATTTGTTTGAGAATGGAAATCTGTGGATCTTTAAAGTATCCACGTGGCATTAGATGATTAGATCCCATTCATGATTTTAAAATCAATCAATGCTTTTTTAATTAATAAATGTGAGGAGGCTTTTGGTTTTCTAAGAAAACTAAATGTCATTCAGATGTTAAAATTGAGGTTAGTAACAAAATTGTGTTTGAATTCTATATATGTTATATCGACAAGTGATTAGAAATTCAAATTCAAGTTTGATTGTTTATTTGTATCAAAATCTTTATTTTTATTGAAAAATGAACTAATACATTGAGTAGTGAATATTGATATCAGGAGTAAAGATATCGGCCGATACGAAATGTATCAGTCGATATATGTTAGTTTTTAAGCACTGTATTATATCGGCTGATACATATTATATCAGTTGTACACACTATTTTTCGATCGATATGACCAATATATCGGCGATATAATATCAGTCTGGTATCGGCCGATATGATTAATATCGGTCTTTTAAAAAAAAACACACAATGGTGGTGGACCCAGGTCGATATCTCAGCCGATATTTACGTTTTCAATTTTTTTTAAAAAAAAATCCAGCTTCCTTTTGGGTTATTTATTTATTTTTTAATTCAGAAAAAATAAAAAATAAAATACCGATATTTAAAAAAGAAAGCAAAAGCGGAGAGAGAAACTTATCGGCCTATATCTCGGCTGAGCCGAATTTTGCACCCATGTCTGACATTTTTATTATTTACGTCAAAATCTTTATTTTTGTTGAAAATAAACTAACATCTTGAGGAGCGAAAAACACCTCTCTCTGTTCCTCTTTGAATTATCTAATCCTCTTCAGAATTCCTTAGAGTGAAAAAAAAAAAAGCGTTTCATTTTTCATACTCTTAGCAAATAGTCTTTATTCTACAAAAAAAAAAAAAAAAATTGAGAAATATCTTATTTTCTTTACTCTTCATTTTTCATTAGCTGAAAAATGATATACAATTCCTAATGGTCTTCATATAAGTATTAGTTCACTCTTTATTATTAGTAGATTATAGTCATGTATTTCATGAAAGGCTTGAGATTAATGATTGTCAAAGCAAATACAAGAGATCAATGTGAGTTCTTCTTTAATGATGGTTGTTTAGCCAGTTAGATTCAACTTGACAAACACTTGCTCAACTTAACCTATTTTGGTCCAATACAACTTAATGTTTTGTCAAATTAAATTGCACTAGTGTCTCAACTTTTTTTTGTCGTTTTTTTTTTTTTTAAATTTACCTGTGGGAAACTGCGGGATACTCAGTGTAAAACCTCCACAATCTAGCTTATTCGGGAGTATGATATATGTTTAAATCTTATTTGATGGATTACATTGAACTATTGAAGGACGAACAAAAGGTTGGTCAAATATGGCTCCACTAGATCATTTATGTGTTTGAAAATTGATTTTGACACTCATACTTTTATTAACATAGAGCTGTGATATTATTTTGCTCTTTATTTTATTATAATAAATTAAAAAACAAAAAGAACAAATAGAAATATTATCAATTTATTGTAATAAAAAGAACAACAAAATGGAGACGTTAGTCTCATGTTAGTAAAAGTTCTAGTGCCTAATCTCCCAAATCAATTCTCATATTTTTTGTAAAATTATATTTTTGTGTGATTATTTTAAATAGTAAATAGGTTTAAATAATTCACAATCAGCTTAAAAAAGGGTGCTCATTCTAACACGGGAGCAATATTTTAAGAGACACGGGTTTTCTGGACTTCTCATTTTGCCCCATCTGTCTGTACGAAAATTTTAAAAATCAGACATTTAGAAATCGGTGCACCGACTGGATCACTTTCCAGTGAATCGGTGCACTGGTTTGGACTCTTTCATGTCTCAAGAAATCGGTGTACCGGTCAGATCACTTTCCTCAAATTCTCGTTTTCCAGTGATCCAATCGGTGCACCTGTCTAGTGCACCAATTTATTGGAAAATGAACCGATTTCTAAATGTTTGATTTTTTTTAAATTTTTCTATACAGACAAATAGGAGTAAAATGGAAAGTTTACTAAAACTCGTATCTATTAAAAGAGTTTTCTTATATTAAAATGCCCCCCTTAGAAAGATATACTTGCCTTTGATTGTAGGTTTTCTGCGTAAAATTCTGCGCAGTGGAAGGAATCCATACCGAGAAAACATGCTCATTTATACCCTTGTCACAAATATCGGCGGTATTTTCAAATTTACCGCGTTTTTATCGGCAAAATACCATTACCGTGTTAAAAAAGTGTTTTTATCGCCACAATGATAAATTTCCAGTAAATTCCCGATAAAATCGCGTTAAAAACGCAGTAAACGTTAATAATGCGATAATATCCCGGCAAATTGCCTGTAAATTCCCGATAACTTCCCGGTAAATTCCCTATATCATTTTTATTTCATTAATTTTTTTATTTATTCTATTTTTTTACTTTTTAAATATTATAATTTCGGCGAGATTTTCCCGTTAAATTCTCGGTAAAAATCCGAGAATTTAAAAATATCCCGTTATTACCAATTGCCGTTAATATCCCGAGAACGGTATTTGTCACAATGATTTATACAAGGCTGTGTTTGGTAAGAAAAGGCACCAACCTTGGTTGATACTCTTTTACATTTTTTTTTTCGACGGCTGCTCCTACTGATTTATGTTTAGAGCATATTTATGTAGAATATTTCTTTTAGAGATATAAGAAATAGTTTTAACATTAAAATTATTTTTATTATTTCATGGTGCAAACTTTATTGTGAAATATGGTTTTTGCGAATTTAACTTGAAGGCATATAATCCAACTCATAGACTAACCATGGTCCAACCTAACCCATAAATCAAGATCCAACTCAAATATGACCCTTGACTCGATCTATAACTCATGATCCATTCCATGATCCAATTGGCTCAATGCATTACGCAACCAATCTAACCTTTGTGTCGTAATCACTCAACCCATCCAATCTAACCTATATTCGATGCCTACCTGCTATCCAACCAATGAACCAACCTATTACCACCCATATTATGAATTTCAAGATTAGGTTGAAGTAGGTCAAGTCAAGATCTAAACCAATTCTTCTCTTTACATAATTTTATTACTTAGAGTAAAATATATTTTGAATTAAGTATATAATGTATATAATTGTCATTATTATTATTATTATTGTGAGTATTATGACCATTATGATCTTCCCCATCATCATCTAGAATTAGGTATGGTCAAGTTATAACCTGCATCTAACCCACGTAACAATATAATTATTATGAAAATGTTTTATTGCACCAAACTAAAGAAAGTATTTCTATGAAAAAAAAAAATTCTATGGATTACATTTTTTTAGAAAATAGAAATTATCAAGAAAAGCAATTTCCAAAAAAATAGTTGCACACAAGCATGTCGTTAGTAATTTCATGCATGAAATTAGTAATTATGATCACGACAATAATGAAAATTGTAATGTACAAAAACAGGTTATCTTTTATAAATATATTATCGAATCTCTTTTTTCTTGAAGACCAATGTATCTAGGCCTTTTGGAGCACCTGATTAATCTTTGAGGCATGTGCAAACCTTCCTATCCACACATGTCGGGTAATATTATGGGAAGTGACTCTTTTGTGTTAAGTTCTTGACCTTCAAGCCAATCCTCACAAGTTATATATTATTTAACCTCTTGACATCGCCGCCATCATCTTTTGACAATATCATTATCATTAAAGTCTTATTTTATCTTTATAAAATATTCAATCGTGTATTAGGTTTCATGAAATACTAGCACACCTTAGCCTGTGGCCCAAGTCAACCCCAGTTAGTCAAACCCAAGCCCAATCCAATTGTATTTGTAAGACTCAAGTCCGGCTTCAAGCCCAATATATATATATATATATATATATATATATATATATATATATATATATATATATATATATGAGCTTATTCATGCCTAATTTTCTTTGGGCCTAAATTGGAAGTTTTTTGTATTATTCAATTAAAATATAAATTATTATCATAATCATCTTCATTGTCATGTCGTTTTCATCATCATCATCAAATACTAAAATCCTATTTATCTAGGATTGCCTTTTTAAGTTCTACTTCTCTATCAAATTATATATTACATAAAATTTAAATTTATATTCAGTATTAATTAAAGGAAATAAGATCTTGTGAATTACAGCTCAAATTTAGGGTTTTAGGCTAAACTTGTGCTTTCATTTACTGTGCCCAAACTTATAAAAACATTGAGACAACTGATAAAGAAACTTACGTTAGATTGTGAAGTAACTAGTAGTATATTTATGACAGAGACAAATGAAGAAATAGATCACAAAAAATCGACTCTAAATAGATAAATTCTAATTTATGATGACGATGATGATTACTATTTAAATTGACAATAGAAAAAACTCAACATATTTTGAATTTATAAAAATCAAACTCATTGAAAGCCTAAATAAATTTTAATTTATGATAATAATGATTACTATTTAAATTGATATAAGAATTTATAGAATTCAAAATCATTCCATGCCCTCTCAAGTACTTGTCCTAAAAGTGGTGTCCCCTCTAAAGGCTGGTGTCCTGACATGGTGGGCTCCATGTTCTGCATAAGGTTGATGGCCAATACTTAAAGTCTTAAACCAAGTTCTACTTTGTTTCTGTCTGCATGGAAAGACCTCAATCAATCCCAAACATTAGTACTTCAATAATTTTCAATTTCCTTGATGGGTCTACCTCTTGCCTGGCACATGCTACGCCCAACCATTCATTTCAACAATTGATAGCAACACTTCTTTATGGGTTCATTATTTTTCATTGTTTCAATCTAGATGGGTGAAACTAAACACTCAATTAACCATTGTAAAATATACAAATGTTGAAAAAATAAACAAACAATCGCGTAAAAACATATGACACTTCCACTGTGTTTATATTTATAATGAGATTAGAGCGATTTCACTATTTTTGAGAATAAGATTACAACGTCCTTTCCCTCACACCCTTCTCAATACAGATGAATTCCGTGAACCTTAAGAATTTCTCAAAAAATACGGTAAAGAGATGACAAAAGGTACAAAATTATAAAAATACCTCCAGTAATATAAATCAGCAAAGCAACAATAAATGGATGAATTATTAATTATCTACATCAATTTCAAGAAATAAAACCATACAAAACATGATTCCAAAAGGTGCAAGAGCTGTGGGAGATGGCCTTAGTTTTTTTCTTTTTTTAAATGCAATTGTTGGATTTATTGAGGATGGAGAGATGAGAGGGTGAGTTACTAGCTTTTGCATGTTATTTGTCTTCATTTTGGAAGTGTGGGTTCCTCACTCCCTATTTTGGTCTTCATTTTTGAAAGCACCCCACATTCTCATCCACAAGCCCCCAAGTCTCTTCAATGTATTGCCAATTTATATTTAAACCAATTGTACAACTTATCTTTCATTATTTTACCATTCAGATAGGATTAGATGTTGGTTCTGATAAGGTAAATTAGAGGCAGACTTTCCATGTGGAGCTCAGCAGCATGGTCAGTGGGTAGGGTTGCCATTCAAACTTGCTAATCTGATCCAAGACAGTCAAGTATGGAACTTCTTCATGCATCCATTTAATAATGAGTTAGAGATCATCACTTACAGTGCAAATTTTAGATCTCTTAAATAGTTGAATCCGGTGTTTTTATTATAGTTATGAGATATTTCCACTCTATATTGGATGTGAGACGGCTGTGTTTGGATGAGAGATAAATTTTGTAGGGGTTTTCCTTTAACGTGGGTTTTTCTTATCTTGTTTGTTAATTACAGTCGAAAATATATGAGAGGAAAAAAATTACCTTAAAGGGAGAGGTAAAGTGATTACCTCTTATAGTGAAGGAGTTTTCAGATTTGTACCAGAGAGGAGAAACTTGGTTTTCTCGTCCTTTCCCTTCGTTACTAAATGGGGGTAAATGAGGATTATCCTCGTTTTCACCCATCTACCCCTCACCAAATGCAATCCTCACAAATATATGAAATTACCCACAAGTTTATTATACCAAGTTGACTTGGGAGAAATTAAACCTAGGACATCAATTCTAATCTTAAAAGTTCAAATCAATTGAATTACATGTGGGTTAACTTGATTAGTATTTAATTCTGCTAATACAATAAAACTTAAATTTTTAATTATGTTAAATATTTGATAATTACATCAAAAGCTGCAGAACTGATAGAATACAGAAAATCAGACTCTTCATCCTATATCACATGACAAGTTATCAATAAATCTCAATAATTTATACCTTAACATTTACAATGAATGCATTTGCCAAATCCATAGAAGACAAAACACATTGACCAAGATTAAGAGTTTTTCTTATTTTGTGTGGACAAAGCAGGCAGGCATTTTATTACCGTTAGCATTTCACAAACCAAAGTGACCAAACAACGGGCTATGAACAATTTCATAATGGAATTACTTACCTTGGATGGGAAGGTAGGTGAAATGTTTTTAAAAGAGGAGAACAAAGAAAAATTCTCTTCAATGGTTGCCATGTAGTTTTCATTTGATTGGGATAGATATGGGTTGGAGAATCTTTATCATCTTATTTAAAAGAACCATACGTAATGTAGCCCTAAATTTAGGAACCCCAAAGGACAGACCTCATTAGACATGGAGGGAGAGAAGGTGACCCCACTGCTCTCATTAGCATCTCTTGTAGTAGGGATGTAAGAGAATCCAAAAGATTCGTACCGCCGTGTTTAAACGAGGAGAAGTAGAGAGACTTCTCTTGTTTAGATATGTTCTCTAAGAGAAAGCAGAGTCAGCAAACAGTGAATCTTCTCCTCTTCTAAAAAAAAGAAAGGGTAATAATTCATGCACCATGAGTTTTCACCTGGTGCACGATCTTTAAAAGGAAAAGATCATATTGCGATTACTTTTCTTCTTCTCTCTTCCCTCTTTCAAAAAAAAGGGCAAAATAGTCTTTTCATGTTAAAGATGGTACACCATGGTGAAAAGCATGAATATTTTCCAAAAAGAAAATGTCCTCTGAATGAGGGTAATTTGTTCGATATTTCAGCTAAATTCGGTAATTGGATTGTCAGAGAAAAGTTAGGTGCAGGACAGGCCAAGATCTCAGTCCCAGCATTTTTTTTACCCCTGGGTTAAGATGAACGTACCGGTTTAAGAAAGGAAATGGGCCTTCCAAAAAATGATAATCCACATTGCCGATGGATCAAATTTTCAGACCCAGGTTCCAAGCCCTAGTCATAAGAAAACTTGGGCCTATCAACGTGCATGGACAAACACGAGCCCACTCGGCCACTCACATGGACATGCACACAAATCATGTGTGAATAGGGCTGCAACTTGGGCAGGCTGGATCTGGTTTAGAGCTTGCCTGAGCCCATGCCCGAATTGCAATTAAATGTGGTAATAATTGATTTTACAACACTCTCCATAAAGGATACTCTGTGTTTGTAGGTTACACTTGAGCCTTTTTTCTTTTCTCTTAAATTTTGTTGATCACATAGAAAATTTAACTATATTCAATTACACTTGATGAGCTACAATTATACCAAATTTAAGTCCTAAAATCAATCTTTTTATCACTTGATGTTAATTGTCAAGATCACTACGTGTAATTGAAAAAGAATTGAAGAATACTCAATGATCTCAACCATTATAGTACGTCAAGTGGCACAACTAGCTAGGTGTAGGCCGGGCATGGAATATGCCAAACCCTTCTAATTTATTTATTTTTTCCGAGGTCCGAAGGTGTCCACGCATCGCACCCGACTAGTCCTCCTATCTGCACACACTAGGTAAATCGATGGGACCTTACTTTATACATATTCTCATAGGAAGTGGCCCTTCATTGGATCTCCCATGTTTTAAACCCAAGACCTCTCTTTAGAGATCTTGCTCCCAAACCAATTAGGATAACCCCTTGGAGTTATAATTCTAGGCAAGACATTGTGAGCATGTGGACTTTCTGGCCAAATTGCCATCCCTACTCATCAGCTGCGCTTAGACTATACTATCACTACCAGTAGTATTACCTTGCCGACTCCAAATAAGTGAGATTAATGCGTAATAATAGTGATGTTTTAAGCTCTAAAGTAAAAGATATTAATGCTTAATAATAGTGAACTAATTATGACCACGGCACTTCTTGCAGACATGCTTAATTTTAAAATGCATTGATCACACCAAACCCTCAATTGGAAAGCTAATCATACTCTCATGACCTCATGGAAACAAATGCTATAATCAAACGGCTAAGATCAATTAATCATGCTGGAGTAAGAGATGGCATATTGAGAAAACCATCAAAATTGTAAGTACCCCCTGGAAGGGGGCAGGGGGAGGGAGGTGTCATGTTGATATCTTATACTCAGTTGTGATTTAGGCTATAATGGACACTATGCCCCAATTCAGGGTTCTCAAGAGCCAAGCCCCTAAGCTGAGGGTTAAAGGGAGCAGTGCACTGCACAAAACCTTCTAAGGAATCAAGCCGCCGACTCAAATTTTAAGAACATAAGAATATTTTTATAATTTTCTCTCTAATGTCTTCTATATATTGTATCTTTAAGGGATTTTTAGAGTTATGAGTTCTGGAAGAGGCAACAAAAGAGAGCACTATAACCCTACTTTCAAAATTCATAAAATCTCTTGCTGAACACATAAATCTCATCTGTTTTTTGTGATTTTTTTTTTTTTTTTATAACATGGGTATCCTCACCCAATATTAGAGGTGGGACTAATCCCACGAATATACGAAACTACCCGCAAACCTCGTGTATCAGATAAGCCAGGGAAGAGTCGAACACAAGACCTGAAGTCCAATTCTAGAAGCTTGCCCAATTTCTCTGTTCTTCAGAGAGAGAAGCTTACCCGGTTTCTTTGTTCGAGAGAAAGAGAGAGAGAGATCCAAATGGTGCATGTCACTATTTAGGAATCAAAGTAGGGACATTCAACACAGAAACAGTGAGTCCAAAGTTGGGACATTCAATAAAAAATGGAAATAGATAGTCCAAAGCAAGGTTCAAAATCAGGGGGAAAACACCCAGTTACTTGATGCAATCCAATTTCTTAGTTTTGAGTCACTGGATTGGATTTGGGTGAAAGTTTTTTCTGTAAACCTTGGTTGAGATCAGGTCCTGTTTGGGACTAGAAATTTGCAAAAAGAAAAATCAGTTTTCCTAACCTAAACCACACATGAAATCCAATCTACATGCATTGTGGATCCTATGGAGCATGCCCTAAGAGCATGATAGGAAGACAATAACCCTTAATCAGTAGCCCACAGCCGATAGAGATGAGAAAAAAATGTAGCAATAATCCAACAGAGATGAGACCCAAAATACAGATGCCTAGGGCCTCTCACTTCTATGAAGATTTGTATGCTACCTTCCAATCATGGTGGGGAAAAGCTATAATCACATTCTGTATTAGACTCAAGGGGTTCATGCAGCAGTTGGCACCAACAATTGGCACCTGATAGATCCCATAACTCTCATCAACTCCCAATCTCAATTATGGAACCTGAAGGCTCCTCCAATAGAAACAAGGCCATTTCTTTAATTCATCAACCTCCACATAGCATTGAGTTCGTGAAATTACTTCTGGTAACAGTTTCTTCAAACTCTGCATGGAAAAAAGAGAGAATATAGAAAAAGAGATTGATGAAGCCTTCACTTATTTAAGCCCATGAATAGCAAGTTCACCATCTCCTCACTATCACAAAGGTTATTATTGCCATCATCATGCATAATCGAATAACGATACATAGCCATGGATAATGACCATATATTCCTCCAAAAATTCAAGACATGAGAAACAATCAATGCCAAGATCCGTATCAGCTGTTTTTCTGAGCTCCCTCAACACTCTTCCTCAGAATGGATATTACTTGGGCTGGTTCTGGAGCTCCAAAAACCGAACTTCCAGCCACAATACAGTTTGCACCTGCTGAAGCAGCAGCATCAATGGTAGAGGGTCCCAAACCACCATCAACCTGCATCACCCAACATGTTTCAAAGGTTTTTTTTGAGAGAGAGAGAGAGAATGATTATGTTCTATTGCATAGGAGAGTACAGCACAGCGACAGATTTTCTAGAGTATCATTCGAACTAATCAGTAGAAAGGTTCAAGGAGCACACTACAATGTCTGGCTACTGATCTACATTATCATTTCTCAAAAATCCTATCCCGCCAAAGTACCCGTGGCCCCCAATTCCTCATACATGGAAGTTTCTGGTCTTTTGTGCATGTGTAGTGACCATCTTAAACGACATTCCTTAAATTTTCTCTTCTACCAAACTTCAAGATTTCCTCATATGTTTGCTGTCCCACCTTCCAACCTTCTATTTTGATCCATCCCGCCACATAAGTAGCTGTCCTATACTGGGTAAAAGGCCTACACTACCAAGGAATCCAATAAGCCATAATTTCGAGTGACCCCTATCTTGAGGTGTGGTTTGGTTTGGATTATTTACATTAAATTCTGCGAATTGCTTGAATATTGGCAACAAATTTATATTTTTTACAGCAATTATTAATTTGGAATTTAATCTCAGCCCTCATAATTTTGATTCATATTGATTTCTTATTACATCATAATTGCATTTAGGCATTTAGTCCACATATTCTCAGATGAGGAAATTGATGCAGAGCACCACATGAGTTTCCATATTTAGCAAGTTTCCATAGCCTAATTTTCCAGTCCTAGATCCCTTTGTTTCTTGTCCCACCCAATGTTATCAAACCCGGATCGACAACCATCATCCATACGGGTCGGTTTGATTGAAAAATCATTTGTAAGTAAAAACCTGTTCTGACCTGCGGGCTAACTCGGTTTTTCATATCAAACCATGACCTGTGATAGTTAAACCCGTTTCAAAACTTAAAAAAAATTGCTATAGTTTCCCACCAGCGTGATTCAAGGAGGAGAGTAGAAAATATACCGGAGCCGGTGATGCTGGTACAGAGAGCCGAAGAGAACGAGAGAGAGTGTGGAGAGGTAAACTAGGGAGAAGGAGAACCAGAGGAGCTGGGAAAGGTTTGGAGAAATGATGAAGGCATGACGCTGAGATGAAGTGTTTGGAAGGATCACTTAGTGTTGGGAAAATGAGAAGAGAAAGCATTGGGAAGGGTGTGAGTGATGACTGATGAAGTCAAATTAAATAAAAAATTCAAAGATCTTTTTAAATATCATTTGCTATTTATGATTTTTTAAATATAATCATTATGTTTGTATATTCTAAGAAATTTGATACTTATAATTTTTTAATAAATACCAATCTTATTCTAAAATTATTGGATAAATTTTGTATTCTTTACACTTCATTTCAATTTGATGATACCAATATTTTGTTAGACGTATCTAAATGGTTAAATATTAAGATTGTAATATCTAAATAAAAGTTCTCAAGAATTCAAATAAACAATAATTAAATTAAAGTTAATTTGAACTGCCCGTTTCACGTTTTTATCAATAGTTAAAATAATCTGTTGAAGATGATAAATGAGCACAATATACATTCCATTGACCCTCCAACTTTACACTTCATAATATTTAAAAAAAAATTAAAGCACATATCCAATGGAATGGATTTTCTACTTTACATAATTTGATTTCCTTCTCTTTTAAGTGATCATTATTTATTCATTTCAAAAATAATAAAATAAAATATTTGTTTTTAATTTTTCAAAAAATTTCAACATCTATTTTTTTATTTTGTCAAAAACAATTCTTACTTAAAAGTTTATTTAACTCATCAATTAAACTTTAATTAATAATTTTTTATTATTTATAATATAATATTCATGGCATGGGTTTGACTGGGTTTGACTTCGGTTGAACCCGGTTGAACCTTATTTAACCCGACTTTCCATCAAGACGGTTCGCTTGATGGGTTGATTTTTAAAACATTGGTCCCACCTTCTATTTTGAGTCATCCCTCCATATAAGTAGCTGTCCTATACTGGGTAAAAGGCCTACACTACCAAGGAATCCAATAAGCCTTAATTTTGAGCGACCCCTAACTTGAGGTGTAATTTGGTTTGGATTGTTTCATAATTATTTGTATTACATTCTGCAAATTGCCTGAATATTGGCGACAAATTTATATTGTTTTACTGCAATTATTAATTTGGATTTTAATCTCAGCCCCCATAATTTTGATTCATATTAATTTCTTGTTACATCATAATTGCATTTAGGAGCTAATATTGGGGTGTGTGGGGGTGGGGTGGGGTGGGGGGTGGGGTTGGGGGGGAGAGGGAATTAGTGATTGAGAGTGACTCTTCCAATGCTATTAAATGGGCCGGGGGTTTGAAGTGTCCTCCTTGGAGGTTAATTACTTTGGTAAGGGAGATTAAGGAATTGATCTCGAGTATGGAGGTGTCTGTTGCCCATATCAGTCACTCAGCTAATGGTATAGCGGATTTCTTTGCGAAGAATGGTGTTAATAGCTCGATTTGTGGGTCCTTCCATTTACCTGGAGAATAGTTCATATTGTACCAATGATGGTCTCTTTGTAGCCGTTGTGCTATGTTGTTAGTTTGTTGCTGCTCTTCTTTCTCTTTGGTGTCTACGTCTCTTAGACCTTGTTTTTTCTTGTTTGTGTATTTGTTTTCTTTCAATAAAAGTTTTCTCTATTACTGCTCTAAAAAATTTAGGTATTTAGGGCCCCCATTAGCGTGTCCTGCATCATTTACTCTTCATATCTATTTTAACATTTTTTTTTGAGAAGAGACAAATGTGAAATTTATTAAACTAAGATAATTTTAACTTATATATCTCTGCCAGATGCACTTTATCTTGGCATTTCTTCATTATCAACATTTATTCCATAATCAACATGGAACTCATTGTCAACACAACATTCCCCTAGCTTGTATCCACTTTGCCCACCCTCCAATAATCCTACTAGCAATATCTAAATCCCTCCTCCCCCTCCCTTAACAACCACCCCCACAGCCCTTACCCACCCACAAACAGACACACAAGTTTTGTTATACAATAGAACCCAACATTCCCCTAGCTTGTATCCAGTTTGCCCACCCTCCAATAATCCTACTAGCAATATCTAAATCCCTCCTCCTCCTCCCCTTAACAACCACCCCCACAGCCCCTACCCACCCACCGACAGACACAAGTTTTGTTATACAATAGCACCCAAGTATCGATGTCTACCATATTTTTATATAAATCATGCTGAATATTAAACAAAACACATCCTACTTATTCTTCATATTCTTTGTTCTAATTAATAAATAAAACTTGCATCTAAAGATTTTCTCCACAATTCTACCTTATTATTTAACTAATCTCTACACCTCTAATTCCACCACATAAGAGACAAACAAGAAGGAACTTCATCTAAGAAATAAGTGCAAGCCAAAATCCAACTTAGAACAACATTATCCCTCTACAAAATGTTCTTACACATCCCGTCAAATACATCCACTACAATCTCAAAATATCCATTAGGAATGCATGCTCCTTTCAATCATCGCAACATTAATTGAGTCAGGAACCTTATTATACCTTCCACATCAATAAAAACCATATGTAAATTTTTCTCTTCAACCTGAATTTTTCCTATGACTTGTTTCAACAGAAAGTTGAATTTCATTGTTGCTCTACTTGGCATAACCCAAATTGTCCTTTGAAATTATTGTCATAGGTAATGTTCATTTAATCCTAAAATTCCAACATGAGTTTGTGGGCTCAGTAGTATATATATTTCTAGGCTTTCTAAAGTTCTTTACATCAAACTTCAATTTCTTTTGCCATCATCAATGATCTTTTGATTACCTGCATTCATAACCATCCTTCTTGATATATATATACTTGATTGTCTTACACTCTGAAAGAAAGATAGAATGGAAGATGTATACTTAAAGAGTAGAACTAAAAAAGCCTATATAAATGAGAAGATTGGCAAATGATGATGAGATGATGAGTCCTCCTCCTCCTTTGCGACTCAACTCAGTTATGGGTTATTTAGCAGGGGTGTTGAGTGGCAGCTTTCGGTTCATGGACAGGGCCCACATCTTCCTGCAGCTGGCGAGAATCCGAGTGGACAGCAGCCTCTCATGGAGTTGACCCTTCCTGGACCAGGTGTTACCCTTCCTCATGCACTATTCCATACAGTTCATTCTTTTACATATCACACCTTGGGGGGAGTATTGCCTAGAACTAGTAGGGGACCTGTGGTTGATCCATTTAGTGAGGGGGTTATTGTTTCAAACCTTAGACCTATACCTTCAGCTATGCCGTCGAGCCCTAGTGTTGCCACGAGTGATAGGACAAATGGTTGATCGGGGTCTGAATATCCACTTCTAGAGGGGGTCTCTTTTTATTCTCTTCCATCAGAAAAGATAGCATGGTTAGAAAGGGAGTTTGAGGAGTCAGAGATGTTGGATGCGCTACACAGTGTAGATGGGGATAAGGCTCAGGACCCTGACGGTTTTAACTTCAAATTCCTTAGGAGTTGTTGGGCTATAATTAGGGAGGATTTCCTAAAATTCTTCAGGAAGTTCACAGGAGAGGGATCTTGAACAGGGGTCTTAAACATAGCTTGGTAGCCTTGATTCCAAAAAAGGAACAGGCATCAGAACTTTCTCACTACAGACCTATTAGCCTAGTAGGGTGTGTGTATAAACTGTTGGCCAAGGTCTTAGCTGCGAGACTTAGTTCGGTTCTTGGGGGATTAATAGGTGAGTCGCCTGGGGCATTTATTGAAGGAAGACAAATCTTGGATGGCGTGTTGATAGCAAATGAACTAATCCACGCAAGACGCAAGAATGGCCAAAAGGGTATGCTCTTAAAGCTAGATATGGAGAAGGCCTATGATCATATCAAATGGTAGTTTGTTGACAAACTTTTTGGGAGGATGGGCTTCGGCCCCAAATGGAGGGATTGGTTGAGGGCATGTGTTCAAGATTCCTACTAAATTTTGGTGAATGGCTCACCTACAAATCTGATTAGGGCTACTAGGGGTTTACGTCAAGGGGACCGTTTGTCCCCATTCCTTTTTACCATGGTAGCGGAGGCCCTCAACGGACTTATTTGTCAAGCCAAACAAAAAAAAATCTCATTAAAGGTTTGGAGATCTCCCCTAGTAGTCCGTCAATCAGCCACCTTCAGTTTGTTGATGATACTTTGTTGTTTTGTGAAGCATCTAGTGAAGAGCTATTTGGGGTAAGAGCAGTCCTAAGGTATTTTGAACTTGTATCGAGCATGAGAATTAACCTAGGGAAGAGAAATATTATTGGCTTGGGAGTAGAGATTGGGGAACTCGAAGAACTGGCAAGGGATATTGGGTGTGGAGTTGGCAAGATCCCATTTACTTACCTTGGATTGCCTGTAGATGGGAATCCGAGATCCAAAACCTTTTGGGAACTCGTCCTAGAAAGGGTATCAAAAAAGCTGAATACATAGAGTAAATCTTACCTCTCACTAGGAGGTAGACTAACTCTAATCAAATCATGTTTGGTGAATCTTCCCACTTACTATCTCTCTCTCTCTGTTTGAAATACCTAAAGGAGTGGCAAAAAAGTTGGAGAAAGTTCAAAGAGACTTCCTGTGGGAGGGGAATATGAATGCGAGGAAAATCCACCTAGTGAAATGGGAAGAGGCTAGAGATATGAGGAGTTGGGGATTTATAGTATTAGAGACAGGAATCATGCCCTTCTAAGTAAATGGCTATGAAGATTCGCTTCAGAGAGAGAGGCCTTGTGGAGGACGGTATTAGTAGCGAGATACAGCGTGGATGACCCCAAGGGTTGGAGGTTGGGTAGTAGAGCTGCTAGGGATGATTCAACGGTAGCAAAAGCCTTGATGAGGTTAGGGAGAGGGGAAGGTAAGGTTGGAGAGATATTTTAGAGGGGGATTGGGTTGCAAGTTGGCAATGGCAGTAAAGTGTTGTTCTAGAAAGATATTTGGGTGGGTGAGAGTTCTCTAGTGGAAGTATACCCTAAAATTTTTAGAGTGGCACAAAATCGTGAAGCTTTGATCAGTGACTATTACAGAGAAGTCAATGGTACATCTCAGTGGTCCATATCTTTCAGAAGGACCATGCGGGACCTTGAAGAAGCTATCCATTAAGCCTTGTGAGGCGTCCCAAGAGATACCAGTGTATGGTTAGAGGATGAGGATAAGTGGGATTGGTCCATGGAGCCGTCGGGGTCTTTTTCGGTAAATCTATCTTGAGAGCAGCATATGCAGCAAATTCAATCTCTCCCACTATTTGCAACCTCGCCTGGAACAATAAGATCCCCCAAGAATCCAGTTTTTTATGTGGGCGGCGGCCTTGAAGAAGAGGATACTAGTGAGACATAACATCAGGAGTAGAGGAGTGCTTTCGAATGAGGCACCTACTGTTTGTCCTGTGTGCGAGGACGAAGAGGAGACAATGGACCATTTGCTATGTAAGTGCCGATTCACTTGGGTTGTGTGGTACACTTTCCTGAGGTTGTTTGTGATGTAGGATATGGAAGATCCAATGCAAAGATCCACTACTATTTTTATTTTATTTATTTTTAGTAGATTCTATTTTGTTAATTTCGTTTTTCTAAGTTGGTGTCCTAGAGTACTTAGGAAACTTAGTTGTTATTTTCGTTGGAGTCCTAGTTTAGTAAGGAGGCCAGGTCAATGGCTTTCCCATTTTAGATTCTTATGCTATTTTCGAATTAGTGTTTTCCTATAAATACCTATAGATGTAATAGAGATGATACACTATGGATTATTAATGAAATTGATTAAGGCTTAGCCTTTTCCTTTATCTCTTCTACTTTCTTCGTCCCTACCAAAGTTGCAGGCATATCTCTTCTTCTACCTGCCTAGTTGCAGGCAGCGCTCCCGCATCAATCGGTTCAGAGCTGAGTTTCTCTGTATCTCTGTTATATAGAGACGTTCCTATTCGGAGACAAGTCCTACGTTATCAGGGACGACCGTGGTCTTGATCCTCACACATTCGCCACATCTGGGCATTATCCCAGGTAAGATATACCATCCCAATCCCCATCCTCCACCCTTTTCCAAAAAAAACAGGCCAAGAAACCCAAACCTGTAACAGTTCTGTTGCCCCTAACCCACTGCTTCCGCCTCTGCTGCCCCTCTGTCCTGCTGCTACTTGAAGCTTCCCTCTTCATGCGGCATATTCACCTATTCCTCAAGCCTAATCCTTCCACTGTCGCAGCTAGATCTCTCAACTCCATCGCGGCAACCTAGGTTTTTCATCTCTCTTTCTTCCCTCTTCCATCTTTGTTTGGTGCCTTGTGATTTTGCTGCTTTCAACTTGAGGACGAATTCTTTTCAAGACCGGAGACTGATGTAGGACACAGAAGATCCAATGCAAAGATCCACTACTATTTTTATTTTATTTTTTTTAATAGATTTTATTTTGTTAATTTCGTTTTTCTAAGTTGGTGTCCTAGAGTACTTAGGAAACTTAGTTGTTCTTTTCGTTGGAGTCCTAGCTTAGTAAGGAGGCTAGGTCGGTGGCTTTCCCGTTTTAGATTCTTATACTATTTTCGAATTAGTGTTTTCCTATAAATACCTATAGATGAAATAGAGATGATACACTATGGATTATTAATGAAATTGATTAAGGCTTAGCCTTTTCCTTTATCTCTTCTCCTTTCTTCTTCCCTGCTAAAGGTGCAGGCATATCTCTTATTCTACCTGCCTAGTTGCAAGCGGTGCTCCCGCATCAGTTTGGGTGCTCGTGGGTGTTAGGAAGTGGAACGGAGGATTTATTTGTGGCGTGTATGGGGGGGACTTTTAGAGGTAGACATAGAGTAACATGGAAAATGGTTCTTTACGCCGTATCGTAGGCAGTATGAAAAGAACGCAATGGGATGATTTTTTAGGGAAAGAGGAATGCCCCTATAGACGTATTTGAGAAGGCAAAATGGCAGATGATAGATTGGTTGTCTGTGTGTAAGGAGTTTATAGGTCTAGCACCGAAGGATTTCTATTTATTTTGGGCATGATGTTTGAAAGGGGTCAGTAGAGGTCAAAAGCGTTTGATTTAGTGGGTAGCACCTCCCCTAGGTTCATGTAAATTCAATGATGATGGGGAAACAAGGGGCAAGCCCGGTCCGACAGGTATAGATGGTGTTTTTCATGATGATAGAGGTAGGATGTTAGTTGTCTTTTCTGAATCAGTTGGGGTAATGGAGTCTAATGAGGCTGAACTGAAAGCAATCAGGAGAGAACGTCAGGTTTGGTCTAGGTTTAGGAGCGGTAACCTCATTATTGAAGGTGACTCAACTAACGCCATCTCCTGAGCTAGTAATAGAAAATTCCCCCGTGGAAGTCGGTATGTATTGCTAGGGACGTTTGGAGGTTGTGTGGCATCATGATGCGGAGCATGATACCCGTCCCTTTTTTTTGCTATTTCCGTGTCTCTGCTATTTTTGTTATGCTTTATTTTCTTTCTTTCTTTTGTTGGTTTATTTTTAGATGAGAATAATTATGTAATTTTAGTTTCCTTATTTGGGGGTAACACAAGCTTATAAAAGCCCCTCTTGTAGCTTGATGAAAAATACACGATTGATGAATAAAAATTGAGATTTTCGCAAGATACCTGTGCAAAGGTGCGATTTCAGATTGCGGGAGTGATTCCTTTAGCGAGAGGCTTAGCGTGAGGCTTGATGTGAGGCCACAGTTCTTCTTCAGGTTCTTCTTCTTCTTCTCTTCTTCTCTCTTGCTCTTCCCCTCTTGTTGCCAGATTTTTCCTTAGACCAAGATCTGCTCAAATCTGCCCATCCAGCCTTGCCGGCCTTCCAAAACCCTTCCCTGGTTTTTCGCCATCCCCCATCCATCCCAAATCTTCTACCGCCACTTGTTTTAGATCCAAATCCCATTGCCGCCACCCATAGCCCTTTCCTAGACTCCTCTTGGCTGCTGCAACTCTTCCGCCTCTTTCCTATTTCCCCTTTTTTTGTATGGGAGCCCTAAGCCTTTATTTTGTTGTGTAATTCCAATCGTACCCCCTTTTCTTACACCTCCCTTTCCTTAAGTTCCAGCCCACGTGTCTTTTAAATCACTTAATTTTGGACTCTTACTTTGCATTCACATCTTATTCTTAGTATTTGCATATTTATTTGTGGTAAATTTTATATTCATTAATTGCATTTATTAATTGACATTTAATTTCAACTCATATTAGATTTATAGTGCATTATTTTCATCCCTTTTAATTTTTAGGGACCACATTAGGCATTTAGGGTCACCCTATTAGTTGTCCTACATCACATCACCTTCACTCACACACCCCAATCAGAAAACAGTGTAGCAAATTTCTTGGCGAAAGTTGGTGTTCTTAAGCAAAGGCCAGCTTTGTAATTTTTTTCATCTTACCAGCCTTGGGAATTAGGGGAGTTGGAGTCCCCTTGGTGGAGGAGGATTGTTTTGTTGTATTTTTTCTATATGTTCATTTTTTTTCTCATATCTCTTGTTTTGTTTCCTCCTTATTGATCTGCGTATATCTCTCCTATACCTGGATCTTTCTCTTGTAGCCTATTCTTATTTTAATGGAATCAAATCGTTAATGTTTCAAAAAAAAATGATGATGAGAAGGATGTATATGCCTCTTGTTGTATTTGACTCACCAAGATCACATCTTTGTGATCGATTTAACACAACCTACATTTTCCCGTTTTTGAAACTGAATACAACCTATCATGAATCACAGTTCGTTAGAATTGACATCCCATTTCCTGTCCCCATACTCCATGGCAAAACCAGGTAACCAACCTAGGGGGGCCATGGTCCCCCCATATTTCAGAGAAGTTCCCATGACAAATATGAAGGCTCTGCCCCTAGCATTCTCAACAATCTTTTTGTCTTTTTTTTTTGAAGTCCCACCACATTATTCTTGGGCAATCCATGACTTTCTTATCAATCATTCAGATATAGTGTAATCAATAATAGCATGTGTTGTGTCGACACTCCTGGATGACATGTTTGGAAATTGATTGTTCTCTTAGTATCAGTAAAAATGTAGTCTATTTAAGTCTTACTATGCCCTCTCTCAAATGTCACAAGGTCCCTCTCTTAAATGCCACAAGGTTTTCCTTTTAAATAGCATTAGTTATTCTCCCCCCCCCCCCCCCCCCCCCAACACCCCCCACCCCTGTTGAGATATATTTAGCGGTTTCTTTGATTTATCAGTTACTATTATTGTATTTTCCAATTTGATCTCTTCCTTAATTGGTGCTTACCAATATTGTACTTACCAACTTTAGAGTTTTCCTCTTTCAGTTTACCTTCCATATTTGTATTTCATTTATCTATAAATATAAATCACAGGTCTCTCCTTGATTAAGGAAGACATACCATATTATCAGTGTCTTATTCTACATGGTATCAGCCAAAAGATCCAAAACTTTCCAAGGGTCGACTTTCATCTCGTGAGAAAGAGACCCACCTTCGTAGCTTTCTACTCTCCCTCTGCTGGTTCCACCAACACCAGCAGAGGGAGGTTTTGTTGCTTTCCAGATCTCTGCTTTCGCCGGCATCTCTGTTGCCTCCGACGTCTCTGCTTCTGACCTCTGCTGGTGGCTGTCTAAGACAGAAGACAGCACAAGACTGAACAGATTTCTTCACCGTATTCATTTAGATCTGCAACTTTGGCTGCTCACATCAATCTGAAGCACGTGAGAGAAAAGACCTGCAGATCTAAACCAGATCTGAGTTTTTTTTTTCTCTGTCAACAGATTGGTTTTTTGCTCATACTGGAGATTGCCTTTACAGTTCAAATCTGTAACTGCTAATCTCAATTGGATCTGAGAACAAATCTTGCTGGAAAGGGCTCCGACAACAAAGGTCTCTGTTTTTTTTATTTGGGCAAAGGAAAGATTATAGCTCTGCTTTCTTCATCCAGATCTGAGCCAGATTTGAGTTTCTGCCCTTTCTAGAATCTCGAGGACTATGCACACCCTATCTGATCTTGCGAGCATCACTTGTTCTGCCTCACTGCAGCCCTGTTGTTCGTGTTTGGCACTGATCAGACCCTGCAACCATCTCCTTCATATCTGAGAAAACCAACTGAATCTGCTCGTCCCTTCACACTAGATCCATAATTAGTAGTTGCTTTCTATAATTAGTAGTTGTTGTACTTAATTTTCTTTGAGGTTGGTTTTAGTTAGTTTCTATTTTGTTTATTGCTATATTTAGTTAGTTTTATTTTAAGCAAGGGTTGCCTTTTTCTTTACTTGCTATTTTTTGTTTTAGTTAGTTTTATTTTAAGCAAGGGTAGTGTTGTAATTTTGCTTTATTTTATTTTAAGTAAGTGATTCTTTATATAAGGCTTTGTAGCCTTTTGGGCAAAGACAGTTTTTACAATGAAATAAAAACAAGATTGAGAATTTCTTTGCAAATCCTCTGCCGTGATTATCTTGGAGCGAATCCGAGAGTTTGGCGTGAAGCTGTCTCCCTTCCAGGTACTTGATCCTCTTCTCTCTTCTCTTCTTCTTCTCCTCTCTCTTCCCTTTTTCTTCTCTGTTTGCTTTCCCTTACCCTGCTGCCACTGCCAGCCATAGCCTATCCTTGATCTTTCGCCAGCCTCTCAGCCCAGATCTGCCTTCCTACACCATTCAGAGCTTTCACCCCTCCCTAATCTCCTTCCCTTGCTGCCGCCCCTCCCGAAACTCACATCTACACCTGCTGTTACCCCCAAACAGTTCTTCTACAGGTGCCGTTAGCCCCTTTTGGACATTCTACATTCATCAAGAACCCAGCCAGACCTCTTTCTTAGGCCTTTCCCCTGTCCCAGATATCCCATACAGTTTCAAATACCGCTGTCCCAAGCTGTTTTGACTTCCTTTTCATATTACACAGTTAAATTTACCCTTGTTTGGTGAGGAATCTGTGTTTGTGTGATCTGATAATCTCCTTGGTTTTGAGAGCCTTCTAATTTTGAGCTATGACATGGTTTGGATTGTGATTTTATTACTTACATTGAATCCTCTAAATTTTATTGATTATTTGTGGTAGATTTTATTATTCTAATTGTTACTATTAATTTTAACTTTAATTTCAGCCTCATTTAGTTTCTTATTATTGCATAAATCGCATTTAGGCATTTAGGGTCACCTTTTGTCTTGTCCTGCGTCAAATTTGGTATCAGGAGCAAGGTTGGGTTGTTTTTTTAAACACCCACGGTCTTAGATTGCATCTTATTTTTTAAAAAAAAAAAAAAAATTTGCATTTATTATTTAAAAAAAAAAAATTGCATTTATTATTTAAAAAAAAAAAAAAAAACATTCATTCATTCATGGCATCTAGAGTTTAGGACATATAATTTAGAATCATCTAGACATGTCAGGAGAACAACCGCCAGCTTGGTTCGATAAGTTCCTCACTCAGTTGACTGCCCAGACGAATGAATTTCTGAAACGAGAGGAAGACATAAATGCTAAATTCATTCCCGTACAACCCAAGAGCGCCCAGTTGATTGACCTCCGAGGAGTTGATCGTGGTGAGTACCATCAGCCTCATAAGCCTCAGGAATTTACCAAAAATGACGAATATGCCTTGAAAACTGTTCGTATCGTGCCCCGGGATTTTAATGGACGTCTAGAACCCAAAGTTTTTCTCGATTGGCTATCGAACATGGAACGCTACTTTGAGTTGCATGACATGTCAGAAAGTCGACGAGTCCATTATGCCAAATTGAAATTGGTGAAACAAGCCCGGACTTTCTGGATGACGGTGGAACAGAAAAGTAGGAGGTTAAGAAAAGACCCTTTAGATTTGACATGGTACGAAATGAAGAAACAATTAATTGAGAAATATGTCACTCCCTTCTACCATCGCATGCTCATTAATCACCCTATGCTTCGGAAACTTGACACATATGGTGAAAGCAATGATAAATCAGAGGTGGTACAATCCCACAGGTTATCCAAAGCCATTGCGTCAAATAGAAAACCTCTAGATCTCATCCCAGTGTCAGTGTCACCTAGTCTTTCCGAGTCTGTACATGCATCTGCACAGCACATTTATAATTCACACGCTGAAATTAAAAATCAAATTAATATAAGCGATGAACAATATAAGTTTGCTGCAGATACTCATTGCAAGTCCATTGAATTTAATATGGATGATCATGTGGAGGACCTCACACCCTGTCTAGATCCAATACCTTCACCTCCAGACCCCACCCCATATCAGCATAATCCTGTCCCACATATTGGCCTTCTTGACCATCATATTGGCCTTCTTGACCCACAGCCTGATCCACAGCATGACCCGTTCCATGACCCATGTCACCTACGAGTACAGTCCCCGCAGCCTTTACCTGTACTAACTCAGCCTCTCCCTTGTGTCCCTCTTGGCCTTCCTGATCCATTCCATTACCTGTGCTATGTACCAATCCAGTCCATTCAACCTGTACCTCCCTCACCTTTTCAAAGCCCAACAGCTGCACCATTTCGCCCATCCTCACAGTTTAGAGTTGCCTTCAATTCTGATCATCACCTTGACCCTCCTATTGGCTTTCCGGACCCAATTCATAACACATGGCCTGCACCTTTACACCTTTCACCGATCCTACCTCCTTTACCTTCTTTGCCACCCAAGAAAGAAAAGATAGAATTTATCTTGGTCGAAGAAGTTGTTTCTACAGTTGTAGGAGAACATCAGCTATATCGGATGACGTGGAAGCCCATGTCCACGACTGTTGCCACTTGGGTGAGCACGAGAGAGCTACAGTGCCTTGCCCTGAATTTACTGGAGAGACTTCGGAGTCTCGTCTCAGCAGAGGAGCGTTGTACTCACATCTTGCATTTGCCGCTAACTAGAGTCGATCGTGGGCATTTTACTCACATCTGGATGCTATTGCCCACCAGAGTTGATTGTAACATCCGTTTTGTATCATCAGAAGTGCATTCTGGTCACATCTTGTTGTTGACATCACCCAAAGTTGCTCGTGATCTCAGTACAAGATTCAGAATGTACCATCGATGGCGGATGAGAGCTGATCCAGCATTCTTATTGTGGCCCGATGCTGATCCGCTTGATTGACGTTGAAGACCTCACGTGCGCATGATTGTATATTGAAGACCTCACATTGGGAAGATGCGTGCGTGGGTAGATTTTTGTCTTTTCATCTGCTTGAACTCGAGGTCGAGTTCCTTTTCAGATGGGGAGTTTGATGCAGAGCATTCATTGCAGATTCCATAATTAGTAGTTGCTTTCTATAATTAGTAGTTGTTGTACTTAATTTTCTTTGAGGTTGGTTTTAGTTAGTTTCTATTTTGTTTATTGCTATATTTAGTTAGTTTTATTTTAAGCAAGGGTTGCCTTTTTCTTTACCTGCTATTTTTTGTTTTAGTTAGTTTTATTTTAAGCAAGGGTAGTGTTGTAATTTTGCTTTATTTTATTTTAAGCAAGTGATTCTTTATATAAGGCTTTGTAGCCCTTTGGGCAAAGACAGTTTTTACAATGAAATAAAATCAAGATTGAGAATTTCTTTGCAAATCCTCTGCCGTGATTATCTTGGAGCGAATCCGAGAGTTTGGCGTGAAGCTGTCTCCCTTCCAGGTACTTGATCCTCTTCTCTCTTCTCTTCTTCTTCTCCTCTCTCTTCCCTTTTTCTTCTCTGTTTGCTTTCCCTTACCCTGCTGCCACTGCCAGCCATAGCCTATCCTTGATCTTTCGCCAGCCTCTCAGCCCAGATCTGCCTTCCTACACCATTCAGAGCTTTCACCCCTCCCTAATCTCCTTCCCTTGCTGCCGCCCCTCCCGAAACTCACATCTACACCTGCTGTTACCCCCAAACAGTTCTTCTACAGGTGCCGTTAGCCCCTTTTGGACATTCTACATTCATCAAGAACCCAGCCAGACCTCTTTCTTAGGCCTTTCCCCTGTCCCAGATATCCCATACAGTTTCAAATACCGCTGTCCCAAGCTGTTTTGACTTCCTTTTCATATTACACAGTTAAATTTACCCTTGTTTGGTGAGGAATCTGTGTTTGTGTGATCTGATAATCTCCTTGGTTTTGAGAGCCTTCTAATTTTGAGCTATGACATGGTTTGGATTGTGATTTTATTACTTACATTGAATCCTCTAAATTTTATTGATTATTTGTGGTAGATTTTATTATTCTAATTGTTACTATTAATTTTAACTTTAATTTCAGCCTCATTTAGTTTCTTATTATTGCATAAATCGCATTTAGGCATTTAGGGTCACCTTTTGTCTTGTCCTGCGTCAACACCCTATCTGATCTTGCGAGCATCACTTGTTCTGCCTCACTGCAGCCCTGTTGTTCGTGTTTGGCACTGATCAGACCCCTGCAACCATCTCCTTCATATCTGAGAAAACCAACTGAATCTGCTCGTCCCTTCACACTAGATCCAGAAAATCTGAGTTGTTGTTACCTCTATTGTCTGGGCTCTGCTGCACCGAATCAAGATTTTTTTTTGTTTTGCTCGTGTTTCAGTGCCCAGATCTCATGTTCTTGCACTGCTTGCTGCCTAGCAGCATCTTGGATCTGCACCATTGCTTGTTCGCCCATCTGCTTGCTGTTTGCAGCCTCTCACAGATCCGACGGTGGGTCGCCACCACTGTTGTTTGCAGCATCTCTTGTTTTCACTGCATGTAAAGACACAGATCTCACTGTTGCATTCCTTCGCAGTCGTGCCTTGGTGTGTGGTATTCCGCCAGAGCCTCCTATTCACCCAGATCTGTTGGTTTGCTGCTCTCTCTTCGTCTTGCTGATCTGCGCCATCCAGATATGAGAGTTTTGGCCGCAACTGGCTGCGTCCAGATCTGTTCTTATCAAGCCCTTGTTGCCTTCTACTGCACATGTGGGAAAAGAGACAAACGACCTTGGCTGCATAATAATCATATCTGCTACGTGCAGATTTTTTTACTGACGAGAGGCACTTGTTGTTGGGCTTTGTCTCTTCTTGCCAACGCCAGCAACCCCTTCTCCATCTCTTCCCTCCCTTCCTTTTGTTTGCCAAACGATTCCCCATTTGCCCCATTTGCCTTCCAGATCTGCTTCTCCAGCCCTTTGACCTCTCCTTCCAGAGACATTTTTTCCCTGCATTTTGTGGGTGGTTCATAGGGTCATCTTTATTTGTTCCCTTAGACCTGTAGTCTATTTCAGATTTGAACTTATCATTCCCACAACTCTTCCGTCATGTGTATAGCACAATTTTGAGTTTGAATGCCAGTGGAATCCTCTAAGACCTATTCTATGATCTTGTTGATTGGAGGCTAAGAAGCACCGACACGGGTACGCGTATCGGATACGACACGTATCTGATACGAAAATACGGCAAATTTTGAAAAACTAGGATACGGGTGCGGCAGGATACGTCGAATTAAAAAAAAAAAAAAAAAAATATATATATATATATATATATATTTTGGAAAATTTTGAAAAACTAGTTGGGTTTTTGGGGTTTTAGTTTCTTTTATTTTATTTTTTGAGTGAAGTAAGTTAAAAGATAAGTTATATTTCCATATATTTAGTTATTTACCTTTTTATTAGTCACATTAACATTATGAAATTAAATTATAATTTGTCTATATGTAGAATATAATAAATAAGTTTTATTTAAATATAATTATTTTATTGATTTTATATAAAATGAGTAAAATTAATATGAAATATTAATTGATATATTAATATGAAATATTAATTGATATATTATTATTCATGATTGTACAAATTATATGCTACCAAATGTTGTTTAATTTATTAATTAAATAGTTATTGAAATTACAAATATTAATAATATACACGGGGGGGAATTAGTAGTCACGGATGGGGCTGAGTGAACAAAGACTGGGCAGATGGGGAACATGTGGGAATGGAAGTTTCTGTTCACGTGACTTTTTATAAGCTTGTTCACGTGACTTGAATGGCAGGGGTTGTAAGCACGTGAGGGTAATGCGATTAGGGCAAGGATGCGATTGGAATGGAAAGAAAAAAGGAAAACAGATAATGGAAGATAGGTCTGGAGGCGGAGAAAACGGAAGAAACGGAAGTAGAAGAGAACAGAAGAAGAAGAAGAGAAGACGAAGAAGAAGGAGAGAAGAGGAAGAAGAAAGGCATACCTGGAGAAGATGCAGAAGAAGACGAAGAGAATAGCTCCACGCAAAAGAAGATCAGAGAGCAGAGAGTAGCGAACCGAGAGCAAAGTAGGGTTTCGAAGGGTATTTCGCGAGAAGGGGAAGAAACGGAAGATAGATTTTATTTTTTCCTTTTTTCCCCCTCTTTTCTCTCGTGTTTTCGCCGTATCCCGTGTTTTCGCCGTGTCCCGTGTGCCGTATCCCGCCGTATATATACATGTCTGATGCCGAATCCGATCCGTATCTGTATTTAAAATATATTTTATTTAATTGGATACGTATCCGACACGTATCCGAGCCATATCCTGCCGTATCCGTGTCGGAAACGTACCCGACACAGATACTCGAATGGTTTCGGAGTATCCGCGCTTCATAGACTGGAGGTTTTAGTTTTTCTCTGTTTTACTGTTCATGCCCATGTTACTCTTTCTCGTCGGACTTCACTTTCTTCTTCGGATTAGTTTCTCTATGCAGCGGACTTCTGTAGCGGATTTTTAAGCATTTTATGCCTACCAACGGTTCTAGCACTTTCCGGCATCAGATCCGGCTACCGTAAACCCACATCCTAAACCCAGCCTCTATTTCCATCCCCTTTTCCAAGCCCCTACTGTTGTCGTGACCACTCACACCCATCTCAGTGTTTTCATTTCCTCCAAATACCCTTCCGTGGGGCTTTCCTCCTAAATAATCATGAGCAACATATAAATAGTCGATTGTACAACCAGTGATCAATTTCTGCATATCACAAGCCAATGAGAGAAAAGAACCAGGAAATCATGTTACCTCGATATCAAGAGATGGGTACTTCTTTCTCAGAACTTTTACCTGGCCAACATGGAAACCCAAAGAAGGATGGTTAGGGTCAACAAGATACAATTTTGACAAGTGATTAAGGAAAGTGTGTATGTGAGAGTAAGCACCTTGTCCATCATTTCTGGCATGAACTTTTGACCACCAAAGCCAGGTTCCACTGTCATAACAAGGACCATTTGCACAGGATTTTCAGCTTCAACCTGCAAACAAAAAGGAACAAAAATTGAAGCTAATCTATGATGTTTTGAGTCCCAAAATTTCCTCCGTAAGCATTTCAATTCCACAACTTTGTAGTTTGAATGATGGCAAAGAATAACATTTGGGGATCCCTACTGGAACCATACAAGTTTACGGCCAACTCAGTGACTGATCTGAAAAAAGAACTAAAACCCTCACCATCAATCAAACATTAAATAGTACTGGTGCCAGTAGTTGCAATGGTGGTGGTGTTGGTAGTAGTAGTAGTAAAAACTAGAACTCTCATCTTCAGGCCATTCAAAACCTCTAACATCATTTTCATGAGAAACTTATTAAGATGCACAAATAAGCGGTGGGCACAAAGTATGCAGTCATAAACAAAAGACACATTACATCCATATCCCGAACATGACATTCAAGTCGAGTACAGAATCAAATCAAATTTAGATGCACATAAATGGGGACAGATTAAAGAAACACACCAATGGATAGAGAGGTACGGCATTTTACTCAAGCATATGAAACAACAAGCCTACAAGATAAATACGAAATATAAGGGCTTAATAATAATAATAATAATGATAAATACTACAAGTTAGGGCCTGCTTGGATGGGCCCAAACTCAAGTGTGTGGTGTCACAATCTTTGACAAGCCATGCACAAAGAGAAGTGGTGTTGTGTACCAATGGGAAAACTTCTTCAATAGGAGTCGCAGGCTTTAAAGCTACACCAGGTCGCATACCCTTCACCTTAATTTTCTGAATGAGTTCTTGCCAATTATCTGTAACACATTATCATATGATAGTCATAATAAAGTCAAAAGGGTCACATATAAAGGAAAATTATCACTACAGAAAACATATATAAGGAAAATTCAAAGACACCATAACATGCCTTTAGAAGTCTCAACATGAAAAGTAAAGCCAGAAGCACCAGCTTTTGCTAGTAGTTCCACATAATCTAAAGGATTTGTGACCATAAGGTGACAGTCCAGATAGGCCCTAAAAACCAAAAATACTGAACATGAGTTAGCATTGAAAACTCTTGGAAATAAGCAGTGATTCTTTTCTTTGGTAGAAAGTGAAAATGCATACTCAGTGTGTTTCCTCAAACTCTCTATGACTGGAGCTCCAATAGTAAGATTTGGAACAAAGTGCCTACAGAGAACAAAACAAGAGTAAGCATATCATCTATTGTTTAAAACATTTCAGTAATGAAGACTATTCTTCTTTTATTTGTTAATATATTCATAGCTAGTTTAAACTAGAAATAATGTCAACAGGCATATGAAAGCAGGATGTACAAATGAAAACTGAAGTTACATGACATAAAAAGTACATGATGAAGAATGGCCTTATTGCAAACATGCACTAGAGATAATTCTCTAAGTACTGACAGAACTGTCCAATGAATTGCAAGTCAGTGGATAGCATCATTTCAAAAAATCTCTCTCTGCTAGTGGAAAGAAGAGAAAACATTGAAGGGGAGTAATTCCAACATAAGTGCTAAATTTGAGGATCTCCCAAATGTAAGAACATGATTTTAGTAGATAGATATATGATACTTGAGCATAGAATATGCACAAGTGAGGCAATGATCCAGCAATTCTGATTGTCATTTTAATATGCCTCATGTGTGCCCCCAAAATCTCCCTCAGTGCAATGACAGCAATGTTAACCTTTCAATCTGCAGCCCCAAAGAAATAGTTGAAGAAGGATCTATTCACTGGAGATCCATCATATCCAGAAAACAATGGAAATGTACCAAACTAAGGCTCAAAAGATACTATGCAGATGATTGGATCGAGGGTCACAAGCTGCTTATTTCACAAACTGCAACAAAAATGAAAGAACCAAGCCAATGCTTATTTCCTCCATTTACTGATACAATATGCACACATCCAGATGAAAGGACAGTAAGCTTTACTCCACTGCTATTGGAGATTTTAAGCATAATTAGCCACGTAAAAAAGTTTCCCTTGACAGAAGTCAACATCATACTCTACAAATCAGTGAGGTGAATTACATTTTTTATGGCCATAGTGAGCAGATCACCCATCTAAAGGGAGGGCCCAATAAATGAGTGACTTAGGTGCAAAAATGTGCCTCTTTCTCCATTCCTACATTGTCTTTAACCTTAAATCTTAAGAATATGCTTATGAACTATTATTTTAAGATTTTATTTTTCTGAGAGAGAGAGAGAACAAGTACTTCATTGAGAAGGATAGATACATGAGAAACAATGACAATATTAGACTGAAACCATGAGATAAAGAAGCCTTCAGTACATGACAATATTAGACTGAAACCATAATGAACAAGAATATAAAGTAGACCGAAACATGAGAAAAAAAACTGGTTCAGTGATACAAACAGGAAAACGATTAAGAAACATCATCCCATATTAGTCTTGTAAATGTTGCCAATTCAAGTCATAGGGGCATCAGATATGCAGTTAGCCCATGAAAAAGAATTTGCAAAATCCAATTATGAGGGCCAACCCTAGAGAGACATGATAAATGGATTTCATGATGATGATGGTATGGTCTTAGTAGTGATCATACATGAATAATGCCACATTTTAAGATTTGAATTTCCTCAACTCATCTCCATTGTTAAGTGTCTATAGAGTCTATAGATAAGAAAAAAACTGGGACTATTTCAGTATGTATGGAAAACAATAAACAAGTGAAAAGGAGCAAATAATAGTGTTCTTGGACAATAGTGCAAGAGTTGCATCTACAAAGACATTCGTAATTTCATAATGCTCGCAAAGCATCCAAGTAAAATTTGGAAGAATTAGCTGCAAAACAAATTATACACCATCTCAACAGTAACTTGATTGAAAAATAATAAAAACAGAAATAATTTCAAAGGAGAATGATCTAGTCCAACTGGTTGTCCAAAATAGCAATCCAACCACCTTATAGAGCCCACTTAGCCCATGTTCATGTATATAGGATGGTTGGACAGATAATTCAAATATCCAATGGTGATTGCACATGACCTATTTCTTATTTTGGTTTTATGACCACAAAATTACTAAATAAAAAGCATGTAGTTTGAACAGTTGTACTGACTATAATAGCTTCATATTGGAGGCATCACATGAGATGATTATCATCAAACCAATGCCTTTCTGAACCACATGTCTATGCACAAACTCGGCCATGTGTCATATTCCATTGTGTACCAGTCTCAAGCCTAGATAGAGGAGAGCTGTGCCCAGTTGGCAGTTGGTTAAAAGAATCTTATCAATCTCTAACATGAACTCTATTGAGAGGAGAAGGGGGTGTCTGATATAAAAATATCACGAAATATAAGTTTTTTTTTTTGTGAAATGGGCCTAAAACCTTTCAGATATATTGGAGATAAAGATTTTTTTTGACAAATAAAAAAAACAGTGCCTGAAACCTTAGCTGAAATATATCAGCCTAGCCCAAGCCCAAAATTTCAACATGAGCCAAAAATTCGAACTGAATTCACCACATATCTTTTCAAAAAAAATCACAAGTGTCCAAAGTGAGCACCACAACTGCATCAAACTATCAAGGCAATAAACTGGTTGCCATTCATCAATTCTCTAAAAACAACTAATAAATAAGACTCATATATGAGTTGTCTTATACAATCAAATGACAGGTACAATGGAAATAACAAAAGTCAAAAAGCCAATCCAAAACAAATGGGAAACTCGTGACGATGATCTATCTATTACAAAAGCCATGGAAAAATAAGATATCTGAGCACCTAAATGTAGCAACATCTCCTTCGAAATTATTTCACATTAACAAACCACTACAATGTCATAATGGCAGCATCACCTACCCATCCTGCAAGCACAGCAACAAGAAATATGCGAGTCCATTAGAAAAATATAGCAACCTAACAAGAAATTCAAAACACATGTGTATTGATAGAAACAGATAAAGCACGATAAAGAACATAAAATACCATAGTGCCATCAAATTTGATCATTCTCATGTGATAAGAATAAAAAACAAATTCAACAAGCATTATTTAATTAAATAAATCCTATACAGAGTGGTATTATGCTAAGCAAGAATCCCACAGCCATTGATTAGAAGAAGAAAAACGTAGTGATAGGAACTCTGCTGCCCACATAAAATCTAGCTTATCTAGCATACTCTAGGAAACAGATCCTCCAAATCATATCAGCGAAACAATAAGTTCAAGCAACAACTAGCGAAAGTCATTTTCATTGGGAATTTTTTTCATTTTCACCCAAAAACAATAAACATCTTTAAGAGTTTCTCAGTCTGATGACTACAACATAAGAAGGGAATGCCCAGTTTTGGTGGTGATAGAGTAAGCTTTTAGGGTTTTTTGAAGGTATGGATTTGGCATAGTGTACCATAAATTATTTTATGTTTGACACATGAGCAGTTCCATCCAAGTAAATGGGCAGATCATCATGTGCAATTAATAATAATAATAATAATAGTAATAGTAGTCAAATCAATGGCACCCTAAGACGCCTGAACACTTTCATATATCATGTCACCCATTTTAGATACCAATATTTGTAGGATACTTCATAAAACATACTTTGATAATTCTATCGTTCTATCATAAGATATATACAAAACAAAGGCTGTAAAAGATTTTACTATAAAAAGCTTTATAAAATAGACACTTACGTGAAATTTAGCATACTTGAAAGACTAATTCATTTGATAAAATTAAAAGAAATAATAGCAGGGGTAATAAACTTCAAGTAAAAAATCATATAAGCACTATAAAAATATATTTTGAACTGGGCGTGTATCTGTATCCCTTGGATTTTGTATTTGGAAAAGGGAGTGCTGTATCCATGTGACCACATCAGTGTCTGTACTTGTGCGTCAGATGGCACCAGGGCACAACCACATATTGTTACCATTAATATGCTGTCTCTCTTGAAGCAAGGTTTTTTTTTTTAAGAAGATGATAGTAAAGAAAGAGACGAAGATACCAAAAAAAAGCCCAGAGGCTAAAATTAGAAATACAACAGGCCCAATGGCCAATACAGGAAAAAAAGATACAACCCAATGAACCTTGCAATCAAGCCTATAGCCCCCTGCCGAAAATGGCAACTCAGGCAAGGCAGAAATCAAGATCATCAGTTAACATAGAATGGAGCAAGACATTTTAACTTATAGCATCTCTTTATTTTTGTTTGGTGACCATGGTTAGGTACACTATTTCATGAAACTCAAAGTTTCACTTAACCTTAAGAGAAAAGACTTGATTTGCATGTTCAAATCATGTTTGCTGTTTCTACTATGACAGATCTTGAATCAAAATGTTCTCTCGTTTAATCTTTTAACTATATTATCTACATTTTTAGCTTTCTGAAAAGCTAGATTTTAGAGCATCAAAGCATAGTTACAAATAGGGTTGAGTGGAAAACTAGATGATTATAGGCTTCATTGGTGGTGATGCTTGAGGAAAATACCTTGAAGCTCTCTCATTTTGGTCAAATCTTGTGGGAAACCACTTGAGTCATAAGTTCAAATCTTTTCCCTAAAACACCTTAATGAGCTTGCAAATAACGACTGATTTCTTCTCAGTTCCTCTGTAATACTTCCATAAATATTCTAAAATGATCTGGACAAATGACATGGTTTATCATCTATTGACTTTCATAAGCCAGTTAAGACTAATTTGTTGACGGGAAAGGGCCACATTGGATGCAACTGCAATTCTGATATGACTTCTGCAAATGGTGTTGTGAATGGTGGGTGGGAGATTCTCCATTGGCCTTTAGATTCCCTTGCCTTAATTCTTTTGCTTCAAATAGAGTGTGGTGGTTAAGGATTGTTTCGAAAATCAACATCCAAATGTGGTTTGGTGTCCCCAATTCAAGAGAGAGTTAGAAGATTGGATGATGGGTGGATGGCGATGATTGATTTGCTCAAGGGAGTTTATGTCAAAGGGTTTGGAAACGATGGCAGAATTCGGGAACCTGATATTCATGGGAAGTTCAGTGTTAGATCTTTCTGCAGGAAATTAATATCTTCGGATGAGTCTCCACGTGTTCATTCGAATATTTGGAAGAATGCAATGCCTCTAAGAGTTACCGTTTTTGGTTCGCTAGCGGGGTTAAAGAAGATTATGACGATTGACCACCTAAGAAACCAAAGCATGACAATTGTAAATGCCTGCCCTTTTTGCCTTTCAAATGCAGAATCTGTAAACCACCTTCTCCTTCACTATCAGTTTGCTCGAGTCATTTGTGTCATTTCCTTCAATTGTTGGACATATCCTTCTGGTTGGTTTGAGCTTTGGAAAGAAAAGATAATCGAGGAGGATAGCTCTTTTAGAGGGAAGCTCTGGAAAGGTCACCATGTTAAGCATTATCTGGTCAATTTGACTTGAGAGAAATAAGAGGATCTTTCAGGGGAAATTCACTACTGCTGATCAGGTCATTGAGATAATTAAATTTAGAGTTGTTTGGTAGTTGCTAGGGGCAAACCCTCTTCATAGGGTTCACATTGCTGATATATGCAGGGACTGGGCTTCGGTTGACATGCCAAGTCAGGCTCCTTCGTCTTTGAGCTCTTCCTCTATTGTTTGAAAGCCTCCAAAGGCAGGTCTTCTCAAGTTAAACTTCAATGGAAATTGGGTGCAGGATGGTGAGATGGTTGAGTTTGGTGGTGTGATAAGAGACCATCATGGAGATTCTCGAATCTCATTTTCGGGCCCTCTTTCCCTTGGCTCGGCCATCCTGAGTTGCATGCTCTTTGGAGAGGGGTTATGATGATGGAGGAATTAGGTGCTTCCGGGGGCATTTTGGAAGGTGATTCTAAGGTCAGGGATGGGCTTCGGGTGTTAGCTGTCCTTGGAAAGTTTTGGATAAAGTGGACAGGATTCGGCATTCTATTTATACATATGGTTTCTCTATGTCATGGGTTCCTAGAGCAGCTAATTCGGTAGGTAGTGAATAACTTGGCTAGACAAGGGTTGATTTCTAATTCTGAAATTGTAAACAGCATGTATAATTATTTTGGGTGGGGGAGGGATGGCACCCTCATGTTGCCATGCTGTTTAATCTATATGTGTGTAATATTTCTCTCTTTTGAATAAAATTGTTACCTTTCAAAAAAAAAATAGTCACATTAAACCAGCTGGGGCTATCAAGAAACCAGAAACACACCTCAGGAACCCAAAGGGGTTGGAAATGATGGCCAGGAACCTACTTTAGGAAGCGGGAGTCCTTAGTTTGATTCTCACTCCACTCTAAAGGGCCACTCCCCATAGAGTTAGCCGGTGTATATAGGTAGGGAGGCTTGCACATGTCCTAAGGATTAGTCGGGTGCTCTAAGAGGCTTGGACACCTTGGTCATACAAAGAGAGAGAGAGAGAGAGAGAAACACACAAACATGAATTCATCTATCCACATGATTCTTTTTTCCACTCTTTTTTTTAAAATGGGAATATGACTTGACCCACAACCTTGATAGGTACGAGAGTGAGCATGTGCCTGCGGTGCTTTGAGTGCCCATCCTCTGACTGCCTGGGTGTTGTGCCAGGCCAATACCCACAATGGGCTCAAACAACTTTTTGACCATCCATTTGTAAAATTTGCACAAGACATGGCATTAATGCAAATGTTTCGCAAGATCTGTGAGTGAGATTTGCTTAAAATAAAACATTCGATTAGCTGTCTTAAATTTAACCTTCATGAGCCAATTTCCAATACATAATTAACAGATTCAAGAAATAATCTCTGCAGTAATCACATATTTCCGGTGAATCCAACAAATGTAAGAGCACGACACTCATAAAAAATTCTCCAAATATTAAAAGATGTAATTTAAAAGTAACCGTTATGGGTACTTCTGTTTTGCAAAAGTTTCCTAGGAAATGTACGGATATCCTCAAAAGCTAATTGGGCATGACTTGAACCTTGCAAGCAATTATTCAAAGAAAACGAAGAAGTCATTTTCTCAAAAGCGAACTGGGTTTGAATGGATTAAAAGAATGACTCGAGAAGAAAGTGTTAAAAATCGAACTTCCGCAGTGCAGTGCCCAATTTCGGAATTCCAGAGAAACAGGAGCGAAAATTAAATCAAAAGAAATAAATATAGACAAATAAAGTTACCATGATGTCCATGTGGAGCCAATCGGCGCCGAATCGGAGCATGCGCGCGGCCTCTGATGCTAGATTGGCGAAATCCGACGACAGCATCGACGGTGCAATTTTCGCCTGGGGAATCGCCATCTCTTTTTCTCTTTCTCAAAATCTCAAATTTTAATCGATAATCAATCGTGTCTGAATGTCTGCGCTTCAAAGAGGGGTTCCCGAACAGCGGGAGGTCTCCTCAATCAAAATCAACGGAAATTCTACAGAATTATGATCCACATTATAAAAAAAAACTGATAATTATATTTAGTACACTGTATCTGTTAGTAAACCACTAAACCCTTATCTTAAAAAAAAAAAAAAAATTAATAGAGTTTCAATAGAGATACAACTTTGTCAAATTCAGTCAAACTCATGGACATGATATCATATAATATTAATTAATAATTAATCATTTACTTAATAATAATAATTTAAAATATAATATATACAAATAACTAAATTTTAAAATGTTAAATACAAAATATAAAAATTAACAATTATGTTTTTCATAGAATATATTATTTGTATTATTATAATTATGAATAAAAAATAATTCAATGATTTACAAAAATATGTTTTAAATCTTTTGACGGTTGTAGAAGATCAACTACCTCAACTCTTTCAAGCTGCGGGTCAATAATTTCTTAGAGTTTGAAATTTTAGAAAAAATTTAAAGATAATCAAACTTTATCAAGTAAAAAATAATGTTGAACAAGATTGAACTATTTGAAAAGTAGGATAATGGAGTAGTAGAACATTTTTTAAAAAAAACCTTTAAAGTACATTTTAATTATTAATTTAAATTTATTGAAATTAATGATAAATTATCAATTTTAATACATAACCTTATTTTTTAATTTCAATTTGTAAATATAATATCTTTGATATTTTTAATATGAGACAAACCTAGGGACACCTTGGTCATAAAAAACCTACCATAGTCTATGACCTTAGCATGGTTGGTAATTTACCTACCAAGCTTTTGGTCTAACTTAAGTTAAGACCCCACTTCACTGCATTACATCACGTGTTCAAGCTCTCCTGCCCACAAAAGGTTGTAGTCTACCACAAGAGTTTTGATAGCTGCACCCTCATTTTCTTTTGAAAGGAATTTTTTTAATTTTATTCTTAAGGAGAAATAAAGGGTTAATAAACTAACAATATTTTAAAAACTAAATTATTAATTAAATCATTTTATATAACCATTTAATTTAATTAGGTCCAGCGATTAAAGTCAAACTCTTTCAACCATGTTCAATCGTAATGTTAATATAGCATCATTCTACTTTAGATATATATATATATATATAAAGGCTGCACTTACACACATCCGGAAATCCTGCCTCTATACACTCGAAACCTGATTTTCGTGGCAAATTACCATTTTACCCCCGCGTTTCCAATCATTTGAATGAATGTCCAGTTCATTTTGGTATTCATTCGAATGATTGGGCTGAACAATAACACGAAATACTGTTCAGCCCATTCATTCGAATGTATCTGATTCATTCGTATACATCTGATTCATTCGAATGAATCAACTGATTCATTCGAATGAATGCCTTCAAACGTGCATTCATTCGAATGTATCAGAGATAAACTGAGAATGACAGTCCCTCTGGTTCAACTGATTCACGTTTGAAGGCATTCATTCGAATGAATCAGCTGATTCATTCGAAGGAATGGAACTTATATATAAACATATATTCGATCGATCCACGAAATTCCACTCGTTTCATTCCATTCAAAACCTTAAACCGTCGTTTCACTCTCCCTCTCCCTTCTCCCTTGAACCCCTTTCTCAATCCCTTCTCCCTTAAAACTTAAACTCCATTTTCAACACCCTCTTTTCACCCTTAAACCCCTTTTACAAAGACTTCTTCCTACAACCTCATTTTCAACCCTCTTTTCAACTCTCTTTTCAATCCCAAACCCTTGAACCCTATTTCAATCCTAAACCCTTATACCCCATTTTGAACCACATTTTTCAAAGACTTATCTCTAAAACCCCATTTTCAACCCCCTTTTTAATCCCAAAACATTGAACCCCTTTTAAATCTCAAACTCTTAAACCTCTCAATCCCATTTTCAAACCCCATTTTCAACACACTCTCTGAATCTCTTATCTCGCATCGAAGTTATCTCTCTCAAGCTAATGTCTGGATCTCGTATCTCGAATCGAAGGTAACTCCTATCTCATTTTTTTTCTAAAAATCATTATTATTAGTATTTTAGAAGTAGGTTTAAATCCTCAAGTGGTATGGAGTTTGTTGAGGAATGTTTTGAAAGTCGTGAGGATCTTATAAATTATGTTAAGAATATATCTCTTGAATAAGGATTTGTATGTACGATAAAGAGGTCATGTAATAAGGAAAATAAATTAGTCCTTGGCTGCGATAGAGGAGGTAAATACTATAGCACAGCTAGCTTGGATGACGATGACAGAAAGAGGAAAACATACTCTCACCAATGTAATTGTCCTTTTGAAGTTAAAGAAAAACAGATTGTTGATGGGTCATGGAAGTTGACCATAAAGAATTTGAAGTACAATCATGAAATATCGGATGTATTATTAAGTCATCCAAATACAAGATGTTTTTCAGATTCTGAGAAAAGAATGATCACTGAAATGAGGAGTAGCAATATACCACCACGGTAAATTTTGACGACCCTTAGAAATCAAAATCCAGATATTGGAATATCAGTGGCTGATTTGTACAACTTTTGTGCTACGCTTCGGAAACAGCAACTAAGGGGTCAAACTACAATTGAACCTTTGATAGAAGATCTTCAAGAAGGTGGTTATCAATACTTTCTTGACCATGACAGTGATGGTCATCTATCCCATCTTTTTTTCGCACATCCGAAGTCAATTTTTCTTACCGAGAGCTACCATAATGTGTTTCTGATGGATTGCACGTACAAAACCAACAAATATCATATGTCATTGCTTCATATCGTTGGTGTGACAAGTTTCAATAAGAATTTCTACTCATGCTTTGCATTTCTAAGAAATGAGAAACTTGAAGATTATGTATGGGTATTACAGATGTTTAAAAAGGTCTTCGGAGTGCAGCATGATCGACAAGTTCTTTTGACTGATAAAGAATTGGCATTAAAGAATGTCATTGATTTGGAGTTCCCTAATGCTGTACATATTTTGTATTCTTGGCACATCAACAAGAATATTGTTGCTCGTTGTAAACCTTTGTTTAAGAAAATCGAAAACTGAAATGCATTTTTTACAGAATGGAATAACCTGATTGAGTCCCCAACAGAAGAAGCATTTAATACAGCGTTTGAGGCATTCAAACAAAATTTTAGAGATAATTCGCAGGCAGTGAACTACTTAATAAGGACATGGATCCCACATAGAAAACAATTTGTTAAGGCATTGATAGGCTAGTGTTTACATTTTAAAAATCGAGCTACTTCAAGGGTTGAGGGTGCATATTCTGTTCTGAAAAGTTATATAGGTACATCTACTAGTGACCTATATGTTGTTCAAAGAAAGATAGCATATGTCATTGAAAATCAATTTGAAGAGTTCAAAATTCAACTTGAGGATGAGAAGATTCGGTTTGCATCTGATGTGTCTATTCCTTTCTTTGATGAATTGAACGGCAAATTTTTTCATTTCGCAATTAGTGAGGTTTACAAGCAATATATTATGCTTATGGACAGGTCATTTTCACCCATTTGTACATAAGAGTTTACAGCTTCAATGGGCCTAATGTGTGCGCACAAAATGCAATGGATGGACAAATTACATTTGGATGACATACACCCACAATGGAGAATCGACTTGATCTCATTGGACGACTTGAGAATTGAAAGAAGGAGCCCTAGGGATATATTAGATGTACACTTTGAAGGTATTAAGAACAAATATGGACATTTGTCTTCGTATGATCAAGAGATGCTCCTAAATCATCTTCAAAATCTTGTCATCCATAATAAGTCAGTTAGTCATCCTATTATGCAATATTCTAGAAGACGTTATCCAGGTTTAAGGAATTCATCACAGGGCAAAAAATCTACACGTCGAGATCCTTCTGTATTTGAGATTGTAGAGAATCAACTGAATAGAAGAAGATGCACAGTTTGTAAAAATACTTGTCATAATTCTAGAACATGTCCGAATAGAATTACTCCTTCTGCATCTGTATCTTCGAGTGTAGATTTAAATACTGCTCCAAATCAACATGAATTCCATGAATCACAAACAGCGAGTATCTCTCAACTTCACCAAGTAAGTGCATATTCATATCTTTTCTACAGTCATAATAAGGTAATAAAGACTGGTGACGAATCGACATATAACTCTGTAATGTCCCAAGTAAGTTCTTTCCTTAATTGATATAGATATGTATTGACCAATCGACATATAACTCTTCCATATGTTCTAATGTGATTTTCTTAAATGTTATGCAGTGGTGTGGTGATCTTAGAGATAATGACAATTTTCAAGAATGGTGGAATCAATGAAGTGAAGATAGGAGTGGAAATGTACTCTCTTGAAGTCAATGTATTCTCTTGTATGTTGTTTCTACTATTTAAGTTAAGAATGCTCTTGAACGGCCTCCGATTGAAGTATATTTATTCTGATATTTAAGTTAGGAATGCTCTTAAATGGCATCCGATTAGAGTAAATTTATTTTGATATTTAAGTTAGGAATGCTCTTTAATGGTCTCCGATTGGAGTATATTTATTCTGATATTTAAGTTAGGAATGCATATAGGTGAAATTAAGTGGTAATACAAATAAACGGTAGCACAATTCCTTCCTCAAATCAATTCACAATGACAATCTGATAAATAGAACATGTTCATTCAAAATATAAAATTTACAACATCTCTTTCACATGTCAATATTAAAAAAAAAGTACATCAAATAGAAGAGTTATCTGGAACAGATGTAGAAGGTGCAGCGATAGGTGCGGAGGCAGGTGCAGAAGCAAAAACAGGAGGTGCAACAGGTGCATCAACTGGTGCAACAGTTGGAGGAGTGGAGGCAGATACAGAAGCAGGTGCAACAGGTGGACGAGTGGAGGCAGGTGCATGAACTGGTGCAACAGGTGGACAAGTGGAGGCAGGTACAGAAGCAGGTGCATGAACTGGAGGTACATATGGAATAAGTGCAGTCTGACGAGGACGAGGGCGAGAAACTGCTGGTGCTCGACTCAGAACAGAACGGGGGCCAGTAGCAACTGCAACTCCAGTTGGATGAATACGGAGGCCAAAAGCTGTTGCTAATCCAGTCTGACGAGCAGAGTGGCCAAAAGCTACAAATCCACTCGGCCAAACAGGGGGGCCTGAAACTACTCTAAATGGACGACCAGGGGTGCCAGATCCTGCTCCTGAAGCTGAAGCACCTGCTCCAGATGTAGGAGCAGGGGTGCCAGATCCTGCTCCTGAAGCTAAAGCAGCTGATCCAGATGGACGGGCAGGAGTGTCAGATGCTGCTGTTGAAGCTAAAGCTGCTGATCGAAATGGACGAGCAGGGGTGCCAAATGTTGCTCCTAAAGCTGAAGCTGCTGATCCAAATGGACGAACAGGGGCAAAAACGACTCCTGCATATTCTTTAGATACCCTTACTCGTAAACTCCCATCTGCTTCTGCTCCTAATGCTGCTGTTATCTCCCTCTCTTGCGCTATAAGCACTGCCAACCTCAAAGTATTTATAATCTGATTTTACATCATATCTAACCTTGCAGAAACCTAATCATATCTCTGATCCATCTTCTCCTCCAAAGAAGAAATGCCATCAAGAATTTGTTGCATGTTGATTCCATTGATCCTTCTTGAGGAGGAGTCCCTGCCTCGCGTGCCTCACGCGCCTCAGATGGCTCAAGTTGAAGTGCCTCGACAACTTTGGGTAGCCATTTCTTACTCACTGTGTCGAGTTGGAATCCCATCATCTTCAAAGTTGAATCATTAAAATAATCAAATTGGTCTAAACAAACTTTATCATCGGGGGGAAGAGGGATTCCGCGTTCTTCAAAAAATGAACATAGAAAAAGACCGTACGGAAGACATCTTCTGGTCTTCCGGCAGACACGCATGTGACTGATGATGATATGGGAGAGGGAGATTTGTTTCCCATTGATACACCAAATTAAAAAGACATCGAACCATGTCACAGTAGTATGCCCTTTTCTAGGGCAAAGACAGTTGACAACTATGTGGTAGATGATTCGTGCTTCTAATGTTAAGTTCGTCAGAGGGGGGTCTTCTTCTCTATAATATATGTCTTCCCATAGATTTCGTTCAAGGCTACCAAAACATCAAAGCCCTCAATATCAGTGGGACATGTACGACTTTCATACTTTCTAATAGCATCTTTGGGGAAATTATAAATGAAGTCTAACATTTCCCGTGTAACAACAATTTCTTGCCCTCGGACAGATGTTTTAACCGAGTCATCATCAATTCTTTCTATATTGGCATAAAATTCTTTAACTAATATAAGATACATATCACATTTTAATGCCAAGAAAGACCCCCAACCCATTTTTTCAAAATAAGATTCAACTTTCAAGTCAAATGGTGTGAAAAAACGAAAGGTCCACAATTTTACCAAATATATAGGACGTGTGAAGAAATCCTCTCTTTACATGGTCGCAGCTTCCAAAGATACGAAATAGTTGGGGTCGAATGCCGTGTCCTTATTTTGTTTTTTCCCTTCCCTTGTTGAGGTTGCTTTCCTTTTCAACGATGCCATGAGTTAAATGGTGGTTTTTTTCAAAAGAATGGAAGAAAGAGGGAGAATGGGGGTGTGATTCGAATGAAAGGAGGTGTGATTCGAATGAATGGGGGACGGGCACAGGAGAGGGACATGCGAATGAGGGACAGGCGAGCTTAGAATGAGGAAATGGAGAGCTGAGAATGAGGGAGACACAGCCGGAGCCGGAGCCGGAGAGTGAAAGGGGGAGGGAGAGCTTCGATTTAGGGTTTCAAAACGAGCGACGGCGAATGAGAGAAAAAGGTTAGGGTTCGGTGATTCGATTGAATGAATCGCCGGTGAATATATATTAAGTTGCATTCATTCGAATGAATCAACCCATTCATTCGAATGAATGCACGTTTTCAAGGCATTCATTTGAATGAATGGGTTGATTCATTTAAATGAATGACGAGACTGTCATTCTCAGGTTGTCTCTGATACATTCATTCGAATGAATCAATTGAACTAGAGGGACTGTCATTCTCAGTTTCTCTTTGATACATTCATTAGAATGAATCAGTTGATTCATTCAAATGAATGCACGTTTGAAGGCATTCATTCGAATGAATCAGGTGTGTACGAATGAATCAGGTGAATGGGCTGACCAGTATTCCGTGTTACTGTTCAGCCTAATCATTCGAATGAATGCCCAGTTCATTTTGGCATTCATTCGAATGAATGCCAAAATGAACTGGGCATTCATTCGAATGATTGGAAACGTATACGAATGAATGGGCTGAACAGTATTCTGTGTTACTGTTCAGCCCAATCATTCAAATGAATACCAAAATGAACTGGGCATTCATTCGAATGATTGGAAATGCGGGGTTAAAATGGTAATTTGCCACGAAAATCCGGTTTCGGGTGTGTAGAGGCAAGATTTCCGGGTGTGTGTAAGTGCGGCCTATATAAAGAGACAATTTATGTATTCGTCAAATAAATTTGTTAATTTAACAGTTGCAATTTACTTTTATGTTGATAAATATAAAAGGTAAAATTTATCTAAAAAATAAGAAAAGATATTCTGAGATAGGATTTGGTGAGTTGAAATGATTTTGTTCAAAATTATCAAATAGAAAAAAATATAAAAATTGACTAAAAATAGAAAAGAAGATTTTATAATTAAATTTGATGTTTTGAAGGATAAAACTTGAAATCTAAAATTATATAGAAATTTTTTTGAATTATATATAAAGATAAAAATCTAAAACCCTAACATCCTTGACAAACTATCTATTACATTTGCAAATAGGAAATAATATTACATTTGATATTCCACCATTTGAATTGAATGTTTTATTACTTGCTTTATTTTCATATTTTTTAGGTATTTCTTGCACTATTTTTTTTAAATACATTTTTAGGATTATTTTTTAGGCCTTTTTCTTACAATATTTACAAATTATATATTGCAGGAGATTTCAAATTTTTAATGAAACTTGATTACTTAATTAATGTGATTTTCTTTTCATAGAAGAAAATGTTAATGTTTTTAATTTTTAAATATTAAAATTCAAATTCAAATATGAACATCCGAAGTAACTGCAAGTTTTAAGAATTCAAGAATCTATACAATTATTACATGAGGTATTCTCTTGTCCATTAGATGAGGTGAGGGAATACTACCAGCACTTTTTCAACATAAGCAAAGAGAACATCACATTCAAATTCTTAATTAAATCATTAATTATTTTTTTTGAGATTTGTGTAGACTCTCTAACGAAATATGTCATCTAATAGGTCTTTGGGTCCACATCATTACCGTATGAGTAGGTTATGTATGAAATTTCATTTTATCATTTTATGTCTTAATTTTAAACTTTTAAAAATCAATGACTTATATCTATCAAATTTAAAGACAGATTATATGACTTAAATAATAAAATTTTATATACTTTACAGTTCATATAGGTGTAGCTCAACTATTAATTTTCTATCTCAAGAAATGAGAGGTATCAAATTCGAGTCTCATAGCCTCACCTAATGTGCCTTAAAGACAGTGTGTATCACTTATGAAGGTTTTACGCTAGATTTCTCACATTTTTCTATACATAAATTAAAAAAAAATATTCATATAATTATTTATCAAATAAACTCAATTATGTGAAACCCCTCAACTATTATCTCGAGAAAATGTCTCACTACCCCAACTCTTAAATCATCAAAACCCTACTTTACTAGTTTTCCAAATAGCACCATCAAAATTTAGTTGGCAGCACCAACCAAGTGCCCCATGATGATGACTGGACGAGCATATCGGCCATCTTCATATTCGATCGTCGACTCACTCCTACGTTTGAGTGCGCACTGAAATGGGTCCATCCATTAATGTAGTTTAGAGGTGCTGCACATACCACACCAATGCCATCCCCAATGCCTGGTTCCTATCTCACTGTGTCATCTTGAAAACCGATGTTTCACTTTTTTATTGGTTCTGAACGTAGCCCAGTGTTGGATATGCAACATTGAATCCACAATCTTAAATATGTAGTATGGTTAGTTTGGCCTTTGAATTTTGATTATTATTAGGTAGGTAGCAATCCTTTGACAGGAGGTTTGTGTAATTAAATATGGATTTTAGTTTATTATCAATTTTACCTTTCGTATGAACAGTAAAATCGGTTCACCAATTCTTCGTATGAATAGTAAAATCGGCTAGTCGAAATTCACATGAATAGTAAATTCAGCTAGCCGAAATTCGCATGAACAGTAAATCGGCTTACCGAAATTTTACTATTCATGCGAAGGTTCCGATTTTACTGTTAATGAGAAGGGTAAAATTGACAATATACTAAAATCCATGTCGAGTTACACAAAATACCTGTAGAAGGATCGCTACCCATTTTAAATTGTTAAATTATTATGAATAAAATAAAGAGATACGATGATGGAGTAAGGATAATCTAATTATCCGACCCGTTTGGATTTTGTCGCGTGTTATTTGATTTTAGATTATTTAAAAAAATAAAATTAGAATTTTAGATTTAAAACCTTGTGTTGTGATTTATTTAATTTCATGAAACAAATAAAGAAGTTTGAGAAAAAATATAAAATATTGCAAAACTAAAGCCCAATTCCGTGTAGGCCCCATTGGACCAATATTAGGTTAAGAACTGAATTTTGGTCAGCACATCAATTCTGTCTGCAATCTATACGAATTATTTTTTAATAAGACAATTGAAAACTAAAAATAAAAGGATTAGTTGGATGGCTTAGATAGATTTCTTCAGCTAAAGCTTGTTTCTTTATTCAAGCTCTTTCCTCTCATCATTTCTATCATTCTAATTTTCTTCTATGCATTTTTATATTTATTTTTCTTATTCTTTCTTTATAATACAAATACTAAATATTTTATACTTAGGTGGGAAAATCAAGATTGATGAACAATATTGCTTCAATTTTATATTTCAGATTTATAATATTTTATAACTTTCGTTTTTGGAAGAAAAAAAAAAAGAAAAGAAATCTATATAAGTTGTCTGCCATTTTTATTTGAAAATAAAAAAAAAATCATAGATTTTACATTATAGATTTTAGAAGAATAAAATACTAATAAGTGGCTTTGCAAATGGGTAATGTGAAACTCAAATAATAACTTTATATATAATATTTTCTCCTAAGACTAAGACGAGTGATCATGAGACCTTTATAGAAGCTTTATTTTACGAAATCCATAGCAATAATTCTTTATATGAAATACTCGTGCTTTTTCACTAGATGGTATAAAGTAGCATTAAAACTAAAATTTTAGATTTTAGATTTTAGCCAAAATTTGTAACCGAGGTAATGATTCGTGACCGAGTAAGATGTATGAAATATCCATATGGGAGTAGTTCAACTCAAGGGTTTAAATACCTTTATCGGCCGATATATCGGCCGATCTGATATGTCGACCGATATATCATTATCGGCCGATATATCAGCCGATATTTTTCTCTCTCCAGCCGATATCGGCAGATATTTTGATATCAGCCGATATGATACGGCCGATATATCGACCGAGAAGGTGAATATCGGCCGATAACAATATATATTGGCCGATATGCACTCCTTCAAAACTGATACATATCGGCCGATACGATATGTATCGGCCGATATTTGTACCCCTAGTTCAACTGGTTGCCTCCCGTCTCAGGAAGCGGGAGGCCTTGTGACAAATACCGTTCTCGGGATATTAACGGCAATCGGTAATATCAGGATATTTTTAAATTCTCGGATTTTTACCGGGAATTTAACGGGAAAATCTCGTAGAAATTATAATATTTAAAAATAATAAAAATAGAATAAATAAAAACAATAATAAAATAAAATGGTAATAACGAATTTACCAGGATATTATCTCGATATTACCATTTATCACGTCTTTAACGCGATTTTATCGGGAATTTACCAGAAATTTATCGCTGTGAAGATAAAAACGTGTTTTTAACGCGGTAATGGTATTTTGCCAATAAAAATGGGGTAAATTTGAAAATATCGCCGATATTTGTGACAATGGCGGGAGGTTGCGGGTTTCCCACATGTAAATTAAAAAAAATAAAAGGTACAATTTTTTTCATAAAATTAGTAAAGAGCTTATTTTTAATATATTATCATCCTTTATATTTGGATTTCTTTCTTGGTGATTAAGCAAGCCATCGAATATGTTGTGGTGACAATAAGTTAGATGAGGTGGAGTTTGGGTATTGAAGCTAATATGTTTATTTTAAATTATTTTACTCTATTTATTAAATGAATTTGAGTTGAATTAATCCGTTTATGAAATGGGTGATATAATAAACTTCAATCTATTTTTCTAAAGTCCATCCAAATTGAAATTTGCGTCGAAGGAATTAAATTTTAGAAAAACTTTCAAATCTAATCCAATTTAAACAAGTTCAACTTAGTCTAACTTGTTAGATAAATAAATTGAGTAGTTGTACTTAAACACTTCTAAATACTTTATGTATCTAAATAAAAGTATAAATAGTTTTAAGTGAAAATATTAATGTTTTTAGTAACCTTAGTTTAACCCAAGGTTTACAAAAACCAACTAATTAAATTGTTCTAAAAGAAGGTTGATTTGGCAAAGATTTAATTATAATCAAACTCATGACATAAGTGTAGATGTTATAAAAAATGTTAATTAATGAATTAATTAAATTAAAAACTATAATAAAAGTAAAAGGGATTTGAAATGTAAAAAGAAAAAGAGTAAAAGGAATTTGAAACGGGCATTGGTTGCAAGACAATCACTTTAACCCTTTCAAATCCCAAGCTATTATGTGTTTAAACAGTATTAAACATTAAAAGGTTTTTAAGAAAATTGAATTACATTTAGGTACATTCAAGGTTGATTATGGCTGAACTACAGTTCAGAAAGGACTTTAGAACTACAATCAAAGTAATTAATTTTTTTTTCAAAATTTTAAATTAAAAATTAAGTCAAGGATTTCAAATTCTTTAATAATGTTTAACGTGAGTAAAGTCATAATTACTCTATTATCCATGCTCACAATTTACAAACAACAACAATTTTTTTTTTCTGTATATTTATATTTTTTATGCTCATGTGTGGCCCATCCCCAAAAGTAACATCTAATTCGATCTCCTTTCCATAAAGAGTGACAAACTCCAATTTCGTGGGACCCATTGTCTGCAGATTCTGTAACTTGGCTTTCAAGCTCAATATCTACTGGTGGCTGGTGCCTGGTGCCCTGGGATTTTCCTTGAAGAAAATTTCCACTTATTTTTACCAGAAATCCAAAAGAAGAATGGCCCTGTTGATCTTGTCTTTTTACCAGAAAAACCTTAAGAACTGATCCTCCTCTCATTGCACTACTCTGTTTCCACTTCAACTTTACTCTCTCTCTCTCTCTCTCTCTCTCTGTGCAACCTGCAATTGTTGCAGAAATTCCAGTTCCTTTGGCATTGGCATGAAAAGGGTCTTTTTTTAGACATGGGATCTTGTGTTTCAGCTGATAAGAACCCGGATTCCTCATTGAAAATCGGATTCCAAACGGATTCCAAGTCACAGAACTTGATTGTTCCAACACCCACCAATGGAAAACCAATAAATGGCGATGGCCCAAGTACAGACTTGGACTCTAAGAGCAAGAAATCCGGCACTCTGTTGGATTCCAACACGACCAAACCAAATATTGGTATTCTTTAAACTTCACCAAAGCCTATTGCATTTATTATTATTTTTTATTTTTCTGAGAAATCTGAATGTTGTTTATGAGAGAATACAAGTCTATGTGAGAAATGAAGTCTTCGGTTGGTCTTGAAGTGTGCTTGTTTCAACTTTATCTCAGTCCTAGTATTTGTGTCTGTTTTAAATTATATATTTTTGAAATGGCGTCATGACTTGAACCTAGATTTGATTTTTTTTTTTGTTTGGGGGTTTATGGGAAGCACTCATCAAATTGCAACATGGGCTCTTACATGGATTTTTGAATGAAAATATACTTTAAGAGGCACTGAATTCAGATGACTATTTCATAATCTAATTTTAATCATATTTATGTTTTTTTAGGAAATACCTGCAGAAACCAGTGAATTTAGATGGTATTTTGAAAGACTGGAGTTCGTATATTATTCAGTTAATGCGATCTACTGATTTCATTTCTTTTACTCACCTTTTGTTTTCTTTTTTGCATTGCTACAATGTGGCATTGCTTGTTTCATACTCTACAGAATTTTAGTTTCAGATGTGAGTTCTACTGTTTGTGTTGTTGGAGATGAAGAAAGCTTTTCATTACTCATGGAACAAGCAAACTGTGATCAGACCCATCCATTTGGTGGGCCGTCATGTGGAGTGCTATAGCCTAGTCTGGCAATCCAATTGTCTCTTGCTTATACACAACTTTCACCAAGTTGTCAATAGCTCACATCAGACAAAGGAAAACTTGTAATGTCTGGGTGTTTATGATTGTCTGATCTGCTGGTCGTGGTGGTGACCCACTAGATAAATTGTCCTGATTTCTATGCATTTCTATCAGGCTTATGGTTGGGATTTGGAACATATATTTATCCACACATACATTTTTGTTAGGCTGGAGTATTCCAGATTGATAAGATAAATGGTTTAGATGATGATGATGATGATGACATACAGTTTTGTTAGTAAGGCCTGCTATGAAGTTTGGGACAGATGCATAGTGACTTGCTCCTCACCAATACTGTATTCTGTATGAGATACATGTTGGGGCAGCGAACGAGTCCCACATTGGTTGTAAAAGGGGAGATCTAGAGACTTATAAGGGACTTGAGTCACTCCACCTATCATGCTAGCCGTTTGGGTTAGATATCTAGTCCTAATAAGTGATATCAGAGCCATATCCCAAGTCAACGCATATGGACTCACGGGATTCCCTAGCAAGGTGGGATGGCCGGCGATGTTCTATCCGTTGGAGAGCCTCGTTCGAGGGGACATTGTTGGGGCAGATAATGAGTCCCACATTGGTTGTTAAGGGGGAGATATAGAGACTGATAAGGGACTTGGGTCACTCCACCTATCATACTAGCCTTTTGGGCTGGATACCCAGTTCTAACAAGTGGTATCAGAGCCATATCCCTGTTGGGGCTACTGCGAACGAGTCCCACATTGGAAGTGTAGAGGGAGATCTAGGGGTTTATAAAGGATTTGGATCACTCCACCTAACATGCTAGTCTTTTGGGCTAGAAGCCCAGGTCCTAACAAGTAGTATCAGAGCCAGGTCTCAGGCTACCTCATGTTGGCTTAGGAGATCCCCCAGGCGAACGGGATGGCCGGCTTTGCTCTCTCCGCCAGAGGGCCTCGTTCGAGGGGGGGATTGTTGGGGCTGCTGCGAACGAGTCCCACATTGGAAGTGTAGAGGGAGATCTAGGGGTTTATAAAGGACTTGGATCACTCCACCTAACATGCTACTCTTTTGGGCTGGAAGCCAGGTCCTAACAATCCCTAAGCCAACGCATGTGGACTCAGGGGATTCCCTAGCAAGGCGGGACGGTCGGTGTCGTTCTATCCGCCGGAGAGCCTCGTTCGAGGGGGGATTGTTGGGGCAGAGAACAAGTCCCACATTGGTTGTTAAGGGGAGATCTAGGGACTTATAATGGACTTGGGTCTCTACACCTATTAGGCTAGCCTTTTGGACTGGATATCTACTCCTAACAATATAGGCTACTTATGAGGTGTAACCACTCTTGAATGTGCCCTGACATGAAAATTTGGCTGGTTCATTCATCACTTGGAGTCTTGGACCACCTGCAAACACTAAATCTGGAAAATCAGCTTATAGATGTCCATTTCTTTGTCCTACTTTTGCAACAATTGAATTTTCATCCATGAAGCAGCTGATTTGGTTTCATTCACCAAAGATTATAGAGTGCTTATTGAATCTCACAACTCCATTAAGAAACATAGAAATGATTCCTTAAAACAATGTAGCATCCAACTAATAGTTAAAATCACTTTTTTATTCTGTTTTATCAAACGTAGAGAAGTGATTTTACCCATTCCTTTCGTCCTAAACCTCATGTATGTATCTGCTCCACCAACATTGAGTTTCCATTCTCTTTGATTTGGAAGCTTCAATCTTTACTAACTTCTCCAGCACGTGTCCACCTATCACCACTTCCTTATCCAATTTCCCACACTTTGAAGAGGTTATTCGCTTGCATCCTTTGTTCATCAATGCCATTTGATTGTCCCTGTCTTGAAAAAAAATATTTCAATATAACTATGTCACTTCTTTATGTTGAATACTTGATTGCTACTATATCTCTAAATCATGGTCATTTGTCATCGTCATGACCACCCTGACCTTCACAAGTGCATCATCATCGACATCATAGTCTTAATCTCAGTATTTCGGGTTGCCTTCATGGATTGTACTTCCATAATTGTTGCTCAACAGCCTGCTGCCTCTAACTAATTTTTTCTGGTCTTCTTTTAATATACCCAAACCTGCTCAGTTGAAATTCCTTCATTTTCTTCTATTGGAACCACATGTTGGTTCATAGATGTGTATCAATTCCTAATTCAAATCCTTCTTTTTCCTTGATCTCTGCAACATTTATCTTTGTTGCCCATTATCTATATATCCATAGTGACTGCAGGTGCTGTCTTCCACACTACTTTACCTCTTCTCTAAATTGTGCTCTATCCCAACTTCTAATGTTGTTACAGGAAAATGCCTGCAGAATAAAATGGGGAAGTCTACTATCTATCATATGCAATGGTTGATTTAATTTTCATAATTTTCCATGCATTTGACAATAATCTCTACTCTTTTTGACAGGAACTGACCATATAAAATTTTAACTACTGATTACAAATATATGTTCTGTGATCTTAGCTGTGGATTTGCTCATTGGATATTGTCCTAGTTGCTAGGATTTTATATTTGTTTCTAATTTTGATTGGCATGTCTAAACTAAGTAGGCATCTTAATTAAATAGGTTTGCATGGGTCGGTCATTAGAGATTATATATACATGTCTTATGTAGTTTTTGTAATCAAACTATTGTAAGAATCAAATTGATAAGAGTTCCAGCAGTATACATGATGCAGTCTTGTCATACTAGGAATCCTGAAGAAGATGGGTCTAGGAGTCAAGTCCTAAGTTAAGAAGTTGTGGGTATGGGTTGATTGCAGTCCAAGTTAGGACTGGCCCTGAAATTTCAGGGGGGCCTAGGGAAAGTGCATGATGGAGGCCCTAGGTCATTGGTCAAATTGGGGGGCCCAAGGTGGCGGCCTATTTGGCCTTAAGCCAGGGCCGGCCCTGGTCCAAGTTATGTTTGGTTTGTAGTCGAAGTCCTACTTAGGACTACAGAATGGGTAGTATATTATGGGTATGGAAATGGTGTAAAGAAAACTGAAGTGGGGCATTGAATTAAGTTACTTCATTATGTTATCATTCAAAAAATATAAAAAAGTTAACTTCACTATGGTTGGCCATCTCAAGTCTTGAGACTGGCCATTCAAGAAGTCTGAGGTACAAGAGCACCCCTCCATCTTGGCAGCAACCTTCTTGTTTGGCACCTTGTACAACCTTGATTTTCCAGTCTTTCTTCTATAATTCAATACATGAGTTCACACTGTTGAATTTATTTGTCACATGACATTAATCCTAGCTGATTATCCAATTCTGATCCAAATCAAAATTGGATCTTGATTAGAGAGAGGTCGTAGGTTTTGTTCACCAACAACATTGACTTGAGTTCTGACGTGGGTGTTATTGTGTGTTGCTGTTGCAACAGTAGCAAGTTTCTTCTCGTGGTTGGTCCCTCATCTACAAGCATGACATTCCCAGACAACTGATTGAGAGATATCCGTCTTCAGTTTGTGCCTCTTTGTTTGCATTATGTGCATGTATTTTGCATGGTGCATTTGGGAAAAAACAACTCAGCAACATGAACGTGTGGGTTTGCATATGGGTTGTGCCAAAGCACAAAATTAACAAAGGCTCACCATATTGACAAGCTGTGATGTAGCACGTATTGTATCAGGTAAAATTGGTGTTGGATTTGGTTGTTTTAAATTTTTGAAGAAACCCACTTTGTATTTGAGTGTTTTTGCCTTGTCTTGTAGGAGAGTTAGAGCCCCACATGGAATGAGAAAAACTTGGCAAGCTCTTTATAAGGCTTTCTTGTTTCCTTACAAATTTATTAAAAGCTCTCAACCTTGTGTGCCAAGCCCACTTCAAACACGCGCTTATGCAACAGTGGCAGCATGCATGTGTGCAGTGTTGTGGCTGTGGCCATGCCGAGCTAGGCTGAGCCAAGCCAAGCAACGAGCCAGGCAGGGTAGGTAGGACAGGCCATGCTAAGGTTTAATGGGCTTAATGGGTTGGGCTTTAATGGGCCTATTGGGCCAAGCTCAATGGCAAGTGCTTAGTGGGCCTATTAAGGCCCAGGTCCAAGATTTCTTTTCCAACGTTGTTTTTTTACCGTTGGAGCATGAACACCTCTTCTGCATAATGTTTCCACCCGTTGCACCACCATCCTACTGTTGCAAATAAGTGGGTTAGTGAAAACGGTTACCTGGAAACTCTATATTAGAGGTTAGGATGGCAGACCAGGCCAGGCTAAGATTTAATGGCCTTAATGGGTTGGGCTTTAATGGGCCTATTGGGCCAGGCTCAACGGGTAGTGCTTAGTGGGCCTGTTAAGGCCCAGGTCCAAGATCCCTTTTCCGACGTTGTTTTTTTAACGTTGGAGCATAAACACCTCTTTTGCATATTTGTTTCCACTTGTTGCACCACTAACCCACTATTGCGAATTACTGGGTTAGTGACAACGAATACTTGGAAACCTCTATCTTAGAGGTTAGGGGCGGCATTGGGTCGGGCGTATAAGGTTTAGGTCGGATTAGCTATAGATAATAATGGATTTTCTATCTAACCTAATCCATCCCGACCTGACCCGACCCAACCTAGACTTTTTTAACTATTAACCTGACTTAAAATGGCCCAGATTTTATTTATTCAATCAGACCCGATCTGACCTGACCCAAATTTATATAAAAAAATTAAAAAATGAGAAATTATTTTTAATAGAAAAAGAAAGATAAAATGGCTTCCCCTTTCACGTGAGCATATTGGGATATGGAAAATTGAGGCAATAGGTTAATTTTTTTTTATTTGGTGCGATATATAGGTTAAAATCAATAAGTAAAAATAATATACTTATTTAAATACTAATTTCAATTCAATTCAGGTTGAGTTCAGGTTTGGGACTCCTCTACCCAACCCAACCCTGATTTATTTTGGGTCAGGTCAGGTTGTGTCATTTTAAATTTTTCTTAAAAAATGCATGACCTTAACCCGTTTTTTCGGGTTGAGAAAAAATCGCCACCCTATTAGAGGTACCCAAGAGACCTGCACATGCAAAACTGTTTTGAGAACAAAACTCTTCTGCAAATAGATACTTCCTACAACCTAATTTGTCCCTGCAACTTTTTCTTGATTTTTCTGGAGGCAAACCACAGTGCAGTACAGTGCAGTGAAGGAGGCTTGCTGGAGTGCACCAAAGCTAGCCTAGATCTTTTAAGGAAAGCTGAGGTGTCTTGGGGACAATGAACTTGCAACCTTGTGCATCTACAGACTGGGTCTGTGTCTCTATGAGGGGGGCAAAATTCTATCTTCAAGACAGTGTTCACCAATAATGCGCATGCCCTCGAACTCTAATTTTATTTTTTGCCACTACTTTTCTTTTTCTATATTTTCTTTCCACTTTATTTGCCCACAATCAGATCTAGGAATAGTTTTGTTCCAACAATGTTCTCTTATTATTATTTAAAAAGTATGTGATGCTTTCTAGTTTATTTCTAATGTTTCACTTAGCTTGAGACTCCAAATGTACATGTCCAGTGGGTGTAGTAGAACTCATGATGCGGAGTACCATACGAGTTTTCATATTTAGCAAGTTTCTATATTTAGAACTCACCTCAATCAAATTATGGCAATTCCAACCTGTCAAATTATCTTCTCAATAGAATGGCAATATCTTACTAATCTCTTCGAACTGGGACATATGAAGTCAAAATCAATTCATTTGCTTGTCCCTCTACAAATACAAGGTTCTCATCTTTCTTGTCCAAACTTTTTGAAATCATATGACAGGAATACTCTGAATATTCCCCTATCAGTTAATATGAACTGTCCACCTGGATGTAATTGTTTATTTTCTAGTAAATGGTGATTGATCAGATGACTGTGATCATCCATCAGTTTGTTACTTTATTGTCACAGTATACATATCACATTCCATTTAGAAGGCCCACCCAAGAGTTCTATGTTACTAAAAGATAACCCACAACACTCCCAGCTTCACCAGTGCTTGTCAAACAGAAAATATTCCCTGAATCAAGTTCCATAGTCTTGGACTCTTGGCTCAACCATTTGGAATTCTTGAACCCTACTATCACTTGGGTGTGTTTTCCAAATAATAAAAAAGTATTTCATTATTTTTTAATGGGGGCCACTCCCTTATATTGGTTTTTTTAACTTATTTTTTGTTAATTGATGTTTGTTCTGTGCCTACACAGATAGTAAAGAGGAAACATTCTTTGACTCGCAGGCTTATTTAGAATCTGATTGTGAAGATGACTTCCTCAGTGTCAACGGAGGAATGTTTGCAAGGAAGCATAGAATGTTTCTATGAGGCATTTCTCAGCTGAACAAATTTCCTTTTTTCCCAATGACTAATACCTCTTATATTACCACGCACTTCTAGTAGCATAATGTGATTGCGTCATGGTATTCTCTGATAAGAAGTCGTATTATGCTTTTGCTATGTCTTTTGTTTTAGCCTTCAGTTTAGTTTGTCATTACCCTCTTTCTTACATGCAGATCACACTCCATCATGTGGTAGTACTCCTAGATCTCAGAGAAGTGCCTCTGGAGCACCTCGACATAATGAAGCGTTTACCATGGTTAGATTATCCCACTCCAAATCTGAAGCTTCCTCAAATGACAAGAAAATGAGACTATCTGATCTATTCAAGGAAAGTCTGCAAGATGACCAAATTGCTAATTACCAGAACATTTCCAGTGGAAAATTAGGAGTCAATAGGATCCACATTGAAACTTGTCCAAAATCATCAGATAGAACCCCTTTTGCGTCTCAAGCAAATTCCAATTTTAGTAATGAGAGGACACCAAATATAGATCTCAAGGGGGAGGAAGAGAAGACAGCAAAGACAGTCCAGTGTTGCCTGCCGGGTTTTATTCACAGCCTTAGTTTCAATGAGAGGAAGAAGCAGCTGAGCCCCAGGCACCATAAAGAGACTATCTAATGACTACTTTGGATATCTTGTGTGTGTTATAGTAAACCCCATTTGTAATCTGTTTAAATAGCTTTGAAATCAGAAGATTACTATGCTTCTTTTCTGTTTGTAGTGCTTGGTTTCAGTAATCACAAAGAGGCAGAAGAAACAGAGGAATCTTATTCCCATATGTGGACACAAACTGATCGCAGGATGGAAAATTATCTGTTTCTCAAAATATTCAAATTGCTCCTAATTCAGGTTACATCATAGTCAAGTTTACCTAATAATTTACTTCAAGATCAGTTTAGTTTAGAAGAGGATGAAACCAAAATTGTTGGATTCATTACTCCTTTGGGATTCAGGTTAGCATTGGAATGTTCCTAAGCAGTTGGAAGGTCAGCTAGATGATCAAAAGTTGAAAGGTTCGGTTCTGAATTTCTGAATGTTCGAAGAATTTGAGGTGGCAGATGGATCGCATAATGCAGTGAGGTTGTCTGCTCCCTTTTTATGATTTTCAATTAAGTTGCTGGCTTGATTGCTTTCAGTTAGAGATTTTTGTTTTCCTTTTCTTTGAATTGATTTTTTTTCCGAATCTATGTCAAAGGTCATCCAAGGCAAAGGTGTGTATGACCCAACTATCACAATGTCAAACAGGTGTTTTATATTCTTACTCTTCATTGTAGATCCTTGTATTTTTCTACTTTCTAGCATCTCAAGTGGGAAAAGTTTAAAAGTTACTAGAATATGTTTTCAATCTGTCTTTTTCTTGGAAAATTGTTGAGTTTGTGCGAAGAACATGGGTCCCATGTTCAACACAACACATTTTGATGGGCCTGTTATGAAGGCCAGGCCCATAAAACTCCCAGTGTAAGATCCTAGCATCCAATGATCCAAACACCCATTAGGGTTCTTTCTCTTTTAATTTCTACACCACAAAACATCATCACTACAGACTGCCCATTGCCACGCCTCTCTCTCTCTCTCTCTCTCACATAAGTGCTCCTATATCTTAGTTAATTGTAAAATGTGTGTATATTTCTAAAATTGTCAGTCCTAATGAAGTGAATTTTTCTTGTTTGACCAAACCTTTTAACCTTGTGCACCTTTCAAGTGCTTGGTTTCTATGAATCCCAAGGCCCTATTTCTTCTCATGTCTCTTAGACCTCCTACCACTGTTGTCCAGTGTATTCTATAATTTTGCCATCGGTTCCAAAGCTTCTTTTCCCCAACATGTATCACTCGAGTTTTGAGGCCTTATAAATATGATTGAACTGATGTTATGCCACTACCAATCAGTGAGTAAAACTCTCTATCCTTACTTTTCCATATTTTGTTGTTAGTTGTGACTGATTATTTGGGTGAATTCAAAAATCAGTGCAAGAGGTTTTCTACTGTGAACTTTTCACACCATATGAAGTCTCAATAAGCCCAGCCAGGCCGGTCACTTCTCCATAAACCTTTAGTAACTCTACCAATGAGCTTTGCTGCATAGGTATAGTTTAGTTTGCTTGAACTTGTGGGTATAGACCAAATGTTTTGTATTCAATCTTCTCCAAAGTTACCCGAGTCACGAGATTTACAAGCGGCACCTGATTTTAGAAAAAACCCTCCCTCTACTAGTGAACTTTCATAATGTAATATATTGCAAATTTGTTGCAGGTAAAAACTGCATCAACTCAAGAATGAACATTATATGATTTGATTGTGACTTAGAGATAAACACTTGCACGGGTAACTCAATTAGCAAGCACTTTAGTTCATGAACCAAAAATCCCAAGTTCAAGTCTAAGTAGTAACTTGATGCTCATCTCAACTTTTTACCTTAACACCCTCTCGGGTGATGTCACTAAAAAAAGTTTCCATCTGCTATGTCGATGAATCCAACTAGGGGTGCAATCTGGACAGGCAGGTGAGGTTGAAAGCCAGACTGTAGCCCCCCCCTTGGCTATTTAGGTTACTATTTTTAATCTAATTATATTTTAACCTTCTCCAATCCACCTATACCCATTTTTAATTTAGGTCAATCAATTTAGACTCGATTAAATTGGGTCACGGGTCAAGCCATATAATTAAGTATATATATATAGTATTTATTTGCTTTAAGTGTAGAGGCATCGATAGATACAAGTCTTTGTCACTGAAACACAATCATTGTAGAGAGTTAATTATAAAAAGTTATCTAATGATATAAAAGTGAGGATTGTGTATATATTTAGTAGTGATCCCCTGCAAATTAGTTTGCATTAAATTTTAGTGCAAAAGGCTCAATGGTCCTACTTGTTTCTATATAAATGTGTGAGTTTGAAAGGTCTTGACTTGCATACGACGCCTAAATTTTTTATCTTGATTGGATAATGAAGTCATATTTGCTTAAAATTCTCAAAATTTCATATTTATCTAATAGTGAAAATTCAATTAGTTAAATTAATGGGTTTTAAAAGTCAAATCAGTATCAAATTGAGTATATGTACAATTCATAAGCGGTAGGTGAGTTTCAGAACGAAAATGGATCCATTGGGTCAACTGTGGGCCCTACAAATGAAAGTTTACACCCAACTTTAGGAAGCTAGTTTGTTATTGAACATTGTGTTTGTTGTTTCTGTCATTAAATTCTTTTATTGGGCTAAAAACCCGGATCTAAAATTTATTTTAGCATGACAACCTAAGTAGGCTCTAAAACCAACCTTATCCGTCATCACTAAAGTATGATATTTGAAATTTATTTTCATATTACATGGTTATTGATTTTATCACATCATAATATTTTGATGAAGAATGTAGATCCTATGGGTGGGATATATTAATCCCTTCAGATATTATATCGACACATTTGAGTGTTTGAGCCCCCGTGGCCTAATTTTGGCGTATCCTAAGGGTAGTGGGCTCACTCGTGGGGGTTTTAGTAGAACTGTGTCTGAGTTTCCTACATGTAAATCCAAAAAAAATATTTAAGATATCAACTGAGATCCCATTCATGCCTTTATACATTCTTTTCTACAAATTAAATTTTATCCAATTTGATCCTATTCCATGTTTCATTTACAATTGGGTTAATCATGGATCATATGACACTCAGTAAAATTCAAAAAAACTATATCCACAATAATATATTTAAATTAATTTTTAATTCTCTTGTTCAATTATAATATTTTCAACTAATCTATTTCCCTAAGTTGAAAGAAGGACAAAAGCAAAATGAAATTTGATTTTGAGCAGCTCAAACCCATCATTTCTCTATCTTTGTGAGCCTTTTCTTTGTCAATTAGCTAGATAGATTTGTCTTATTTCTTCCCAAGGAAAATATCAGATCATAGAAAGTTAGATGTGGAAGAAGAAGAAACAGCTACTTTCAGTTTAAGTACAAGCTTTTGCTACAACCACACCGAAATGAAGCCAACCATAATCTATCCAAAGTTCAGCAACATTTGCATGTATTGCTATCCGATTTAGACCCAAGTCTTAATGGTGCAACTTGAATTGGGCCTAACTCAAAAATTCACATGAAAAATAAATAAATTAAGTTGACCTAGATTAAATTGAACTTAATTTTAGGCCACCCAAGTTGCAATCCTAGTAGATGATCTCAACCTTCAACCTATCCATCTAAGTAGGGTCTATCGTATGAACATGTTTTTCTTTTTTACCAAAGTATTTAGGTCTCTTAGAGCATCCAACTAATTTTCGAGGTATTTGCAAGCATCTCTATCCACACAGGACGAATGGGAATTGAGTCAACACCCCCGCTCACATGAACGGTTATAAATTCAAAGAGTAACTTGAAAAATAAATAAAAATAGATTTAAGTTGACCTAGATTGAATTAAACTTATTTTTAGGCCACCCGAGTTACAATCCTAGGACCTATCCATCCAAGTAGGGTCTATCATATGAACATATTTTTTTTTACCAAATTATCCAAGTCTCTTAGGGCATCCGATTAATCCTCGAAGTATTTGCAAGACTCCCCACCTACATAAGTCTACAGAGACTAGACCTTTGGGTAAAGTGGGAATCGAACTCAAGACTTTCGCTCACATGAACGGCTATAAATTCAAAGAGCAGCAAATTGTCACATCACATTTATACCCCACACATGTATTGCATGTGTTGTTTATTCACATTTTGTTGAATAAATAATTAAGAAGAATAGTTGTTTGTGCATTGATGCAGATAATATCCAAAGCCTTAAGTGTTTATTGATTAGTGTGGTGATAGATCTTTTATTAAAGTTTTTGTCATATATATGTATTTCACTAAAAAATATTTTATTTAATGGATAGGGACGTCGGTGTTTTTTTTTTTTTTTATAACAAGAGACACTAAATTTGTCATTTTATCATCTTATAATTATTTAACCAGTGAAAAGGTATACTGATCTCCCTGTTATAAAAACACTAGCTTCTCTATTGATTCTCCTTCATTTTTTATATCACTATTTGATATTTTTTAGAATTAACTTTTGTCAATGATCATGTGTTGATAGTCGAGACTTGCTCAATGAATGTCTCTTCACTTAAAGTATACCAATATAGTGTATATAGATCAAATTTTCTACATAATTATTCAAATTTACATGAGACTCAATTTAACCCAACTAAATTGAATGATCAAAATAAAAAGAATTGAGTTTTGGGAAAGTTGGCAAAGTTATTGAAAGATAGTGATCTGAATTAAATATGAGAAGATTAACATTTGGCCTTCAACTTGATTCATTGTCCAGATTGCACTCCTAATTCTATTTTAATTATAAATCGTTTCAATAAACCGATTTTTTAGCCAAAGAAATTTATTTTCAAGTAATACAAAATCCTCTACACTTTACAGATAAAGCTGCAGAGATATTTTTGTGTAATTAATTTAATTCTAAATATTGAACATTTAAAAAATAATGAGATAAAAAAAATTGTAAACATTTCATTGTGCTTTTTTTTTTTTAACTAAAAGTTAGTTTTCTTCCAAACTTTTGTTAAAAATAAAATTAAAATAAAAATTAAAAAAATCCTTTTAAGCATTTGTTTCAATTCAAAATATTTATCAAAATTACATAAAATATACAAATATTTTAAATTTATATGATAATTTAGCTAAATGTTTGACCCTCGAATCTTTCAAATAGGATATATCATATCTGTATGCATCGATCATTCGATCCTTTAATTCTTATGGTCAAATTTTTAATTATATTTTTAAAAAAAATTGAACTATATTTAAACTATTCATGTTTTGTACTTTTATAGTAAAAAAAATTGCAAACTATGTCCACAACAATCAGTAAGATTATTAATCTTTTAAGTATGAGTAATCCTAAATGATTGAAGAATATTAATTTAATATACTTTAAATACTTGAGACTATTTGGAAATGTATAAACAAAAGGTTAAAAATGGGTTCTATTAAATAATTTAAAAAGATGCAAGTCAAAAGAATAATAAAAAGAAGACTTTTAAAAATTTAGTTAGAAAAGATAAAGAATGATTAAATTAATTGTAGATTAACGGAACACTTAATTTTTTATAGAATAAGAGAAAGAGAACAACTAAAATTGTTAATTTCACGTACATGATCATAATGAATTTAAGGTATTTAATATAAGTGGTGTCTATTTATTGTTGCATTTATAAAATTATGAATTTGAGTATTATAAACAATAAACATGTAATTGATGTATAAAAAGTTTATCAATTCAATTTAAAAATATAAAATTTAGATAAATAGAATAAAACCATTTGAGGACAAAGAAGATGATGTTTTCTATAATCTCATGTCAATATTTCACAATTAATTTAGATATTTTAAAGATGCAAATGTGTTAGTCTTTTCACGAAGTGGGAGGTTTGTGATTCGAACTCCCATGGCCTAATCTTGGTGTGCTCTAGAGATAGTCGGCTCACCGTAGGAGTTTTATACTGGGTATCTTACAGTTTTCCACTCGTAAATTAAAAAAAAAAATATATGCAAATGTATTGGATTGGAAATATCAATATTTCTTTTGAATTTACGTGTGGAAAACTCCGAAGAACACAACTTAAACCTTCACGTGTGAAATATCAACCTCTCTTAAAAAAAAATCTAAATATCTATCACATCTACTTGCCATAAAGTAAAGAAATAACTTGCTCTTCTAAGCAATTCAAACCAACTCTTTGATCTAACAGAGGTTAGGGCTTATTTTCCAAAAATAGCAACATCAAGCCACGTGTACAAATTCATATGCAAAGTGACGTTCTCATGTAAGTCCAAGTTTGCCCATACTTCACCAATGGAAGGTCGCCACGTGGAAGGAGTGGTGCATGATCGTCTATTCGGTGCTGCGATGAGAGCCCACACTTCTATGTGGTTAGAGTTTAATATTTTAATCGATTTGTGTCTTCTTCTGCATTTCATAATAAAATTTATTTTAAAATCATATTTTATTCTTTTGATATCAGAGGAAAATAAACTTTATAATTAAAATAACTTTAAAATTTTTATCCAAATTCAATTATAATTTTTGTGCTCTTATATTTAAAATTAAATTTATACATACATCAATAATTTAAATGAAAATACATAACTGCAAACTCATGCAGAGAATGTAAGAGATTTTAATAATTGCTACTAAATTAAAAGTGATTTATTCATCTTAAAATTAATTCATATAAATAAATAATATTATGATATTAAAAAGAGGATTTATTAGGGACGCGTTTAATACCTCAAAAATTTCATAACTTCAATAGTAGACCTTTCTTTAATACAATTATTAATTCTAAGGAGTTTGGTGGTCAATCTAACTCTAAAGAGTTGAGATGACAGTAAAAAAAATCCGCCTCATAAAATGAACTTTTAAGTTCTATTCATATTCAAGCTCAATAGACTACTCCTCGTAGACCTAAATAGTGTGTGTAGATTGAAAGGTTTATATATGCATGCAGACAGTGCCGGCTTTGCGATGCCTTAAAATTTTAGGGACCTTAAGCAAAATCGTAAGATGGAACTCTGCTGTAATTAGTATCCTTTTTTTGGGCTCTAACATACTCTGAAATTTTGGAGGCCTTAGATGGCGGCTTAAGCTGCGTATAGCCAGGGTTGATCCTGCATGCCGAATTATTTTCACCTCCAATATAAAAGAAGAATACCTATATTATAAAAAATTATCAAAAACTCAAATTATTATAAGACGTGAAATCAAATCTTTAATCAATTTTATATATCAGTCTGTGTCAATGTGTGATCATCAATGGTGACTGCCCTAATCCAATCTAATATTAAAAGTTGAAACAGGACAAGATGATTGGAAAAAAATGGGTGGGTCCCACCTTCAATCAGCAAAGGATGGAGGGTCGAAAGTCCATCGCTTTAGGTCACAATCTGAATCTGGTAGCAGAGAAAAGGCCCACATTTCCACAATTCCACGTTCCCATTCACACACACTCTGCTCTCTGCTTCTACTCTCTATTTTCTATATAAAGGGACTCCAATTCTCTGTTGCTTTATCCACCAAAACAACATGGCTAAGTGTACGGGACTGGTTTTGCTGGTTTACTTCTCTGTGGCTCTCTCTCTCCAGTCCCGTGGAGCTTATGCATCCATGAGATGGAACCCTTCCGTCGTCGACGGCATCGATATAGTCTACCCACCGCCTCCGGCCCTTACCGGCATCTGCGAGTCGTTGGTCGTCGTCCATGGCTACCCATGCAAGGAGTATGAAGTAATTGTGCACCCACTTCTGCATTTTATCTTGCAATTAATATGTTTTCATTTTCAATGAAACCAAAATGACAACCTTTCCTTTTTTCTTTTTCTTTTTTTGATTTTTTTGTCCATTCTTCTTCCTCGAATGGCCCTCTGCTATCTTATTTTTAATAAGAATTTTAGAATAATATTGGACTTTATTGTGTATTAACATGCATATAATGCATATTGCATTGGGTTTTTTAATATTTTTATTGCAGGTTATTACTGAAGATGGATATATCCTCAGCATGCAGAATATACCACAGGGTCATGTTCAAGGAAGTGGGGATGGAAGAAGGCAGCCAGTTCTACTGCAACATGGAGTTCTCGTGGTATGTATACTTAGATATCTATATCTAAAGTTCTTAGATACATTCGAGGTATGGCTGAAATTCGGACAGATTAGATCAGGTTTTAATAAATCCAATTCAATCTATATTAAAATTTACTGAATTTGACTTGGTCCGACCTAAATTGTTGATCCAAACTATTCAATCCAATAGACCTGAATTTCTGATCTGACTCGACTTGAGTGTTGGCCCGACCTGACCTGATCCAAGTTTCAAATTCAATCATTATTGTTTTTAATTTAGTGCACTTAAATCGGGTCAAGTTGATTTTAGATTTCTCAACCCAATCTAATTATTTGCTGCACTTGTCACAAATTTTTTCAACAGACTTGAAAAGATACTCTTAATCATACTTACTTTAATACCGTTTCTTAATAGATCAAAAGCATATGAAGTGTATTAATTAACAAATTAACGTGTGAAGCGTGAGTGGAGTAATAATATCACACTTTCATTATTATCATTTTTTTTTCTTTTCAGTGTTAACAAAGTACGATCTTATTAGCTTTATTAATAAGATTATACTTTCATGTATCATTATTTTTATTCCTATGTTAATCACCAATATTTCATTGAATACTTATATTAATAAAAATACTTATTTGAACAACTCTCGTGACAACAATATGTTTATTTAAAACTTATTTGAAGTCTATTAGAGTATGAATTTCCACTTTTTTTTATCATACTTATTCACTATTTGAGTTAAATTTATATTCAATTTTACTCGATTTTTAAGAATACTGGTTTCCAGGTTTAATAAATTTTATTTTTATGTAAAAGACATTATCTTTAAAATGTTTTTTGAACTTAACGACGTCTTACCGGCTAAAGATAACTTTACTTGATATTGTTAAAGGGAAATTGATTCTATGAAATTCAAAGGAGTTAGAGTGATGAATAGGAATCTGAAAGACTTACACATCCTCTGAAGATCAATCGAATGTTCTAAAAGACATGAACATTTCAATCATTAAAAAAAAAGAAAAAATTGATTTTATTAATACACGTTTTGAATTTAATATTAGAAACAAGTTGGTAACAATATTGAATTAAATCACAATTTAAATTTAAATATGATTAATTTTTATAAAAATAGTTAATAAAATGAATCTGCAGATGACCATTAAAAGATTTTGGATTTTGGATTATATTAATAGAAGGGAAGTTTCTTTCACTGAAAAGCTTGTGTGAAAACTCGACCGACTTTGGATAGATTAGTGTATAAAGTGAAGAAATGTGCAGACCAAAAATCGAAAGTGGACGAGTGGCAGCCAGGTGCTACTCTGAATGGTAGCAAACGCACATAAAAGGCAAAGATGATACAGTGGGATGTGTCATGGCGGGACCCACCGCAGGCTTCCGGACAGGCTTCTGTATTCCCCTGAGTGGTAGCAAACGCACATAAGAGGCAGAGATTATGCGGTGGGTTTTGTCATTGCGGAACCCACCGCAGGCTTCCGGACATGGCTCTCCGCATTCCCCTGAAGTTAATTTTGAGTAGGGGTGGAACTTGGTCGGGTTTTAGTTCGACCCGTATGACTCGATCTAAAAAATTAATGGGTTTAGATTATGTTTTTCTATATCTTGGGTGGGATTGGATTGAAAAAATAAATTCACATGAAATTCGAATCACGTTGGGCTAGAAAAATTTAAAAATAATCTGACGTGATCTTATTCGACCTGAGTGCATTAAGTTATAAAATAGTACTCAGATTGAGTCGAGTCAGAAATTTGAATCGGGTCGGATTTAATAATTTTTTACATAAGTTGGGTTGGATTTATTGAAACCTGACTCTACTTGAGTTTTAGCCCTAATTTTGAGTCTGTAACTCTGTATATAATTTATAATTTTAATTGATATTACTTTGGTCTATTTTACAAAAATATAGAAATTAAATGAGAGAATTTTTCAGAGGATAATAATTGAGACATTATAATTTTCAATTATTGAGAAATCATATTTTAAATCCTTCCTTTCATATGCTAATCAATCAGATATGATCTTTTCATGTGTGTCATTTGAATTTTAAAAGAATATATTTAATATTTTAAAATATATCATCAACAATAGAAAATAATAACATTCCAATTGATAACCTTATCAAAATCTTGCTTAGATAATGGTTTACACTACTATTAAATGATGATGACCTTCTTTATGAAAAAAACAAGATTTTAATTTTTTTCATCATTCCTTTAGACTTAAGAGAGAGTGAAGATCATATTAAGTGAAAATAAAATAGTGCAACAATCTAATATAATAAATTCTAAACTTTTTGAAAGTTCTTAAAAGTCAACTATCGAAATCTTTTTAAGTTATTGCTCATTGATGGGTTTTTACAAGTTTGAAATGCATTTGAAATGTTGGGAGTACTAAGGTTTTAAAGCTGCTTATTTTTGGTGTTTGAGAAAATTAGTGCACATTAATATGATAAATGTGTTTCAATTGAGATGGGCCCAAGTCATACATACTCAAAAATAAAATAGAGGTTCTAAGAATATTTGCAAATGATTAAAATAAGACAATAATGTTAGATATTTGATCAATTCATCAGAAGTTCTAAAGTTGATGGAATACAGAAAATCAGATGTATTGTTTTTTATCTCGTAATAGGTTGGTCCAACTCAATACATATACTTTAGGCTAAGATCCACCAAATACATGACACGTCGTTGATGGCTTTGTAATCTAAAATGTATTTACTAGTCTTCATATTTGTATTTGTTAAGAAAATAATTGTGAAGAGATATTGAATATGGCAGGATGGAATGGCATGGTTTTTCAACTCTCCTGATCAGTCATTGGGTTTTGTCTTGGCGGATAATGGATTTGATGTGTGGATTGCAAACACAAGAGGGACAAGATGGAGTCTCAAACATACATCCCTTGCTTCCAACACTCCGGTATCTATTTCATATTTCTATGTAACACATCCACACAATAAAATTCATCTTGATTGTCATTTGGTGATTACCTTAGAGCACTGTGAAAATGCAGTCGATACATTGGGTATCGGCCACAACGTATCGGAAAAATCAAGGTTGATACGTATCGACAGCAACGCATCGATGTGTTGTATCCATGGACCAGACGAGTGACATACGATCAGGGACATATGCATATGCAGCTGATACGTATCGTATAGCTTGTAAGGCCTAGCTCAGAGGCCCAAAAGGCTGAGCACAATAGGACCGAAATTGAGAATTTGGGCCAGTGTCGGTCCGACCAACAGGCCATGGTTGGCTAGGCGTGTGGATGTAGGAAAAAGTTCCACATCGCCCAAGAGAAGTTTCTAAAAGAGTATATAAGAGGGAACTCACCCCTAACCTAGCACAACGAGTTTTGAGCCTATGAGTGATGTCGTGCCCAAAGTAAAGTTGTAAGGGCTTGTGTAATACCCTACCCCAAAAAGTCCCACATTGCTAATGGCATTGGAAATTCTCCGGTATATAAGTAGTAGCATTCCTCCTTCTAGCACAAGGCCTTTTGGGAGCAACAGTGGATTGGCTTGCCAAAGCAAAGCCGTGCAGATCCGTGTGTAGGCCCAAAGCGGACAATATTGTGCTAGCGGGACGGGTCGTTACAAATGGTATCAGAGCATGGTTCAACTCTCTGCCTGAGGGTGTGGGCTTGGTTGTTATGTGTGCAGAGCCGAGGACTGCTTTGGCTTTAAGGGGGGTAGATTGTAATACCCTACTCCAAAAAGTCCCACATTGCTAATGGCATTGGAAATTCTCCGGTATATAAGTAGTAGCATTCCTCCTTCTAGCACAAGGCCTTTTGGGAGCAACAGTGGGTTGGCTCGCCAAAGCAAAGCCGTGCGGGTCCGTGTGTAGGCCAAAGCGGACAATATTGTGCTAGCGGGACGAGTCGTTACAAATGGTATCAGAGCATGGTTCAACTCTCTGCCTGAGGGTGTGGGCTTGGTTGTTGTGTGTACAGAGTCGAGGACGGCTCTGGCTTTAAGGGGGGTAGATTGTAATACCCTACCCCAAAAAGTCCCACATTGCTAATGGCATTGGAAATTCTCCGGTATATAAGTAGTAGCATTCCTCCTTCTAGCATAAGGCCTTTTGGGAGCAACAGTGGGTTGGCTTGCCAAAGCAAAGCCGTGCGGGTCCGTGTGTAGGCCCAAAGCGGACAATATTGTGCTAGCGGGACGGGTCGTTACAGCTTGTGTGAGCTCAAAGCGGAAAATATTGTGCGGGTCAAATTCGGATCAAGGTCGTTACATAGCCGATATGGGTGTAATGGGCACTTGTATCGGCAAACCAATTTTTTAACCCAAGTCTTAGAGATAAGAAATAATCAATGACGGGTACAATTTTGGTTGAGTCTAATTCGTGCTGACTCGGGCTAACTCAAAAAATTTAGTATTTCTGAGGTCTACCTAATGTAAATAGTTTCACTTTGACTTTGGTACCAATTTTTTTTTTTGGGTCATTTAGAAAATTATTTTGCCAGAAAATTATTTAGACTATTTTCATAAAAAATATTTTAATTTAACCACTATTTTTTTTTCCAAAATTTGATAGGACTACTGGGATTGGTCGTGGGATGAGCTGGTGGACTATGATCTTCAAGCTACAGTTGAGTTTGTTTATCGCCAAACAGGGCAGAAGCCTAACTATATTGGCCATTCCTTGGTAAATCTTTTAACATTTCATCTGTGATCCCCATAAGAATTAATTAAAATTCGGCTTTCAACACATAAGCATATGGAAAATCTAATGCCCATCAATATGATGCTTATAGCAGTTTATTTAAAAAACATTTTTCCTAAATGTAGTTTTTTTTTTCTTCTAGTGGATTCGACTGGGTTTAATGTAATGTCAAGTTATTACCTAATTATAAAACATTTTTAAAAATTATTATTAATCATGTGATCTAAATATAAATTTTAGTGCCAATGTTACAATAAATTTAAAAAAAATTATTTAATTTTCTCAAATCCCATCTTTATTTGAAGATCAATTTTAATAGCTTTGGTTAGACTATAGCAATGACCTCAAAGTCTAATTTTGATATATGACATAAACCACCCTGATTTGAATCTACTGGAGCCAGTGGTCCTATCACATCCAACTGTTAGAAGAAAAGATTGAAGTGAAATAATGGTTGATTCATGGTTGATCAGAATGACCAATTAATATGATCTTTATTACATATTAAAGGAGTTAGAGTGACGGTCAGGAATCTGTCTCACGAAATAGAAGTACTGAGTTCGATTTCCCCTCCACCCCGAAGGGCCACTCTCTATAGAATTACTCAGTGAATGTGGATAGGGGGACTTGCACATATTCTGATAATTAACTGGGTGCTCTAAAAGGCGTAGAAATCTTAGTCATAAAAAAAACTAGTTATATCAAATAGAGAATTGGGTCCTGTCTGTTTGAGATATGATTTAGACCCAAGACATTGAATTGCTAATTGGATCGAAGGTTCATCTAAATTTGATTAAATCGGACTCCTTTAGGTATAACCCAAGTAGGACCAACCTGCCAGAACTAGAGATTGAAGTAAATTGAGTTTTGGATTGCTCGGGCTTGGGCTGAAATTCTTCAACCCTCAATTGGACTGAGAGCTCAGATTGTACTTGGATTGGGTGAGTTGGTCCAATACAGACCTAGTATTACCAACTACACCCAACCAAACGTAGCCTGAACTGAATCCAAAATTACTCGGGTTCATGCTTAAGTTGGGTTAGCCTTTTAAGATTTTACATTGGGCAAGAATTGAACAATACAATTACCAAGTGACAAAAGTCTCACGTCAGGTAATTTGTGAAACCAACGACTCTATATAGCACTTGAGACACATTTCTCTCAATAGCTAGATTTTGAGAGTAAGTTGTACCTCAAGAATGTTATCATGTCATGATTTTCTAACATGGTATCAGAGCACGTTCCGCATACAGTCGCAGATCATACCTGCACATGGCTCTACTTAAAATGCTGAAGTCGAAAACGGTTTTTTCGTTGCAGGGAACCCTGGTAGCTCTCGCTGCATTCTCTGAAGGGAAGCTAGTGGACAATTTGAAATCAGCAGCATTGCTTTGTCCCATTGCTTATCTGAGCCATATGACAACCGCCATTGGCAATTTGGCAGCTCAAGCTTTCATTGGAGAAGTATGTTTCTTCTTCATTCTTACATACATAATGCATACATTTGGAATTCAGGGATACAGGTATTACTGTATGACATACTTCATCTCGGATCTTTCAACCCATACTTCCTTCAATCGAGTTGCATTCTTGATCAAGTTTGAGCCAGCCTCGTCGACTATTGTGTAAACTCCTCTGTCAGTCAACTGTACATGCTATTGATTTGATCAAATGTGCCAATCTCCTAGCCATCAGATTATGATCAAATGGTGATCAGGTGGTGGGCCCAACATATCCCATTTACTAATGCAAACTTCAAAGATCACCCCTCTAATCATTGTGCAACTTCCCAGTGAAGGTGATGGAAGTAACTTGTAAAGGAAGTAACCATCACTAAAGAGAACAGCGGTTATGCGTATTTGTCCATTTGAAGCATTTTTCTCTTAAGAGTGCTGTCTGGCTAGATTCTGAGTCTCCAAGATCTCTAGCTTGTCGAATTAGGAGAGAATGCTGTCTGGCTAGTAGTACTGTAAAAACTTCTACCAATTTTAATGGTTTCCCTAATTTTTTAGAAGGAATTTTTTTGTTGTTAAGGGAATGAATTGGACTAATTGAACAATTCCTTGCAGTCGATACCACTGCACTTCATCACTATATGATTTGACTCAGTCTGTTAATGCTAATTTGATGATTGCCCCCCATGGTTTTGTTCTATTGTCTAATGTAAATTTCTTTTGTTAAGCAGATCATGAACAAATGGTTACATATTCCAGAGTTCAATCCCAAAGGGTAAGTTCCCTCTCATTCACATGGTTATTTGAATCCTTTTCAGTTCTTTTATTTTCGAAAATAAAGAAGGATTTTTCATTCTTGCTAGCTTTCCCCTTTTTCTTTTCCTTAAACCATTCTTGATAGCTTTGCATGTTCTAAATGTACATAAAACATCAGAATACATTTGCTACAAGTGCAGCTCAAGTCTGTTCTGGTTTCAGACCAATAAAATCAGTATTTATAGTGACAAAAATACCCGCCATGCGATAGATTCGATTTTGGTTAAGTTTAACACCATGCTCCTGCAATTGCTAGTGTGGTCTGAAAACTCAATTTAGCTTGGCCTATGCCAGCTAACTTGACTCACAATGTCACCGATGAAACTCAATCTATCTCGAACTAGTTTTTTGAACAATCTCAATTAGACTAACTCAACTCACTCTGCTTGGTCACCTTCCAAATGTAGCCCCATAATTTCAGACTATCGAATTCTACATCGTGAACCTCATCTGTAGTGGTTTATCATGATAGGGAGCCCGTGGCAGCCTTCCTCAACAGTCTTTGCGCAGATCCTCGGATTGATTGCTACGACTTATTGACAGCATTTACTGGTATTGCTCCATGTCCTCTGCAGGTTACAAACACCATTGAGATGTAATCACATTTTCAAAAAAGAAAGCAAGTTTGGAAGTTTGTTTTTGCCTGGCTAACTTGTCTTGGCAGGTCACCAAGTCAAGTGAGTTTGGTGAGTTTGATTGAGTTCTTGACAAGTTCTCGTCGCAGTCTCCAAACTACTCAATTTGGCGACCTAACGAGTTTTTAAACTATGATTTTTGGTTCCTCAAATGCTAGGTTACTGGGATCTACTAGTTGAAATCCTATCCATTTTTATTTTTCCATGCATAACTTGAAATTGGTTGTTCTAGGCAAAAATTGCTGCCTCAATTCATCCACCGTCGATCTCTTTCTGAAGTATGAGCCACAGCCCACCTCAACCAAGACCATGGTGCATCTGGCTCAAAGTAAGTCCTTTGAATTTTAGGAAAGCTACTCTACATGTTATATGAGATCATAAGATCATTGCATGTGATTTGTAATGTTGATGGGTCAAAATTTTCATTGTGGGACATGGGGAAAAAAAACTCAAACTCATTCATTCAAATCCATCACGCTGACATTCTGTTTTTAATGATCAAACTGAACAATTCTGCAGCTGTTCGAGATGGCGTCGTATCAAAATTCGACTACGAAAGGAGTTCAGTCAACATTGCACACTATGGTGAAAGCAAGCCCCCTATTTATAACATGTCCAACATACCAAACAATTTTCCTCTCTTCCTCAGCTATGGAGGTCAAGATGCTCTTTCAGATGTCCAAGATGTTGGCCTTCTACTTGACAGTCTCAAATTCCATGATGGTGATAAGCTTACAGTTCAGTTTGTCAAGGATTTTGCCCATGTAGATTATGTCATGGGAGTTACTGCTAAGAACACCGTTTACGATGCGATAATCGCGTTCTTTAATCGCCTGTGAGTGACCAACAATTACCTGAGTAGAATGCTGTTGGTTCAAATCAATCAAGGGATTGATTCATCAGTTGTCAATTTAAGCAATTTTAAGGTAGCTGAATGAAAGTCATTTGATGATGGCTTGTAGCATTTGGTTTGTTCTTCAATCAATCTTCTTCAGATTATTTCGAATCCTCTAAGAGATCCACACCTTCACTGTAAAAAGAAGTCTGTTGAACATTATTGGCATTCATCCTATAAAGAGCCAAGATTACTAGGGACCCATGTGATTAACCTGCCACAACCAAAGGTGGGCTGAGTGAAGTTTCAGCCCAATTTATAATTAGATGGAGCTTGACAAAATGTTAAAGCTCTATTATTATTTGAGATGACCTTGGACTTATAAATGTACAGACCCAAAAGCCCACGCTCAGCCGATTATATAGACCCACTTAATCCCTTTTTTTAAATTTTGTTAATTTTTTTTGAGAAAATTATAAAAATCTAATTAGTTGGATGAAAATTTTACCAAATTATATATAGATATTAGATTTCATCAAAAAAATTAAATAAAAGAAACTTAACTTTAGTGGTCAACGGTAGAAAGTGTCTCTATTTCTTGATGACACTTGATGATTTTGAACACTCAAATTCATGTGGCTCTAATTTGAGTTATGAAATAAAATTCAGTCTACATTTAAAAAAATAAGTTAGCTTTCAATTTATTTATTTAGATTTCATTATCATACAAATATTTTTAGAAAAAGTGATACTTAATTCAACCACTATTAAGAAAATTACGTTAGCTTTCAATCCATCTATTTGAATTTTATTACTATATAATTTTTTTAGAAAAATAGTATTTAATTCGATCTAATTATTTATATTCTTAACTTAATATTTGCTTTAATATCTTGGGATTTTTGGCAGAAAATACCTTAAAAGTTGCGAATTTGGGTCAATATACCTTCAGAAATTGAAATTGTGTCAGGGTGCTTCGTACACTTAGTAAGACTTTTTTTACCAAATTATCCCCATTTTGAAGTGGACGGCACGAATGATAAATGTCACTGCCCACGCTAGTATTATAAGCGCGAGCGCTAGATTTATCAGCGTCGAAACTAGTTTTTTCTTTTATAAATATTATTTATAGTCTAAAAAAGAAATCGAAGTTATAGTGGTTTAGTGGTAAAAATACTTGTTTATCATGTAAGTGACCTAGGTTTAGATCTTTTTTATGATTATTTTTTTCATTTTACCTTCTTTTCATTTTTTCCAAAAAAAATGAGTAATAATTAAGAGACGTTCATTTGTTATAGCTCCTAAATAAACGAGTTTGGACAAACCATCGGAAAAAAATCTCTGTCCAAACCCGTTTGTTTAAGTTTTTACTGATCTCAAACTTTTACTTAAAGCCCGAGGCACGTTCGGCTCGTACTCAATTGTGCTTCAGTTAAATCAGTAAACGGGTTTAAAAGGCCGAGGTAGAGTAGTCAAACAATTTTTTTTGTCTAAGCCCATTTATATAGGTCGGGCGAAGACAAATGATGTCACGCCCCGACCCGAAGGGTGGACCCGGAACGCGACTGATTTTTTTTTTTTTTGGAAACTAAACTAACTCAAACATTCTAACTGGGCCGGACCAATGGTTTGGCCCAAAGGTCATACATGATCTCAACATGTGGACTCAAACACATCACAATTACCGTAAGTCTATCCCAAAGAGACATAAATACATAAATCCAACAACGATTTATTATTACAACATCAGAGAGTAACTACGGATATATGGTAGTTTAATACATCACATTTAATCAAACTAAGTACCACATCCGGTATTTTAAATAAGCAAATGATTCCAAAAAGGGAATTCCCCTCAGTGGGAATCCTAAAGTAACGTCGCAGCTTATCCACCCTAAGCTTCAAACACAGGGTTCTCCTCCTCGGGTATATTTCCTGAAAAGTGAGTGGGTTAGCTAACAAGCCCAGTGAAGGAAATATAACAGCGCAGTTTAATGAAACATCAGGTTAGTACATAATCAATAGTTGCAATATAATATCTCATGCTTGACAATAAATTCTCAATATATCAAGTATAATCTCATCATCTTTTCCATTACTGTTGTCATCCAACGTAATGCCTACATACTACGCTGAGACCATTGTATTAAGTCCCGACACGGTCAAAATACATCATTCCAAGTACATCTCTGGCCCTCACATGGCCGATACTGACACTCCTCAAGTCAGCAACTGTCGACACCCATGGTCCAGTAGACTTAAAACCATCTCACATACGTGGCCGATATTGGTTCAATAGTCAAGGGCACGTGGAAGCAGTATTACATAACTCATATGATCAACATCATGGCATTCATAAGCATCATAAGCACTTCTTACAACAGTGCATTATGTCTAGGCACATGAGTGGGTTCATCAAATCTAAAACCACTCATTACTCAAGATCCATCTTAATAAAAACCTGATTACACCTACTGCAGAGTTAAGTTCCCTCACCGAAAATGTGTGGTATCGCGGTCTCTGTTCAACAAGCAAACAAGTGCACAATCATTAACAGGTCAACATACATAGCATCAAATGCATACACACAAGTAGTATTTCAAAACCATACTTGTTTTCCCAAAAATCTCCAAGGTAAATGGAATGGAGTCTCCTACTTGGTTTCTAACCATTTTAAGTTACAATAATCCACAATAGAGTAATAGTAAGGTGCTCAGTCCAAAACTCATATTGTCTTCTGGGCATGACCAGATTGACTTATTGAGTTAGATCTAGATACTCAGGTCACTTTTAGGTTGTTTTCTGGATAGGACCAGATTTGACATGTTCAGTAAGGCCTCGAGGTCACTCAGTGGCCGATAAATATAGCGTCGGCCTGAAAGTGAAGTCACTCAGTGCCCGACCAATAGAGTTGGCCTGGAAGTGAATACAATAGTATATACACTATAGTAATAAGAGAAGAGGGTTAGTACAATTTTAAATTATTAAAGGCATAAACATCACAAGCATCAACAATCAAACAAGATTTTACACTAAAAAACTGGGTCCCTCAGAACATGCCTCGGAATCAGGTACTGTGGCTTCAGATCATCTGAACCACTGCCTAAACTAGTCACTGACTTCGGACCTTGGATCTGGCTTCGGACCGTCCGAAGATCAGGCCTCGGATCATTCGAAGGTCCTTCCGAACCAAAAAAAGAGAAAACAGGTGTCGGTGGGTCTGAGTGTCTCGGATCATGCCGAGTGGAGCTCGGATCGTCCGAGAGGGGTTCAGTCCTTCCGAACACGGCTCAGAGCATCCGGCTGAGAAGGGCTTGCCTCGGACGCTTCGGGACTTCGGTATGAAGCTCGGAACTTCCGAAGGGTTTCTTTCGAATCGTCCGAAGGGTGTTACCCTCGGACCATCCGAAGCACAACTCTCGGATCGTCCGAGAGTCGTCTTCCTCCACTGTCTGCAACAGCAAACAGTAACGGGCAGTGACACATGAAATACGAATCCAGAAACAGTGGGTTTTCTGGATTCGGTTTTCACATCCAACCGGTCAGATGGACTTCTCAGTGAGTCCTCTTTCCATAGGGAGTGGTTTGATACTTTGAAACTTATTAAGCCAACGGATTTTAACCTGAAAACCACACTGATATAAGAAATCCCATGATTTTTCTTAAATTTCAAACTGGTTTTACACACTCAAAACTTGGCCAAATTCGATTTTTCTTGATTCTACACTGCTTAAAATTTGAAAAGGAACACAGTGGTTACCTTCACTTGAGTTCCTGGGCTGAAAATCTGACTTTTGAAAATCTTCCTCCTTAAGCTTACGTTAACTAAAATTTGGAAAACGGAGAGGCAAGGCGGGGATCGGCTGGTTTGATTACAGAGCAGCTGGGAGGGAGAGAGATAGAAATTTTAGGAGTTAAACCAGTGAACTGAGATGCATTTTATAGAGATTGAGGAGGCCATCCGTCCACTGCTTGCCACTGCATGTAGCCGACGTCACGAACAGTAACAACACTGTTTGGGCGTTGGTTGAAGATCAACCCCTCAAAGTTTTCGATTTTGCAAATAAGTCTTCTTTTGATAAAAAAAATCTGATTTTCAACTTAAAACAACACCTTTAAAGCTTGAAAATTTTAATCCAACCTGATAGATAAGTTGTTTTTAAAAAATCTAATCACCATAAAAATTTGGAGATTTAAAACTCACCAAAAACCATAGATTTAAATAAAAATAACAATTTAACACAATTTAATTGTTTTAACTTGTGTTAAATAAAACAATTTAGAATCCTCATTTTTGGGGTTTGAAAGAATAAACTAGACCATACTAAAATGGTTTAACCTACTATACTTGTTTCAGAAATTATCTCATTTCCAAAACCATTTAAAAATATTTATTTCTCCCTTTCGGAGTTTTGACGGGCGGTTTTAAATACTATTTTCTGAAAATAAAATTATTTTAAACCCATAAATAGGAATCCTTGACTAAGGAGAATAATATCATCTAATAATAATGACATAATATCACAATAAGAGGTAAATTACCATTTTTCCCCTCCAACTGGATGAGTTGGATCACTGAGTTTTCGAGCTCAGATTGGGCCACACTTGGGCTTTTTACAAAGCCCTAACTCTAATCTTCGAGATTAACCGATTTAAGTAAGGTTTATTAAGCTAAACTACGTATAATTTGTGTCAGGATATTACAAATGAATACCTTTAAATTATTATTTTTTCTCAAAAAATAAAAAGAAGGAAAAAATAATCATCAATAAAAATTTGAATCCATGTCACTCACATGAGAACCAAGTATTTTTAGTTTTTTCCTTCTAGACTACAATAGCTTCCATATCTTTTTTACACTATAAATAATATTTATAGAAGAAAAAACTAGTGCATTTGCTGGTAAAAGTAGCGCATATGTTTATAATACTTGCGCAGTTACTCACAACTGTCATTTGTGCACTTCTTTGTGAAATGGGGGCACTTTAGTTCAAAAGAAGTCTGACTAGGCATGAGAGACATGCTCATCAGATTTCAATTTCTAAAGGCATACTCACATGAATTCACAACTTTTGAAGTATTTTCCACAAAAAAATCTCTAATATCTTTATAATTAAGTAATAATGAAATGGCCTTACCTGGAGAAAGCCCAGAAGCTGGGCCTAAAAGAGGGCTGAAAACGTTGAAACTGTGCTGTGTTGGTCGGACCGACACCCAGCAATGTGAATGGCATGTGGGGGTCTTGAAAAGTCCCACATGAGAAATGCAGTGTATTGGGAACGAGTTTATAAGTAGTCACGCCCTTCTATCTCAGCAGAACGCGTTTTGGGCCTATTAGTTTAGCCAGTCCTAATGCAAAGTTGTGCAGCCCCGGAGTGGACAGTATTCTGCTGAGCCAAGCCTTAAGCACGGATTTTTGGGCCGAGCCGTTACAAATGGTATCAGAGCTGAGTTCAACACTCGGACTGTGTGGATCTTCCACTGGATTTACCGAGTCGAGCCGAGGGCGGCTCTAAGCTTAAGGGGGGGTGGACTGAAATGACCCTGACCTAGAAAAAGCCCAAAAGCTGGGCCCAAAAGAGGGTTGAAAATGGTGAAACTGTGTTGTGTCAGTCGGACTGACACCCAGAAGTGGGAATGGTGTGTGGGGGTTTTGAAAAATCCCACATAAAAAATGTAGTGTATTGGGAGGGGGTTTATGTAACGCCCCGACCCGGAGGTGGGCTCGGAACGCTACTAAATATTATTTTTATATATCTTTAACAACTTCTAACTGGGTGAGATCAAAGGTTAGGCTAAAAAATAAATGTCACAAATGCTATTTTCATGTAGACTCAAACATATACCATATGTCTACCATTTTATAAGTACATATCATACAATCAAATATTTTCATCACCAATAAGATATTCTTATTCACATCAGAGTTACTAACAGTAACATGGTTGTTCATACATGATTATAACATATTAAGTACCATATGAGGTACTTTAAACAAAACATGGTTCAACGGAACCAACAGGTCAAAATAAAATGAAATCCCCGTTCGTGGGAATCCCAAGTAACTTCATCAGCTTATCCATCCTAAGGCTGAAATGGAGGTTCTTCCTCCTCGGGTATATCTCCTGAAATGTGAGTGGTGTGAGCTAACCAGTCCAGTGAAAATAATATAACAATGCAGTGTAAGGAATATCAGGTTAGCAAAAATCAACATAATCATCATAATAGGTTTATCATGCCAATATATCAAATCATCTTCATATAACTGCTGACATCCAACGTAACACATAGACACTACACTGACTATAAGCATTAAGTTTCGACACAGTCAAAATGCAGAATCTTGCAAATACATCTCCGACACACTTGGGTCGGTACTGACACACCTGGGCCGGTAGACGCAAACTGGCACACATGGGCCTGTAATCGACACACCTGGACTGATAATAGTTCAGTATTAAGGGTACATTGAAGCAGTACCAATATCATCATAGCTCATAAGTGTTTCATAATCATAATCATAATATACGATAAACATCGTTAGTATCAATAAGCATTTTTCACTATAGTACATCGTGTCTAGGCATATGAGTGGGTTCATTAAGTCTGATCCTTGAAACCACTAATTGCATTATATCATCTTAACCTGATTTACTCCTACTGGAATATTAAGTCTCCTCACCGAAAGTGTGGGGTATTGAAGTACTTGTCAAACACACAAGGAAAGATACAATAAATTATACAATCATAATCAAACATAATACATAAATATATACACATATATATATATATACAACACATATTCAAGTCCTTCTATACTATTTTCCAGAAAAACTCCAAGGGAAATGGATCTGAGTTTCTTAAATGAGTTACTATCCATTTTAAAATTATGATAATTAATAATATAAAAAGGTGCTCTGGCCACTACACATATTATCATCTAGAAATGACCATAAAGACATATTGAGTTAGGCTTAGAGATATAAGATGCTCATGCCACTACTCATATAACAAGTTAGGCCTAGAGATCACTCAGTTTCCGAACCTTTCTTTTCTATCGAGCGGCGAAGTTAATCGCATAGCTACTGATAGCTAGCGGGCTGCATTTTCGCTACGCCACAGATAAAGAATATCGGCTTGTAAGTGAATATATAATATATGTTTGCATAATAATACCAATGAAAGGGGTTAGTATCATTTTTAATTGTTAAATTGGCATAAATATCATATTAAAACCTAGGATCTAAATTTAACATGTAATCCTAACTTAGACTAAGTTTTAAAACCTGTTCTGGGTTCCTCGGAACCAGGTACTATGGCTTCGGAACTTTCGAGTCACTACCTAAAATCTGGGTCTTTACAGAACTTTCGAAAATAGGGTTCTATCCTTCGGAACTTCTGAGCCTACTACCAAACAGAAAGCAAAAAATTTCAAAAATCATGAGTCTTGGTCCGCCTCGGAACCTACCGAGGTCTGCTCGAAACTTTCGACTGGTTTAGAACGTCCGAAAGGGTCTTGGAACGTTCTGTCTGACTCGTTGAGGCAGAGAGTTCAATAGTTAGTTTCTGTTCCTTCGGAACCCCGAACTGAAGTTCGGAACTTCCGAAGTGTTACATTTGGATCTTCCAAAGGCCGATTCTCGGAACTTCCGAGAGTTGTCTTCTTCCTTTGTCACCTGTAATAGAGCAGTGACAGGAGGGACTGTGTAAAATACGAATTCAGAACCAATGGGCTTTCTGAATTCGTTTTTCACATCTTTCTGGTCAGATGGACTATTTAGTGAGTCCTCTTCACTTTATGAATGATTTGAACAATTAACACTGATTGAAAACATTAGATTTTAATAGGAAAATCAGTGAAACACATGAAAATTCAAGTTTTCCACTAAACTTCAAATCTGATTTTAGGATTCAAATGTTAAACAAATTGACTTTTGTTTGATTATAAACTGACTAGAATTTGAAAACAAAGACAATGGTTCCCTTTGCTTTTGTTCTTGGGTTGAAATTCAGCAACTGGAAAAATCTTTCATTTAAGCAAAATTTTTGAAATGGAAGAATCAGAGAGGAAGAAAGAAGCTTGGCAGTAATGGAGATTTCCACTGCATTTGCAGCCTTTAAATAGGCTTGGAGGAGTAGGCTCCATGCATGGCCATGGAGTTTCCACGTTGCTTTGCAAGCTACGGCGATAGCTTGCATGAGTCGACTCCTGCGTAGCTACTTCCGTTCGTCACTTGCTAAGCAGGTGGTTGAAAGTTTTGATATTTGCAGTTTAGTCCCCTTAAACTTATTTGTATTTTAAACCAAATTTCTTTTATTTTTAATATTTAGCTATTAAATTATTTATTTAATTTAATCCATCTTACCCAAAACGTTGGGCTTTAAAATATAAAATTACTATAAATTTTGGAGATTTCTATTTTACAAAATTACTTGATTTAAACAAAATTCATGTTTTTAGCACTATTTACTTATCTCAATTTGCATTTATTTTAAGAGTTTAAAATCTCTATTTTTAAAACCTGAAAAATATAAAACAATGATTTAAAATAAAATCTAACAATACACACTTTTCTTAAAATTTTCTAACTTCTAAAATTATTTAAAATAATCATTTCCTAGCTTTCGGGACCTTTTTGAGTTTAATAACATTTTTCTGAAATAAAAAATATAATAAATTACTTATAAATTTCAGAATTTAAACCCCTAATAAGGAAATCAATATCACTTAAATAATAATCAAACAATTGTTTAAACAATAAAATAAACTGTTAATGGTAAATTATCATTTTACCTTTTTAATTAAATGAGTTAGATCAGTGAGCTATCGAGTTCTGATTGGGCCAGTCCTAGACTTTTAACAAATCCTTTATTATAATATACGTGGTTAACATGTCAAATCATGATTTATTAAAATAAATCATATTAATTAAGCCTAATTCGGGTCAAGATATTACAGCTTATATGTAGCCATGCTCCTCCATCTCAATAGAACGTGTTAGGGCTTATCAGTTGAGCCAGATCCAATGCAAAACTGTGCGGACTCCGTGTACGAGAGCGGACAGTATTCTACTGAGCTAAGCCCTAAGCCTGGATTTTTGGACCAAGCCGTTACAAATAATTAAAAATTATATTTTATAGAAAGTACAATTTATTTAATATTTATTTTTTAAAGTAAACACTACATGAAAATAATTTATTTTTAAGTTCAATTCAAACCCAAGCATTTATAGCTCGGGCTTTACTTGCTAATCGGATTCAACCATGGATTAAGTTCTGTCTGAGCCTGGGCCCGTACTCGAGCCCTTCTCGAACCCGAGACAGAGCCCGTTCCTACTTCCACAATCCACCTGCGTCTGCTTCTGCTTCTTCTTACCTCTGTAGTCGTTTCGTCTATGTTGACCTGAAACCGAACTGAAAGAGCAATGTCTGGAAGCAGCAGAAGAACCGCCGCACGCAGTAGACCCAAACCCATTTCCTCTTCCGATGCTGAGACGCGATCCCCTTACCCCAGAACCCGAACGGAGAGGACCAGAGGCCATGGCCCACTTCGATTGATGCAAGTCAATCTCAAATTCCTGCTTGGCTTTGGATGTCTCTTCCTTCTCATTGTTGTCTTCTTGATTTATCATCGAACAGTATCAGTCATTGTTGAGGAAGAGAGGCTTAGGGTCGTTACACCACTGCCGGCGCCAAAGATGATGGATCTTCCTCAGGTGTTGGAGATTTTTTTTTAAACTATACTTATTGAATTGCATCTTTAGAAGATAATTTTTTTTTTTATGATGGTAATTTGTTTTTGGTGGAAGGCATTTTGGTTGTCATTGCTGTTATTACAGAAAATGATGTGGGGCCCTTCCCCTTATGAGATCCATGACTTACAATATGATATTCGCTAGGAGTGCAGGCAACTAATTGGGGTGGCCATGGATCCATTGGAAATGTTATATATGTGGCACAACTAAAAATTAACTTGCTTTCATCAATCGACCCATATTTTTTAGCTATTCAAAATTTGATCATGTTAAGTTATTGTTTAAAGCTAAAATAGTTTTCTTACCAGCAGCAAAAAAGCTGAAAGAGCAAGTACAAGCAAAACAACAAGAGAACGGCCTTTAGGCACAAAGAATAACAAAATCACCTATAACAGAGTACGATGCCAGCAGAAGGGGAAATCAGCTGATAAATAAAACACAGAATAGGATGACAACCATAGCCCCCAGTGGAACAGCCCACTAAGCCAAGAGAAAAGACCATATAACTTAGATGTAAGAAAGCCATACAACTCTGTTATTGCACATGATTCCAAGTGTCAGCAAATTGTGTTCAATCTGGTCCATGCTGATTGACCGATTCACAAAAGGTGGATAAATTGTTGCTTTTCCTGATGAGCTAGTGTTCTTTTCCCAATCATATTTTCCAGGGGTTAAGATGGGTTGGGTTAGGTCAGGTTAGGCAAGGTAATGACAAATTTTCCGTCTGACCCTTGATCCTACCTGATTTTTTTAATTACTAATCCTACCAATCTGAATTTCTATAAAAATTGAAAAATATGAAAAATTAGACGAAAATATGATTTTAATAGAAAATGAAAGATAAAAGGACTTCTGAAATTCATGTGGGACCATTGAACTACGGGACATAGAGGCAATGGACTAAGATATTTGCAGTTGGGGTGTGGTAAATGGGCTGAAAACAATGGGCCAAAGAAAAACAGAATGACTGGTTTTTAATTTGGTTTGGGTTGGGTTCCGGTTTGGGACCCCTCAACCCAACCCAACCTAGATTTATTTTGGGTTGGGTTGGGTCAAATTAAGCTTTCCTTGAACCCAAATCCAGGTTGGGTCGAGTTTGGTTCTTGGGTCGTCTCAGAAATTGCCACCCTAAATACTACTTACATGGCCACACTTTCCTCTTTGATGCTGGTTACTTCGACTATCTTTTAGACATTTTATCTATGAATAGAAATGAATGTAATAAAATTTCATCCTATGTGTTTTGATGAAGTCCTAGTTTTCTCTTGTTTTATAATTATTGTTGTCTTCTCTCCAAACTAGGTATGATATGTTTGATTGAGTCTGCTTGAATAAGGAATTTAATATCTGCTCCTGTGTCCAACTTGGTCAGCATCGAAGATGAGCTGACTTGACCACATTGCATGTACTCTAATACTAAATTTTGATGCAATACGAGTTGCTGAGTTAAGTTGGTTTTTATCTGGTATCATCCAATTTTTTTTTGAAAGATAACTTCATTAATCATAATAAAGATAAAAGAAAAACAAAGAAAGAAAGGCCATAACGAACCCACCACATGGAAAATACCAAACAAAACCCCTCCCAAAAATTACATGAATTTGTTTACAATTTCCGTAGTTAATGTCAACCCCTGACGAGCCCAGTATCATCTGCAGCGGAGTTAGCTGATCGAGGAATCCCAGCAATCTTAAAATCAAAGACAACAATAGAATGTCGACTCCTCTCAATTTTATCTAAGAAGATCCAAGGACATTGAGATCCCAACGGCTACCCCACAACTACCTTAGAATCACCTTCCACCATACTCCCTTGAACCCCTAACTCTTCCATCTCCAAGATGCCTCTCAATAAAGCAAACAATTCCACCTCAATTACCGACACACTAGGAATTGGGCTAGCAAAGGAAAAAAATTATTCCCTAAATCATTACGAATGACCCCTCCATAACCTGCAAGACCAATCTCACACTTACAACTACCATCGAAATTGAGCTTGAAAAGCCCAGCAGCCGGAGGAAACTGAGGAACTTGAGGCCTAGAATCCAAATGAAGCCTAGCTGAATCCATCGATGCCCAGTCCCTACACAACTTCAAAACAGATACACCCCGGAACTTCATCGAGCTTACTACCCACCAACCGGCCCAAAACTTAGTAACATCCAGGAGATTTACAAGAGAGCGTTCCTTACCTTGAAAAATCCTCTTATTTCCTTCCATTTTTGATTTTTCATTTCATGGTCTTGAGCATAATCCATAAGTAAACCTTGTATCACATAGGGTGGTTATAATTTATTCTGTTATGAGCTACCTTCGCAACCCATATTCAATGCAAGGGCCAGATGATTTAAATCATTCACCTAGTGTGCATTTTTTGAAGTGGCCTCTTATTAGTGGGATGGATCAATGTGGTCCTGAGTGAGGGTTAGACTATTCATGTGTTCGAATGGATCTATTTGCAGTAAGGCAAGCTTTGGGATTTTATCAAGTTGAAATTAAAGGACACATGGATATTCAATGGCATGCCAATAATGTTCATGGACATCATACGACCAAATTATTCTTAGGCTGACCTTGCAAAAAAAAAAAAAAATCCGTACAATGTATTGAATATGTACATTGGGCACATAAAATTAGATCTCTTGGTATATCTTTTTGTAATGCTTCTTTTTTTATGTTTTATGTTTTATTTGTTTTTGGAATAGGATGGTTTCATTACTTTAGAAGATTATTGATTATTTTTTATTATTTGTTGCACTTGAGCTTACTTCTAAGTGAAGGAAATATTGTTGACACACTGCCATGCACTACTTTATTTTTCTTCCTTTTTGTTTGTATATGTCAGTACGCATTTCCTTATGTTTGTGCATTTGCATGCACTTGTGCACATGTGCAAATTAAATTTCTGCTATATGTATGTTTAAAATATATTTAATGGGAAATGTAAATGCATGTGTTGATTGAAATGAATTTATGCTATGCTTTGTATTAAATACAGTTCATGGGAACTAATGTAAAATGTATGGCCAAGTTGATGAATTGATTAGCTCACTTATTGAGTCTTCTGTATAAACACGTAACAGTCTTGTGAGTCAGAGTTCTGACAACTAAATATGGGATGGATAACGACAATGGGTGTAGTTTGGGCGAAGGGGCGGAAAAGTCGGGTTCAGGGATACTCACAGCATGGTGGAGGGTGTGCCAGGGGAGAACTGTGGTGGGGGCTTTATTTAGGGACAAACTCCGTATCTTAGTTGGCAGAGGTGGCAAAACCCTATTCTAGAAGGACCTACGGTTAGGGGATAGGCAGCTGAAAGAAAGGTTCCCTAGGCACTGTATAGGGAAGCATGGAGCAAGGGTGCCTTGGTTCATGATGTATATATATTAAGTAGAGGGTAATAATATTTATTGGCACATTGTCTTTAGGAGAGAGCTTAGATCCTTTGAGAATGAAAGCTTGAATGAGTTAAAAGGTCAGCTAAGCGAGTTTCCTGTAGATCTAGGGGAGGAGGACGAGTTGGTTTGGATAGGTGATACTTCAGGGTTCTTTTTGGTTAAGTCAATGGTTGAAGTGGCCACTGTGTATCCAGAAGGCATATCATCTCTCTCGAACTTGGTCTAGAAGAACTTAGCTCTTCCAAGGGTCCATACTCGTCTGGTGCGGGTTGAAAAAGGATTTTTTTTACTAGGATGGACTTCAGGAGAAGAGGTTTATTGGGGTCAAAGGAGGACCTATGTTTCATGCTATGTGGATTAGCAAAAAAAACCATTAACCATCACTTTGTCACTTGCCCCATCGCTTGGTTTTTATGGGGTAAGTTCATTACTCTTATCGGACTCTTGGGATGGTCTATTGGTAGGACCGGCCCTGAAATTTCAGGGGCCCTAGGCCTAGTACACTGGTGGGGGCCCTAGGCTCTAGGGAAAGTGCATGGTGGGGGCCCTAGTCCATTGGTCAAATTGGAGGGGCCCTAGGCGGCCTCCGATATGGCCTTAAGCCAGGGCTGGCCCTGTCTATTGGGGTCGTGGTCCCTCTCTTATCTCAATATCAGGAGGCGACTGGCTTGGTGTAATATTCCGACTGCTGTCTCGTGGACTATCTGGAAGGAAATGAATTAAAGAATTTTCGAAGGAAAGTCCACTGGGGTTAGTGAGTTTTTTCAAAAAGCCAAATGGAGACTGTGTGCTTGGCTCCTCTCCAATAAGGAGCTCAAGGACCTTAAAGCTTGCGACCTTCTCTCTTCATGGGGAGGTTGTATGAGTGGCTTGCATCAGAGGCATAAAAAGCCGGTTGACTGGTCCCCTCAGAGTGGAGAAATGAAATTTAATATGGACGGGTCCTCTAGGGGCAAACCAGGACCAGCGGGGATAAGGGGCATCCTTATAGATCATTAAGGTCATTCATCTTTTGTTTTTACCGAGTCGGTGGGAACAAGGGATTCGAATGAGGTTGAATCGCTTGGTATTAGGAGAGCTTTGAGCATTTAGGTGGGCCTTGGGGGTGGAAAACTAGTCATTGAGGGAGATTCGACAAATACCGTTAAATGGGCAAGAGGCATGAATCGACTTCCATGGAAGATGATTACCAAGTCGGAGAGATTAGGGCTCTGGTTTCGGGTCTTGTGGTGTCCTTTGCTCAAATAAATCATTTAACGAATGGGGTGGCTGATTATTTTGCTAAAAATGTCGTAGATGGCTCTGTCACATGCGTCTTTCAGCTCTAAGGAGATAGATCTTGTTGTTTTTGGATTTCTTTGTACTGGTTTTTATTTGTTTTGGTGTACTTTGTTGCTATTGTTTTTTCCTTTTCTTCAGGGCCTGACTCTCATGCTGTTGTACTTGTTCTCTTTCTTTTAATGAAATCCTTTTTGTTACCGCTAAAAAAAAAAAAAGAAACACACATAACAATCTGTTTAAATTCTCCCTATAGTAACTCGGTTCGGTAGCACCCCATGATAATGGAATGAGGCATCCACATAGGTAGTCCTGCCTTAATCTTATTGCCGACAGTTCATTTTTTCAAGGTTTCTTTTATTGTTTTTCTACCTAATGGATCACATACATGATTGGGAACAAGTTTTCAAAAGGATGAGTCCCACTTCAAATGTTAATATTTCCTGTTACAAGAATTGCCAGTCCATACTACCTCCGAAGAAAAAAGAAAAATAGATCACGTGACACAAAAGAAAAGAAAAAAATACAACTGGTGATCTCCTAGTCTGATGAATGGCGTGTGAATTGACTTTTCAGCTAATGGCACACTCACATCCTGTAATGGAAAAAACTTTAATAAAAAAAAAATTCTTTTTCCCATGCATTCTTTTATCTAATTGGTGGAAAAATTGCAGTTTCAAGGGGACCATAAGGAAAGCTTGTACTGGGGAACTTATCGCTCGCTAGTGTATCTTGGAATTCGTGCAAGGTACTTCTTAATTTTTATCATTGATTGGTCAGAATGGATTGCAGATTTCTTTCTCATATTTTTATGGAAAAGTAATTGTTGTGGTCAGTCTCTATTGTCTCAAAATTGTCTTACATGGTTTTATTTTTGGGATGAATCCTGGTTCAAGATCATTTAATGGCCTAGAGCATGGATAACCACATTTTACCCTCAAAGGTTAAAGCCAAATATCCATGACCGAATGAAGAGGAACTGGGAAGGTGTTCTGATTAAAATTAGAAATGACATACTGCTGCACTATGATAAGTTTAGTACTTGGATTCAACTGTTGAAACTAATGGAGGACCTTATTTAATATAATGGATAGGACGGGAGTAGGATGAGTGATGTCTTCACAAGCTAGTGGAGTGTTATTTATAAAAGAATCTCATGTCATTTAAAAGGGAAACTCCAGAAAACAGTACTCAAAACTGCAATGCTTTCTAAAGTGGAGTTCTAGTCAATGAAGAAAAGACAAGGAGACAAAGTGATTGTAATAGAGATGCGTATTCTAATATGGATGGGTGGGATATTGTTAAAAGATAGAATTAGAAATGACTAATTTAAGGAGACCTTGAAAATAGCCCTTATAGATGAGAGTGAGTGAATTTGTTTTTAAGAGGTTTGATAATATTTATAGAAGATAAGGGTCTTCAAAAAATATTTATAGAAGATAAGCGACGGTCCCAGTACAAAAAATTGAAAGGTTATAACTTACAAGTTGAATGTACATTTCTCTATACATTAAGTCCTGTTTTTTGATGGGCTTTCTGAATAGATGATGTTTTTGTACATTTCTTTCATGTAGTATTATTCTTGAATGCTTCAATAATCATACTTGAACCTTTCCTATAGTATCAATAAAATTTATTTATTTCCCTTTTGAGAAAAAAGGTTGAAGGTACAAGGAGGAGAGCGAGGCCATTAAAGACAAAGGGAAAGGATAAAGAATGACAATAGAGTGACGAAAGTTATAGTTTATGATAGCGTAAAATGGAAGAGCGGAACTCAAAACAGCCAACTGTAAATAGATAGGAAAGTAGTACTTGTTGATGATGAAGAAAATGCAGAACAGACTTGGAAGAAACCCACTTCATTCCAAACCATGATTGTATCCTTTAGAAAACACATGTGCCACTTGATGTTAAGGCAGATGAGGTCTGCTGCCTCTATGTCCACAGGGTACATGATGGTCAGCAATGGTATCATGTGGTGTGGTGTGATCAAGCGTAATGAGGGAACACAGAGCCAGTCCTGGAAATGCCCATAAAGAAGATAATGTCCTGACATAGTCAGCACTGTCTAGTAAGAGAGAATGTATAATAGAGAAGTAGCATGAAGTAACTAGCTCCCAGATTATCTGATCAGATCAAGTGTTGGGGGCTGGAGAGTGATATGTGGGAGATGTAAATACTTTGCCTACTGTGGATAAGTGTCGGAGGCTGATTTATTTTTGTCTACCCACGCCTTGCTTACTGAAGAGACTAATTTATTTACAGCAACCATTCAATGGATAGGAAATGCTCATCTATGATAAAGACCGCCTGCTGGATTGTTTGGAATCCAAATTATTTGGCTCTAATGCCTAGACATGGCATGAGTAGTTGGATATGGTAAGAACATGAATTTTACACATAGAACTGAAGCATCAGACACATGAATACTACATGTTTGGATTTTATAGTTGTTTGGATATATAGCCACTGTGAGATGTTGTCATGATGGCCTCAAGTTAGCCAAGGAATCTCTCTCTCTCTCTCTCTCTCTCTATCTCTCTCTCTCTCATATGTATATGTAGTCATAGTGTGCATATACCTACACTCAAATAATCCCTTTAGAAACATAGTGTAATAATATTATGGAACCCCCAATTTGATCTCATTTGCAGTTATTTCACAGCTGGATTAAACTCAAGTATTATGGCACCACTGATGTTTGTGGCCTTCAATACCATGTTAATCTTTGTATGGCCCATTCACACACACACAAAATTAACAATCACCCATACCCACACAAACATACTTGCACACATACAGACAAATTAACAATCACCTAGAAACTGCATTGCTGCATATTACCCTTTTTTTGAAAGGTTATTGCTGCATATTACATTACAAACTTTTATGGGGTCTATTTGCGATCATATGTAGATAAAGGGCCACAGAAAATTAGCTCTATTTAATAACTCTAGATATGATTGCCGGTTCCCCTTGGATGGGCAAATGTGTATGCTTCCATATGGTTGATGGGCAAAAACCAAGTTGATTGCATTAGTCCATGTATGGCTTTGAAGGTGCCAAAAGATCAATGGTAAAAAACACTGCAAATTTATCAAGTTTTAAACTAACAAGGGGTTATAACTTGGGGGGGATCAGGATTACATTGTCCTCTCTCCTTCCCTGCCTTTGGGCTTGACTAGGGTTGTATGGGACCAATGTTCTATTTCATTCGACAGCCATTGCATGTTTTAACTTTTACTTCTCTTCTCATCCACGATATATTTTGATTTTTCTGCGGGCCTTGTATAAGTCTCTTATTCAAGGCCTCTTATGGTTTTGTATCTCATTTTCCTTTTTATAAAATGTTCTGTCACTGTCTCAAAAAAAAAAAAAAAATTACATGCGTGGGGGAGGTATATATTTATACAAACTCCATAGAAACTGCGGGGTGTTGGGTCAAAATTGTCGATGGGTCCCACTTTGGACTTTGAAGAACCACCCTTTTATGTATTGCCACTTGTCCCTACTTGATCACGTCCAATTTTGGCTCCCATGTTGGGTTTATAAAATGTTAGTGGCCTTTTTATCATTTTTAAAATGATAATTTGATTTATAAATGGAGAAAATGAATACAAACTAGAAAAAAGGAACAATGCCAATGCTCATTTTGGACTCAGCCCACTAGGTTAGATTTATGGCCACAATAAAGAGAGGGATCTGAATTTTCCTCTCTGCGATCCACCTAATGCCTTCCCATTCCCATTCCCCATTCCCCTGTGATTTGTATGCAACTAGTTGTGTCCCATGGTTGTTTTTACCCCTCTCCTATGAAACAAGGACCTTATTCTTCTTTCATAATTTTCATATACAACTCCTGTGTGAGCCATACAGTCAAAACTTACATGTATGCCTTTTGTATGACCACTCCATTGGATTTTTTTTTAGTAGCAACACAGAAAATTTCATTAAAATAGAAAAGAGGAACAAGTACATACAATAGGGTGTAAAAAGATTAGACTACAAAAAAGGAAAAACAACAAAAATGAGAAAACAAAACAAATGTAGAAAAAACAACAAAGAATGTCGTAAGAGAATGATGCCCGTGAAATTATTGCAGACTCCCAGTTTGGTAAAATAGTCTGCCACTCCATCAGCTGAACGATCGATCTTAGCGAAAGATACGTCCATTCCTTCTGCCAAATCTCTAACTTCCCTACCAAATTGACCATTCTCCATGGGGAGCGCCTTAGACCCTTTGCCCACTTGAATGCATTTGCCGAATCCCCTTCAATAATTAGTTTACCTTGGCCATGATCTTTTTCCAAATGGTCAAAGCTCTTCAAATATTAAGAATTTCCTCCTCATTTGAATCCTTAGTTTTCACCGACTCATTGAACATGATAGATGTTTCATCCTTAAAGTTCCTAAGCACACCGTCTATCCCAATTGGCCCCGGTTTTGCCCTAGGTACTCCATTTACATTAAATTTCATGACACTCTTTTCTGGTCGCACCCATGTCTACTCCGACCTCACGTTTCTCCTATATCCACTCATGCACCCTTCCCAGGACAAGAGGAGATCATTTATTTTGAGACCCCTAAACTTAATGTCAGCCAGTAGCCAAACGCAGAGTCTCCATTTGGCAACGTAAAAGCGCTCATTTTCCTCTAATGATTTGTCCTCAAATATTCTTGTGTTTCTTTCCTTCCACAACGCCCACAAAACCACTGTCGAAATCGTTTGCTAAGCGTTTCAATCTTGGATTTACTCTCGGTAGGAACCACGAACCCACTGTTTCTGAACACGACCTATCAAAAACCCATGGAGCATCAAACAGATTAGCAAATTTGTCTAAAGTCTCCTAGCAAGTGGGCAATTTATAAAGAGGTCGTCTACATCCTCGTCTGCTAACTCGCATAGTGCACATTTAAGGTCATCCTTTGCTCTAAGTAGCCCTCTCCTCTTCATTTCTATCCTGGTGAGCACCTTCTCCTTTAACACGCACTATGTGAAAATTGGGACCCTTCGGGGAGCCGCCCCTTTCCAAATGAGACTGGTAATGGCTTCATCGTTTGATTGTTGTTTTTGAATCAAATCCACCATTGCTTTAACCGAAAAGCTGCCAGAGGAGTCGCCTATCCATATAAGTTCATCCTCCTTGACCAGTGAAAGTGGAAATTCCCCCAATTGTTCTAATAATTCAGCTAGACAACCATCTTCAAAGGACCTTAGCTCCCTAAAGAAGTCAAACTGCTAGAAGATTTGTCTATCCTCCATCTTATAGTAGTCCTGAATAAGTGCGTTGGCGTTCTTTGAAATCCTGAACAGTCTTGGGAATATTTCCTTAAGGGGTCTCTCTCCTATCCACAAATCCTTCCAGAAAAGAGTTCTATCACCCTTCCCTACCAAGAATCTAGTGTTGCGTCTAAACATGTTCCCCACCAAACCTTCCCTTTGCCCTAATTTCCACCAAGCTTTTACCATTGTGGAACCTGATTTCTCCACATTCTCGCGTAGAAACCATACTCCTATCTCCTCCACTCCGTATCTAGCTGACAAAAATCTAACCCGCAATACCTCCCGCTCTCTACCGAATCACCAAACCCACTTGCATAATAGAGCCTGATTCCTAAGCTGCGTAGGAGCAATGCCAAGGCCTCCCTCGGGTTTAGGTTTTAGAATTTTCGGCCAGGCAACCAAATGAACTTTTCTCTTCGTCTCCTTGTCTCCCCATAAGAATTTCCTGAAGAGTAGGTCAAGTTTCCCCGCAACACCTTTTGGCATTTTGAAAAGAGAAAGGTAATATGTTGGGAAGTTCATTAGTACTGCCTTAATGAAGGTTACTCTTCCTCCCAATGATAGGTATTTTCTGGCCCAACCTAAAAGCCTTCTTTCCTCCTTCTCTATGACCGGGGTCCAGAATCTTTTGAGTCTAGGGTTCCCTCCAACCAGTAGTCCTAAATAGTTGAAAGGTAGTTTCCCTGTGCAACGACCTATATTATCCGCGATCTCCTTGAGAAGTGCCTCCTCCATATCTATCCCAATAATGGTACTCTTACTAAGATTGATTTTAAGGCCCGATACCAACTCAAAACACCTAAGAATCGCCTTGTAGCCCTGGATCTCCTGTCTTGTTGGTTTACAGAAGAAAAGTGTATCATCAGCAAACTGTAGCTGGGTTATGATTGGCCCATCTGGTGCTGATTTGAAGCCCTTAACGATTTCCAAATCTCTTGCTTTTTCCACCAATTTGTTCAAACTTTCTCCTACAAGAGTAAAGATAAAGGGAGAGAAGGGATCTCCCTACCTAAGGCCCCAATTTGCATGAATTGGTGGAGTTGGGGAACCATTAACCAGAATGGAGTAAATAGTATCTTCGATATAAGTCTTCATCCAACTGCACCATACACGCCCAAAACCCATCCTTTCAAAAAGGTATCCAACAAAGGTCCAATCCACGAAATTGTACGCCTTTTCCATATCAATTTTTAATAGGATGCCTGGATTTTTATCTTTGCGTCTTAGGTGGACCATTTTGTTTGCGATTAGAACCCCATCTAAGATCTGTCTGTCCTCCACAAACACTCCCTGAGACTCTCCGATTATCTCCAGCAGTACTGCTTTCAACCTTTCAGCCAATACCTTTGCTAAAAGTTTATACACACTCCCTAGAAAACTAATTGGCCGATAATGAGAGTGATCTGCCGGACCCTCTCTTTTAGGGATGAGTGTTATGAAGGAGTTCTTCAAATTCTTATTGATGTTACCATCATAGTGAAACTCCCTGAAGACCCTATAAACATCTAGTCGTACTACCTCCCAACAAGACTTGAAGAAAGAGAAATTAAACCAGTCTAGACCTGGGGCTTTGTCCCCCTCCAAATCATCCAAAGTTCCCTTGATCTCTACTTCCGAAAACTCTCTTTCCAACCAATTCGATTTCTCTCTGCTAATCCTCCTAAATTGAATTCCATCTAACGTTAATCTGGTGGGTCTAAAAAGAGACAAAGAGGTGGCGAAAAAGCTCATTAAAAAGGGATCTAGGACCACTTAAAGTTTGTGCGAAAGGTTAGCCGTCAAAGGGGATAGTCAAATGCAAAACACATGAAGAGGGGGAGAAGGCACCACCCAATGAAGAATAACAACAGTAAGAAGAGGAAGAGTAGCTGAGGAACAAGAGTACTAGGTCTAAGCTGAAGAAGGGTGATGTCCCCACCGCCACAGTGAAGAGGTAATGAGTCAACTAAAGGTGAGTTAAAATGGCGACAAATTTTCCCTTATATTTTTTGAAAGTCTTATCTGTTCATACTTTAGGGTGGAAATTTGAAAAGATGTTCACTTGTTTCTCCTACCATTGTAACTCATCCTCACAAATGCAGAAAACTCTTTTCATCTTGTTGACAGTCAAATTCATCTCCATGCTTTCCATCTTACGTACATACTAGGTACTTAGGATTCATATTTTACATGTAGGCTCGTCTCGAGATGGAAGGAATTGAACCTAGTAGGACTAGTGTATATATATATATATATATATATATATATATATATATATATATATATATATATATATATATATATGTATTTGTCATTTGTACTTCATGTGGTAAGTGATAACTTATAATAGCCATGGTGTGTCCCATAACTAGAATTGTACATAAGAGTTGAAATCACTGGCATTTATATCTTTTATCCCAAGCATCTCCTATCAATGGGGAATTAGAGTTTTTGCATCAATACATCTTCCTATGTCATTTCACTTTTTTTTTGTTTATTTTAAATTCTTCTAAGTCTCTTATGCATCAGGATATCATGAAAGATAATTGTGTATTGAAGATATCAAATTCGATACTGATCCATGTCAGAAAAAAAGTCTACTGAGAAAGTGATAAAATATTGTGTCAGTGTTAATGATTAACTATAATTTGCAGGACACCGCGGTCTCTAATTGCGGGCTTGATGTGGATTGGTATAAAGAATGGGCAGTATTTTATGCGGCATGTGTGTCAAGATTCTGATGAACTCAGTATGTATGGGTGGACACGTCACAATGGGAGGGATTATGGACATCAAGTTTTAGTTGACCAAGATTTGACCTTGACTACAAGTTTCTTGAAAGCAAAGACTAGTGGTAGTGGCTACGGAGGTGATTGGGCAGTTCGAGTTGCTGTCCATAGTGAGAAGTAAATTTTAACCTAGTATTTAATTGGCCTTTTAGAGTAGCATACATCACAAGTAACTGCTCTCTAGTTTCTTATTATTTTCGAACATGTTGCATTGAGCATTACTTTATTTTGAATGAAACATTTGAGCATGCCTTTTTATCTGAAGTATTTACTGTGATTCAATCTTTTGATTAAAACCACCATTCATTTTCAAGAAATTTGTTGGAATGATTGATTTATGGAAGTAAATATTCAGTACAAGTTGTAAGCATGTGATAATCAACTCAAGGTCCAAAAGGTCATGGCACCTTTTGTCAAGTGGTGGAAATATTTGATGAAGAAAGATTCTCTTTGATGGCAGGTATTCACTCACAAATATGGAGGTCTACAAGTGTGATTATTGGGTAGAGCCCTAGTAGTAAGATGTCCCAACCATATAGAGTTATTAGTAGTGGGGAGTCTTCACTTGAGCCACTTTAATCAAAAGAGATTTATTTAGCATTTTTTTATTGAATCATGAGATTTATTTTAGCGTTGAGATGGGAAGGGGGTACACCTTTTTTTTTTTTATGACTGAAGGTGTCTAGGTGCTCACCCGTAGGGGCATTTTCCTGACTAAATCCTTCTGGGCATGTGCACACCTCTCTACACACACATACCGGGAGTAACCTCATGAGTGTGAATCGAACTCAAGACCTCTCTTCATGAGGGGAGCTAATTGACCGTCAAGCCAACCCCCTTTGTTTTTTTATTGAAGTTTTCTCCTCTGCCTTCTTTCTTGATTTTGTGGGGTGTCCATGGAGATCTACCATGGTAAATGTTATCCTTGGGTATTTCCTTAGCTGTTATATGATTCAGTGGGCAATCTACTGTTTGATACCATTACAAAAAAAGGATGGGAGATGAATCTGTTGAGTGAAAGGTCCTGAATTTGAATTATGTAGACTTTCAAAGAAGGGGGTTCCCAAAATTTGTATGGCTGGTCTCTCGAAAAGGGCTATTGGTTTGTAAATGTTGAGTCTTTGGTGGTAAAGTTAGTATCGGTCTGTGTGGTGTGATGTGATTCCCATAGAAGTTGGACACATCATCTTGGGTCGCCCTTGGTTGTATGATCTTGATGTGACACTGTCCGCTCGCTCGAACACGTGTTGTTTTGAATACAAGGGTAGAAAGATCAAACTCATTCCTATGCAACCCAAGAACACCCTGTCAAAGCCGAAAGTCATGAATGCATTAGATACTTTAGTTGGCATGTCTCTTGAGCCTGCTGATATCATAACAGAGGAGCCAAAAGAGGAAACAATACCTTCACCATTGACAGAAGTAGAGACTCTTCCACCCTCAATAGTTTTACAAGAGAACATAGGACTTCCATCTGAAAATGTTATTCAAATACTGTTAATCTAGCAATGCACGAAGAAGCACCTATAGAAATTGAGAATGTGGAGTCTATGGTTGTACCTACTCTTCCAAAACCATCCATTCTTGTAAAACATAAACTTGAACTGGAATTGAATAGTGTTGTCCTAGAACATCCGTTGAGTTGTCCAGTTGATTTTGTCGATAGGTCTATAGGCATGAGTCTCTCTGACGTCATGCATGATTGTGAGCCTAGAGAGCTTGTAGATCTCATTCTTGTGTCAGAGTTCCTTAGGCCATTAGAGTCTACATCACCATTTGCACAGCATATACATGATTCGCATGCTGAAATTAAAAGTCACATTAATATAAGCAATGAACAATATAAGTTTGCTGCAGATTCTCATTGCAAGTCCAAATAATTTGATGTGGTTGATCATGTGGAGCACCTAACACCCTGTCTAAGTCCAACACCTTCACCTCCAGACCCCACCCCACATCAACATGACCCTGATCCTATTGGCCTTCTTGACCCACAACCTGACCCACAACCTCAACCTTTTGTACTCTTGGCCTTCCTGATCCATTCCATGACCTATGTCATGCACCCGTCCAATCCACTCAGATGTCCAGCCCACTACATGACCCATGCTATGCACATGCCCAACCCATTCAACCTGTACCTCCCTCACATGTTCAAAGCCCAACAACTGCACCATCTAGCCCACCCTCACAGTTTAGAGTTGCCTTCAATCTTGATCATCACCTTGACCCTCCTATTGGCTTTCTGGACCCACTTCATAACACATGGCCTGCACCTATACAGTCTTCACTGATCCTACCTCCCTTACCTTCTTCACCATCCAAAAGAGAAAAGATAGAATTTATCTTGGTTGAAAAGTTGTTTCCACACCTGCAGACGTACATCAGCTATATCCGATGACGTGGAAGCCCATGTTCATGACTGTTGCCACTTGGGTGACCACGAGAGAGCTGCAATACTTTGCTCCGGATTTACTGGAGAGATTTCGGAGTCTTGTCTCAGCGGAGGAGCATTCTGGTCACATCTCATTGTTGCCGCCATCCAGAGTTGCTCGTGACCTCAGTACATGTTTCCGAGTGTACCATTGATGGCGAAGGAGAGAGTTGATCTAACGTTCTTATTGTGGCCTGATGATGTTTTGCCTGGTGACATTTGAAGACTCACAGGCGCGTGTTTGCACTTTGAAGACCTACATTGGGAAGACGCGTGCGTGAGTAGATTTTTGTCTTTTCATCTGCTTGAACTGGAGGTCGAGTTCTTTTTCAAATGGGGAGTTTGATGCTGAGCATGTCATATTCCACTTCAGATCCATGCTATTTCCGTATTGTTTTAGTAGTTTTATTTATTTAGTAAGGGTAGTTTAGGTGTTGTTGTTTATTTTTTAGTAAGTGAAAGCTTATATAAGTGTAGCTCTTTGAGGCAAAAGAGATACGAATGAATGAATAAAAACTTTGAAGTTTTCGCTACCTCTATGCGACGGTGATTTGGTGGAGAGAGTCCACGAGACTTCAGTGAGAAATCGAAGACGGGCAAGAGGCCATCATCTTTTTTAGGTATTCTTCTTCTTCTCTTATCCTTCTCTTCTTCCTCTTCTCTTTTGTTTTCTTTGCCATCTGGAACCAACCCGCTGCTCCAAAACTCCCTTCCCTTTGCTGCTGCCTTCCACAAGCCTTCCCTACTTGCCATCATCCTCCTATTGCGATCCCAATCCCTATCTAGCTCCATACAGTCAACACACCGCTGTCCCAAGCCCCGTTGGACCTTTCCTTAGCCCATACAGCATTCACCTCTTCTTCTAAGCCATTCCACACCCATCGCCAGCCCTCTAATAGCCTTCCTACTGCAGCCCAAACCTTCCTGGTCCTTTCTA